>JAGMTT010000009.1:0-556183 GCA_019721355.1 Aspergillus sp. MEXU 27854 | reverse complement strand
CGCTGACAAATTATGAACGGTAGGCTGACTAAGGACTGCAGGCCATTCTTTTCCATATCCGCATCCAACCTATGAATCCCGGCAAGACACGTCTCTCGAGAGTCCAAGGCCAGGTGCCGTACAGGCTCTTGAACATCGCGGGGTCAACTCGGTTTGGCCAGACGCACGGTGATGTTCTGAGTGGTTTGCACTTCAGCGACAAAGGCTCTAACCCAGCATGCGTGGTTGCCTTCGTGGGCCAGCCGTCCTATCTCGCGGGAATCTATGGTGATGGTATCTGCGTTCTGGATCCGGCGTCAAAGTGGATAGGGGATTTGTCGTGAGAAGGGAACCTACCTCATGGCAAAGGTATATCGCGGAACTTTTCCAGGCCGCAACGACAGTGCAACTGTTTTGATAGTCGGCAAGGAAGGGATTCCTCATGAGGATCTCGGTCGGACGCTCTATGTCAGCCGTACGGGCGCCCAAATACTCGTCTGCCTGGCACTTCACGTCCCGCTGGGGAGAAACAATCAGCACTTCGTTACCCATTCCGGGAGGGACATACGATGGCCAAGTCCCCCAGGCGAATTATCTGCGGGAGCAGGGTCATCGTTAGGGATGTCAAAGGCTTCTGAATCATATTTGCTTGGTCGAGTGATGCCCTGGGGGGGTCGGGGTCGGCCATAAGTAGTCGTTGGGCGAGTTCCTGATATTGTAGTACTGGACGACGTGCTCAGTAGTGGCTCTGCGGACCAATGCGGGCGCTCGTTCCCTAGGCCCCCGGCCCCGATCGGCGCGTGTACCCTTTTATGGATAGACGACTTAGAGCCAGGGAGGGCTGCAAGTGTTCAGCGCCCCGGGAGAGGTGAACAGTGGGAGAGGGTTGGTATCCGTTCCTCCACCAGAGCATCACGAAACAGACATACTTGTCGGCGGATGCCGTTGGCATGCGAACACGTCGATGTATCCGGCGAGGGATATTAATCCGTGTAGCACCAATCTAGGTCCTTCATCACTCTCCATCCGCTGCGCAGAGTGGTTAATGCCGCGACGGTTCATTTGGGGGTGTCAAGGACGATCCGCATGGGCAGGGAAGTGGGGTGGGGGACTTTGCGCCCGTTGATTGGATAGTCATCCTTCCGAAGATTTCGGGTTGTGAGCGTGGCCTGTCACCATAGTGCAGGGAGCGATTTGATATGCGGCCATCTAGTATCGGGAAGGGACAGGGCCGCACAATGCGAGTTTCATGATCAAAAGTACTCTGAATATCTCCCGTACACTGCCTGATAGGATGGGGTTCGCTACTAGTTGCGCGTATAGACGGTTGGGGAAGACGCATATGCGGAGTGTGCACAGGTATGGATATATATATCTGAACCCAGTGATTCTTGAATGATGGATCGCAACACCATAGCCGGGCCAAACCATCCCTTAACGCAGACAGAAGTAGGCATACGGGTAAGTCAGGGCTCGTGGACGTTCGTAGAAGCCAACTGATGTACCTCAATGGATGTTGGATGGTAGAATGGGAGACTGAGGGGCATACTTATCAAGACCAGCGTCCTGCTGCAACAATGTAAGTGTAATGCTCACATAATGGGGAAGATAAATCGCGGATCCGGTTCGACGTTCATGTGGCTTATTGGTCGAGCGCGCTGGTATCTCTCGGGAGTTCGTGGGTTCGAACCTTGGTTCGCGCAGCTTTCCCGCTCGCTCGCCTTTTATGCCTTGGACAGTCTCACTGTCCTTTTTCTTCCCTTTGTCCCCCACCCACCCCGTCGTTTTATTCTTTTTTTCCCTTTTACATTAAACCTACCGGTGCCTGGCTCCTCCCCTCTCACTGCTTATTCCTGGAAAAAAACCATCCATAGAAAATTCGGACCATCATACCGCGAGGTTGGTATCTCACCCCCTTCCGTCCTGTGTTCCTATACCCATGGCGAACTTTCAGAACGCTTTCAGACTCTTCTCGTAGCGATGGGGTGGTCAGTGTTGATAGGCGTTCATCGATGCCCCCAAGTCAATGGCCCCTAGATTGCTTGGCGCTGTTGCTGGACATTAGTAAGCGACCCCCACCGCGCTTGCTTGGATGAACAAACCTATCCTGCCATCCATCCTGTCTCCTGCCCGCCGGCATCGACATCCACGGCCACCCCCGTACGGCTTGCGGCTGGTCGACATGATTTAATTATACCTTCCGTCTGAATAGATGGCACTGAAACGAAAATGACGACGCCTACTGTACCCGGAATCCAATCTGGCTCACAAGGAGTGGGACCGCGTCAGTGAGGAGAAACCCGCTCGAGAATGGGTTAGACCGTCTCCCTCCCTCATTCATTCCGTGGGAACATTGAGCGAGCCTATTTTGGGGAAGGGATTCCATTTGTGATCTTCCAATTCGAGCGTGACCTGCGAGTTACAGTACTAAAAAAGATAGATCCCCAAAAAAAGCGCAAGATGTAAAGAAAGTAGCGTTCTGCCCAGCACTTACGCCTCAAACTGCGCGTACATAAGACATCCTTGTACTAATGCAGGGATGAGGCGAGAAGACATCCCCCGCTGGTGCCGACTATTTCTTCTGCCCCTGTATCATGCCACCTGCAACGAAAAGCCGTGTGTATGAGTATTATGCTCCGGATGGACCTGGTCAACACCTCTCTGGCCGCGCAAGTGACCGTGGGGTTCGAGAGAGCACCAGCTACCAGCAGTGGCCACAAGGCCGGGTAGTACGGCTATATGAAGGCCAGAGCCGTCCGTCTTCCATGGAGTTGGCTCCCCAACCGTTTATACGTGATACGAGTGGATTCCAGGACGTGTCAATGTGCCGCGTTGATGCCCCTCGCCCTTATTTGGCCCAGTCATGCTGTGAGGGGGACAGTGGCACCTTCTCTGGCTCACATCCGTTTCGCTTGGTTTCCCCAAGCTTTTATCCTCTCCCGGCACACCATCTCAACGGGTGTCGAAACCTAGACGTTAAGGCGGTTGGGAGGAGGTGTGTAACCCTTTCTCATCCAGAAGAACCATCTAGGAGATGCCCAGAATCTTTATGACGGGGGGTTGGTGATACTGTACTGTGTAGGGGTCCAATGAGAGTTTACCCCATGAAGCGGAGGACAAATCGCAGGCCCTGTCATAGGACTTCGCTACTGCCCAATAACTTCACCCCCCAACACCCCAACATGTGTCTTGGTGCCAATGTAGTGAATTTCCAAAAAAAAACAAAACTCACTGGTTGATTATGGAATTGCTGCGTGCGTGGCACCGTCACTAGCTAGTATCCGGTGGAAAAGGAAAAGGAAAGCCAGCGGGAGGATAGACATATACTCTTACCCCGAAAAAGCGCAAACCAGGCGCAGTCCCCATACAGTACTGTATAAGATAGCATTATTCGATTTTTATGTAGAACAAGGGAGGCATCGGAGCCAATACTGTACATCGAGCAACTTGGGCAGATCCAAAAGCTCAGCGACATACCATTCCTGTTGCAGTAGTGGGTCCTACGAGAACTAGAATCATGTCCGACTCAAAAAGTGTCAAGGTAAGGAGCAGTCATCCCATATGCGCCTCCCCTGGAAAAACAGCATAATCAAGGTATTCCTGTTGACAACATGGACCGCACGTGCCGTCCAGAAGACCACAAAGTCAGTACAGGGCGAGCACTTACTGTACAGGCGGGTCAGCCGCAGGAGACAGTGAGCACAATCTCCCGAGCCAGTTCGCCATGTTCGGGATCTCATAATTGGATCAGTGCCGCTCGACCCCCTTTGCTCAAATCCATGACCCCATATACAGTGTCATGCCGGAGTGGAAGTTGATATGTAGGTTGATGGTAAAGATCTACGCGGCGCCAGTGTTTTGTACCTGTCTCCAGGATCAGTGACGAAAGAAATCGAGTGCATTGGCAGATGAAACTGGGACTGTACTGTCCTCGACTTTCTCTCTCTGAAAGGCCTCATGCCAATGGACACCACCCCTGGAATGTATTCAGAGAGGGCCCCCTGGGTATTTCAAATTTATACGATTGCCGCAAGTATGCGAACATACTGTAGCCGTACATGGACCTACCTGTCTTGTCGAAGTACAGACCGTAGTAACTTCGGACGCAAATCATCTCGTTGCTCTCCCCAAAGGTCGCGAGGCGCTCCTGAGTCAGCGTTTGGAGAGGGCCGTCTGAATGGTGTTGAAGGTGCCTCACAGGGCCAAATACGCCAACTACGCGCCTGGTATACGCCGTACAAAGTACTCTCTCTTTTACTTTTCTCCCTTATTAGCAACACACTCCCGGAGCAGCCAAGAATGGATAGCCCAACGGGACCCAAAAAAGGCAAAGCCTGGACAAGGGCGAATTTCATGTGGTGCCTCGGGGCGTGGGAGATGGATTGCCCTCAGAATAGGCCGGGAGGCCGTCCAGAACGGCCTAAATTGAAGCTCTCGGGCTCCCTCTGCGTCCTCATAGAGGCTATCTAGCCCACTGTAGACGGAGAAGGGACGTACCCTGTGCCACAATCCCCTCGGTTAGATGACATTGTCGACCTGGGTACGGGCGGTCGACGATGAATGGATCGACCTCTACGCTCCGTTCGACGACCTTGAGGACCACCAGCAGGGGTCCGGGAGCACACCGGGAGTATTCACGGTCGTGGATGTCGGGATCATCTCCGCATCCGGCCACGGCCTGCTACAAACGGCGCTACAGCAACAAGGAGGCTACGATGTCGTGCAGAATACGCTGACCTATGGGGATGGCGAGGAGCGCCCGGTCGGTCGGGAGAAAGAGAGGCTTCGACTCCCGCCAGGCCACCGCCCCGAGGATTTCCTCCGTCGGCTCAGCTGGATGTTTAGCGATGTGCTCTGCATCGTCACTCCCAGCCTCGACCGTGCCGCCGAGGAACTTGTGCGCTGGGCTGGGGTGGATGAGCTCCACGCATCACCCAGCCCGCATGTGGTCGCCCTGGTAGACGACGATGGATCCGCGTTCCCGGACAGCGGCAGCGTGGACGACTGTCTCCGAGAACGATGCCATCAGCTCATGCGTAGCGCGCACCCACGCAAGGCCGAAGCGTTGCTGTCGGCCGTCGAAGACCGGCTCGATCGACTGCTTGCCCGGTTGGACCTGTCGCTCCGACGGCCCGACGACTCCGTCACGGGGCCAGCGCTGGTCCAGAGATTTGACGGGCTCATCAGACATAGTCGCCACGAACGACGAGAGCAGGGTCATCTATGGAATCTCGGCGTCCTCGCGAGGCTGGTGGACAAGTTTGGTCGACACGCCGCGACCCACCCCAGTCAGCCGTTCCACTGCGCCGTCGCACTGCGCGAGGACTTCTGGCCCGGGCCATGGATGCGTTCGACGTGCTTGCTTGGGGACTGGCTCTGCCTGGGTAGCCATGACCGTCCTCTTCGCCACTTTATCGCGCCCCTGCTGGCCTGGTTCTTCCGCGAAGACGCCTCGCAGCTTCCGCACGGTAAGCGTTGGGTGTCTTCCCCATCCCAGTTCTTTCGCCGCCCCCTCCGTCTCCCCCCCCTCCCCCGGTGGTCGCGGCTGAGCTTGCTAATGTAGAGACGGCTGGTTCTAGGGTTCCCCGTCCACGAAACGTTCGATTGCCTGTATCGACCCCTGTGCGAGGACGCGCTCGCCGAAGCGGCCCGGCGGTCCCCATGGGCGGCCTCCATCTCGGGGGCAGAGCTCTGCGCAGCCGTGACGGAGTTCATGCAGGAGGATGGCCGTCCGGCTATCGAGCGAATAACGCCGCTGGCGCGACAGATGCGCGACCTCTCCCTGTGTTCCATGTGCCCCTGGAGCCGGGCGCGACTGTTCCTGCACTGTGGCCATGGACTGTGCGAGCGGGACGCCTGGCGCTACTCCGTCCGACGCGCGCCGTTCGCCGCTCTCTGCCATATCCTCCGTTGTCCCGCGTGCGACGCCCCTGTCCACTGTCGGGTTCGGCTGCGGCCCGTCCAGGCGGGGTATCGCACCGCTGCCTTTGACGGGGGCGGCGCGCTGGGCATCGTCTCTTTGGGTGCCTTGCGTGGTGTCGTCCGCGGGTTACCGCTCGGCCTGCAGGCTCACCAGTATTTTGACTTGATCGTGGGAACGAGTACCGGTGGGTTGCCACCCGTCCCCGCCGAATTTGCTTGCCTGGGCAGCCACCATCACACTGCCACCAACGGAGTGTCGCGGGCTGACCGCGGTCAACAGGTTCGATTATCACGGCGGCCCTCGGCTGCAAGCAGTGGTCACTGAGACGGTGTATTCGCGAATTCCGAGAGACGGCGCACCGCATTTTCCCGCGTTCATCGGCCGTGACGACGGTCTACCGCGCGGTGCGATCCCTGTGGACGGACGCACGGTACGATGCAGAACCGTTATACGCCGCCCTGCGGAGGATCTTCGGTTCGGCCCCCCTCCGGGGTCGGCCCACCGTGACGCCCGATCTCATCCAGGTCGCCGTCACCGCGACGGACGTTGGCGGGGGCCTCCGCCTGTTCCGCTCCTACTGGCACCCCCGACCGGCGGGCGATGGACTGGCGCCCGAGGGTCGGATCGGGTGCGACGTCCAGGAGCCCTTGGCATGGCAGGCGTAAGTACCCGCGAATCCTCTCCGATGATTTCCGTTTCCGCTGGCCCCATTTGCATATTGCATTGTGGCACAGATCGCGTCCCCGGGTCTCTTGCGCCATGGACTAACGCCGCGAGGCAGGATTGCGGCGAGCTGCGCCGCGCCGTCGGTTTTCCCACCGCTGGGAAACCTCCAAGACGGGGCCCTGGTGGCCAACAACCCATCCTCGGTCGCCTGGGCCGAGACGATGGCATTGTCGGCGAGACAGCCGCCCGATTACGCCGTGAGTTTCGGGACCGGCCAGTTCTTCGAGGACTCCGCCCTGCCACCCGCGTCGCTCTCATTGCTCCCCCGCTGGCTGCGGCGGATCGGCCACTGCTTTCTCCAGAGCCTGGATGCAGAGCGCCTCTACTGTCGCTTCGTCCATCAGCTCCCTCCTCGGGCGCGGAGCCGACATCATCGCATCAATCCCTCCTTTACTGGGCCGACCGTCCCGCTGGACGACGCCTCCGCGATGTCCCGTCTCTACCGGTCGACGCGACGGCAGATGTCCCATGACCCGATGATGGTGCCGCGGGTGGATAGTCTTCGGTGGGCGATGGTTGCGTCGCTTTTCTATCCGATTCTCGCGAGTGCGCCGGCCTTCGACCGGAGCCGAGGCATGTATCAGGTCGAGTTGACCATCGTTTCGCGCTGGGAGGACGATGTGTCGATCGCCACCCGGCTGCACGCGTACTTAGATGGCGCCTGGTTCTCCGTTCAGGGGTGGCAGTATCGGCCGGTGACACCCCTTCACGTGCGGCTCACGCTGCCGCGCCTCGATGATGAGATCCAGGTCGATCTGCAGCGGGGAGATGGGCGGCGACACGCCATCAGCGGCCTGCCGCTCCCAGCGTCTCACCTTTGGCTGATGCAACTGAGGCGTCCGGCCAGCGGCCCCCAAGGGAGCCGGACAGGTAGCAAGAGACCCTCAGGAGCCGCGGATGCGCCTTGGGGCGACCGGAAATGCGCTCGGGTGGGCGATGCTCGCTTGCAGTCCACAGGGAGAGTCTCCCGACCGCGGGGGAGGTCTCAATGGCGGCAGAGTTTCTCGAGCGGGCCGTAGCAGGTGTTCTTTCGTGGCTGGCAGCCTGGGCCTGAAACGGCCTGAAAAGCGGGACTACCGAACTGTGGAGAGGGGGGACGCGTCGGGTGGCAGGTTTAATTCGCCGAGCCACTCGACGCCCCTCCCTATTCCAAATATCCAAATACTCTTGACGAATCACGGCAGTCCCACGCTGGTAGCTAGGCTTCTTTAGGAAGGTGGCACGTGAATTCAACGTTGAATTAACGTTGATTTAACGTTGAATTTAAGATTACACTAGCCCGGACCTTCCGCGTCACATTATCTGAGGTTAATTCGACGCTGCCATCGGCCGGCGTCCACGCCCCTGCTCAGCCTCGCAGAAGATGCGGCTTATTCTCTCGTACCCAATGCTCTTGAAATATAGGCCCCGACTCTGTGTGTATTGGATGGCCTGGGGTTCATTTCCTTCTTTCCCCCCTTTCCTCCGGTGACGGGTTTCTACTCATGCCATGACATCTGCCAAGCCACCAGGGACGATCCCTTGCCGAAATTCTTCGGCCAGAGGCAGTTTCAAGGAAACCAAAATCTCATCGTCGGTGGTAGCCGCGAGGCCGCAGGCGACATCCGATGGAGTCATGAGCAGAATCACGAGCGGCCAAATGCGTCGGAGGACCGCGCTCCGAGAAGGCTGGTATCCATCGACATTGCTGGAAAGGTCGCCTACGCTCCGAATCCCACGCTTTAGTGTTGGAATGGCATGACTGGCCTGTCCTTGCCAGGCCGTTGGTCTCCCAACCTTTTCCTCCTCGTTTCGGCTCCGCAGTTGCCCATCTTTCCTTCGGCTCCCATTTGCTCATGACAGATGGAGTCTCCTCTTGTCACATTTGATACGGAACGTATGAATGGCCTAGTTGGAGACGATCACCTGTGTGGGTGGCCCCTGGTATCATCCCTGGTCGGGGCGATCAGTCTGGCGACCGGAGCTGGTGGATGGCAAAAGGGCAGGCGAAAGGGTCTCGCGCGATTCATTCCCTGATTTGTTTTCTAATTTCAGTTCCACGGTTTATTTTCGAAAAATCGCACCCTTTGCTCTCGTATTTCCGGCTCTTCACAGCTCTCAAGCTCCTCCATTTCTTTTCCGCGTATTCCACGTCCTGGGCCTTAATGCCCACTTGCACTTGCCCTCACTGCAAGTTGAGGCCTTTAGAATGGCGTGAGGTGTTTAAAGAATCTTCTGCCCTAGATTGTATCCTCCTCTGACCGTCTCGTCCTACCACGACTTCTGTAGCATCCTACAAGTACAAGGGGGCTGGAATCGGAGTTGGACGGGGCGGTGGGGATACATGGAGATCGGCGGGTTGGTTCGTTGCTTTCCGGTCAACAGAAGCCTTACACACCCTTGAGTAGACGTGATGGAGGGTCCATCCTAGCGTGGCGCCTAGGGTCCGCCCCCCTCCCCCCCCTTCTCATTCTACAAATGAAGAAAAGACATCAAGGTTGTCCAGATATATAAGCGGGGACGTCTGATGGATGCTGGATGGTATGCTCTTGGACGGCGTGACTCGACGGTGTTGCTGACCGCATTGTCAGCGGTTTGACAGATTTCTTTCCGGGCCGGCTGGATCATGGCTCCCACCGACCGCCTTCGAATTGCCCGCGGGCCCTACTTTGAGATTGCAGAGGGCTGGGGGAGTATTAACGACTCCCCTCCGAGTTTGCAAGCCGAACGCTTCCCATGGCTGCCAATTGTCAGTGCGTATACTGCCCTCTCCGACATGTCAGTGATGGATGCGTGATGGGATCGCTGACCGCTCTCAGACACGGCAAGCCTCCGAGTGACGCCCTCCCCACAGACCCGACTACGCCATGTCGGAAAGAGACAGCCTTTAGGCGACCTTTCTCCCGAACATCCCAGGCTCAACAGGAAACGCATGGCCTTAGTCTTGGTATAGCGGACAACAACACGACCAGTGCAGATGTTGGGAGGCATCGCTGAAAGCAATCTTTTCGTTGGTTGTGGGATCCCTCAAATGGATCTTTGTGTACATACGTGGGATAGTGAAATATACCCAGTGATTCAATAGACAGCATCCGAGATGGTTCCTTGCGTCTTTGCGGGTCAGTATTCATTGAAGTACGCATTGCTCCCTGATCCAACCTGCCTCAGCATCTACAATTGCCTAGGAGGAGGCTTCATCTTGGTCGGCCAAATCCCACGCAGTAAGGTCGCAGCTAGAAATTCCCTGGCCCGCTCTCATACTCCGCCTCCGATTCCAGACATAACGAGAACGTTCGCGCCGTCAGAGGGGATCCCGACTGGTTCTCAATGATTCTACGGATATTTGCACCAGTGGCGTTGACTCCGCATATTCTAAGACGTGGTATGGCATGCGCTGTAGGATAGTCAGATCGAGTCCAGCCGGGCATACCGGCGGGGCCGCAACAGACAACATCTACAGAAAGCACTCAAACAGGGACCGGCTCCCCATCCCCAATCAGCGCTCCGGTTTCCACCACATATACTTTCCTCCTACGATCTCTCACCCCGAAGCCGACGTGCCAGCTGCAGATCCTTCGACTGTATGGTGACCCGCCTGGCGTGGACGGCGCAGAGATTGGTGTCCTCAAACAAGGAAATCAGGTATGCTTCGGTTGCCTCTTGCAACGCCCCGATGGCACTCGATTGAAACCGTAGATCTGACTTGTAGTCCTGTGCAACCTCGCGCACCAGACGCTGGAAGGGCAGCTTTCGAATTAGCAGCTCCGTGCTCTTCTGGTAGTGTCGGATCTCTCGCAAGGCGACGGTTCCTAGCTGATTAGCTGTCTGGCTGCCGACGGGCGCAATTCCGCTGGCCTCCTGCCTACCTGGTTTATAGCGGCGGGGTCTCTTCACCCCTCCCGACTTCAACGGTCGCTTTCCCGGGACGGTCCTCAGGGGGCCCTTCCGAGGTCCTTTACCACCGGTGGATTTGCCTTCACAGACATCAGTACGGGTGGTCCCATGGGGCAGATCCAGTGCAGTGCCTTACGGGCAGTCTGTTTGGTCCTCGCCATGGTGCGAGGGTCGGTAACTGCAGGCTTTGTCTGTCACGGTGTGACTTCTCATGGTTCATATCGGCAACTTTATATCCTGCTCCCACCAGAGACAGCGTTCTATATATAGCAAAGCTGTCAATCCTGTACTGTACTAGCCAGCAACGCAACAGCAGTAGGGTGCGGTACGCTCATCATTACACGACGTAGGAGACATTTGTAGTGTTAGAAGAACCATCCGATCTACACTGTAACATTATATCTCATAACGGTCTATATTTACAGAAACCGCGACTGGCCAGCCAGATCGTGTTGCCGAACGCCATGACACTCGGTTGCTTGAAAGGCTGCTCGGCGGATGGTCAAACAAATCGTGCGGAGATGAAAGGGGCGGAGACAAGGGACACGGAGAAGGCTAGGTCTACTGCAGGGCCACCTGTGCCATACTAGCGAGGAGCCGGCTCCCTCGTCTGCTCTCTTGTACCAGTCTGGGCAGAGCCATGGACAGTGCTGCTCTCAGCAATGGCGGTGCACGGACGGGAAACACCCTTGGGGATGGGTGAGGCTTGTAGAAAGGAACCATGTCTGTCGGACCCTTTCGATCCTGGGAACGGATCTGATCATAGTTGGGGATGAATCGTTCGTCGGTCGATGAATACATGCAGATTTTCTTGGACGACCGATCCCGCACAAAGAGGAAGACATCCTGGTCACATAGGACCCCTAATTCATGTGCTTTCTTTCGGAGACCAGGATACCGTTTGCGGAAAGTGTTATCTCGTGTACGCTTAGAGGCAATTCGCTGGATCAGAATCTTTTTACGGCCCATCTTGCGGGTGAGAATAGCGGCGTTCCTACCGGCCTGAGGGACTGTCATCACCATCCGCACGCAGGACTTTAAATTGGAGACGGCTCTATTCTTCCTGGTTTCTTATTTTAGCATTGCAATGAAATCCCCAGGCTTGCGAGCTGTGTGTCTAATCATAGCTATCCAGGCGGCTCCCGTGGACCAAGTCCGTCCATTTTTGGCGCACCCCAACGCCGTTGCATCCACACTCCCTCTCCTCCCCCTCCTTTCACTGACCATTCCATTCCACGTAGCTTGGATACAGCGCCGAAGACCGACATGATCTTGGTCCTGGTTTCCGAAAGTGCTAGTCGTACGTGGAAGCATGGGCATTCTTTCTCTCTCTGCCCGCGGTGGCCAAGGCCGGCTGGAGGCCCGGCTCCAGAGCTCGAAGCCCTCTTCATGGCCCAGCAGACTAGCCGTTGCTGTAGCCCTGGCGCCGGGCCCCCGCCATCACTGCAAAGGTCAAAGGGCCCATAGCGACAGACCACCCATCCTCTCCGTGTCTAGAAGGCCCAGATCAATCGGCAAAATGTTGGACGATACCAAGTCCAGCCGTGGACGAACGGTGATCTTCGCCGTTGCGCCGCGGTGGGCTGTAAACAGCTCCGCAAACCGCTGCTGGAGAGACTGCAGGGAGGTCAACAGCGGACACAGGGTTTGGTCTTCGGACAAGAAGAGCAACTTGCGCCCGGCGTGCTTATCCTGCGGTCCCCAACCGCAGACCTCGTAATCAAACTCGAGCCATCCGATCTGTACGACTCCCAATTCCGACTTCACATAGCGGAAGACGTCCTCTGTGATCGTCTGCGGATCGAATAGGTCGGGCCCCCACCACGGGCGCAACAGGGGCAAAAACACAAGTTGAGTAAAAGGCAAGCACGTCTCCGTGATTTCCAGCACGACGGCTACCCTTGGCTGCTCCGCGGGCCGGGGCTGTGGAACGTCACTCACGGGGGATGTAGTCGGCGAATGATCGCTGGTGAGTTCTACGCAACAGCGGGTGTGACCGTCAGTGGTTTGCAGGCAGACTTTGCGTCTCAGAAGGGGACCGCCAGTCGAAGGCGCGGGCGAAGGCATTATGCCCAGTCACTTACCCTGTGTCCAGTTCGCCACCCAGTCTATCGACCCATCTCTGATGCCATCCACTTGTTCCATAGACCATGCGAAGGGCGCCCAGTCCGACCAGGCATGCAGACTGGCGACGGGGCTGCCATCTGTCGTGGATGCTGCGTACGAGGTACATCGGTTGCACGTACCGACATGTCCCATCGCGACGAGTTCTGGCCTGTCCTCCCCGGGAACATGATGCGCGGCGTTGGCGAGAGTGATCAATGGCTCCATGACAAAGGTCAGTCGCAATCACTAGGTTGAATGGGCGTGTAGAGAGGGAGGAAGGGGAGCCTGCACAGACAAATGGCTAGGCGCACGATTTGGACGCAGGCATGTGCTTTAGTATCCCGACGAACTTTGACACTAGCATTTTGGGGCGATATGCAAGCACGATACCTATGCGGCAATTCTTATGCCGAGACTATCGTTTTGCCTGGAATCCTACTCCGACTTAGTCTTTGGACTACGGTGTCAAGCCCGGGAATGCGTTGTCCAGAGTCAAGATTATAGAATATAGTCCTTTCACCCTGACTGACTGGGTTAGCCGAAGCATTCATGCAATATCTTCCCCCATATTGTTGCTGGGAAGTTGTTCTTGAATTAACTTGTAATAATTGACAATGTCTCGTAGACCCATGCAAACAACAGGGTGAAGTGGATGAACGCATACACAAAATCAAAGCACAGTAAATCTGATTATTCGGAGATGATGTCGACTACCAACCCTTGCAAAATGTTCCCACTAGCCACTCCGTATCAACCTTCAGGCTCACCGCATCGCGCAACCTTCCGCGGTACTGGTTGCGGCCGAAACGACTATTTGCTCGCTGCCGATGCCTCTCGTCTGTCGGGCCGGTGGAAAGCCCAACAGCCATACAGAACCACCGCCATCATACGATCCATACCATCCACATGTGGCTTGCGGATAAAGCGGCTGATGCAGTACCACAGCTGCCTCTTTCCCGCTCTCATGTCGTACACCTCGTTGACTGGTTCTCCGAATAACTGCAGTCCTTGCAAGGCTGCCCGTTCGGCTTCCGGTATCGCCGCGAGCAGCTGCTCGGTTCGGCGCTGAGAGAAGCGGAATGACATGCCCGCAACCTTCATCAGCCGCGCCACCCGGTGGAGTTTTCCCTGGGCGCCCTGTTCTGCGTGAGGGGCTCGGAATTCGAGCGCCAGCGGTCGGATGAACACCCGGAGACGGAGCATCGTTTTCCACCACAGCTGGAATGTAATGCGCTGATTCGGGCCCAAGCCCCGGACGGCGTGGACGACCCCTTCCGACCCCATGGCCACATGGAACAACAGTCGGTCGACCACCACATCCACCGGAACTACGTCGAAGGTCGCTTGTTCTTCGGGCTCCGGGAAGGTGCTGGCGAACAGCGCCGACTTCGACCAGTCCAAGCACAGGGCCGCGGTCGCGGTCAGGACTGGACTGGACATGGGATGGCAAAACTGCGGGTAGGGAAAGCACTGGGCCGGGCCAATGATACTTGGGCGGACAATCAGCAGCTTCTTTGGGCTGGCTTGGAACATCGCATCCAGACATTTCTCCGCCTGATGTTTCGCATAGGCATAGTCCCAGAGGAAGGTCGCGGTGATGTCGGCCTTGGCCGGCTCGCTCTCGAGGGGGTAGAGCTTCTCGTCCACCTCCACCTCGGCAAGCCCGCCATCCTGCTTGTGCAAGTGGGCGTTGCTATAGGCCGTCGACACATAGACAAAGCAGTCAACCCGTGACCATGTGAGGGCCAGCCCGGCTAGGGATCTAGTGGCATTGATCACCGCGGGTGAGATTTTGTCGAATGAGGCCGCCAGGTTGATTGGGGACGCACAGTGAATGACCAAGTTCACTTTGGCCGCAAGCAGCTTTCGGTCGTTCACGTTCAGTCCGAGCTCCGGTTCGGTCAAGTCTCCTTCGACGATCTCGATCCTTTGACTCATCGCCTCGACGACGTCGTTGCGGAGCCATTGCCTCCATTTCGCGCGGAGGTTTCTGTCGGGTTTAGCATAGAGTCGCAGAAGGCAAGCCAATGCATGTCCTTACTTCAGCTTGTCTCGAGATTTGTCTCGCGACAGCACATATATGTGCTCGACGCGCGCGGTGAGGACCAGTCGATACACCAGCGCCGTGCCCAGAAAGCCGGAGGCGCCGGTGAGGAAGACGATGCGCTTGTCATATTTCTCCCACATGGTGCATTTGCGTTTTGAGGGTGGAGGTGGCAGGGTACGAGACCGACAAAGTATGTGAGCGAGGAACGTGCAGTTTATATGGCCAATGACCAAGAGCGAAGAGAGAACAAGCGAAAGAGTTGCTACGGTTTCTCGGAAAGGCAGCTAGACCACCGTTGGGAAATGAATGACGTACGTACAATTGCAAGCCACTGAATGCACCGGAGGACCAGCCCGTTTTTCGCAGGTCTACGACATCCACATCGATCGTCGGGTTGCCAGACGGGACGCGTCGCTGGTAGGGATCTTACGACAATGATCTGGTCCCGCCGCAGACGTTCCGATGTGCCTCATAAAACCGATGAAGACTAAGAACTGCCTTTGGATGGCTTTAAATGCGTTATTTATTGATGGCCGGGATCATGTCTCGGTGGTGGTTGGCATTTGGCGGGAACTCTACTGCATCCTGTACCCTCTTCAAGAGCTGCCGGCGTTGCGGGTCTGTGTGGGCAAACAGCTTACCGGCGTTTTGTCTCCCCCGCCCCTTGTTCTCTTCGAAATTGGACGGGCAATTCGGACAGTCATCCAGCGTTTCCACGAAGCTCCCTCAGACCAATGTTCTTGTCAATTACGGCATGATCTGGAGCTGGGTGGACCTGTGGCCTGCAGTGGGGTACTCACTGAGGGAATGAAGCCTGACCGCAGCGTTGACAGGTGTAGGCATGATGCAACGTGATCAGTCTGGAGCCAAACATTAGGAGCCCGCGTTGGCACATTTAATGTCTCCTACTATCTCCCAAGACAGTTCACCCACCTGACCACAGATTTATTTGTTCTTCAAGAACTGCAGCTTGCTAACTTGACTGTGTGGCATTGAGGACAGCCCTTCCAACAGAAACTCACCAGTGATGGACTCTGCTCCATCGTCCGGCGGGCCCTCCGCTCGAACCACCGAGCAATATCACCAGGACAAGCTCCGACGACACCGATACGGACGCGGGGTGCATGCCTGCATATACCAGACTATTCCCCCTGCAATTCTGAATATTGGGTATTGCAAATCCCCAGACATCCTCTGAACTGAGGTCGTGTAACTCATCTGTCGCTCAGCTTGTTGTTGCTCGCGCCGGCTCTGAGAGCCTGGGATTCTCAGCGAAGACGGAGAGATTTGGCTGCGGTTTCTGTGGCGTCGGCTCTATGCGCCATGGGTGCGATTGCCTCTGCTGTCTTTTTGTGCAAGCCAAAGTGGCGGCGGGAACTTCCCGCCTGGTCAACCGGGTATGACACCATGCTTCCATCGGCGACCATCTATTCATGTGGCAGCCCCCCCACAGCCGATTCTCCTTCACAACCCTTGAATGTGTGCAAGCTGTCTGACTTGAGCCATATACGAGAGAAGAATCTGTGTTGCCGTAGGAGCCTCCGGCATTCTCAATATCGCCGTCCATGTTGCGTGGGGCCTGCCATCCACGGCCCCGTTGGTGATCGTAGGGCTAGTCTTCTTTGCGACGTACACGAGTGTCTTTGCGTTGTTTCTTACATACCGATTATCCATCGACAGCCGGCCACGGGAGACGTCAGCGTGCCCTCCGGACCTTCAACACAACGACACGTACGGCGACCCGGACGCTGGGTTGAGGCAGCGATGGCAAAGCATAACCGTGGAGGATGGCCCACCGCTTCCGTGGGAGGGCCTGGATCCAGATCTCATGCGTCGATTCACCGAGATGCCTACTGAATGGGCGAAGGGTGTGGCTTGATGGGCCGTGGAAATCGCAGCTACATTTCCGCAGACTCTCGGGTCGCATGAGTGCTATTACATGTTTGATGGTGTCAAGGCACGTCCGCCCACCGTCTCTTCTAATCTGAACGAGGGAATTCATTTTGTGAAAGGTCAAATGGAACAATCGAGACAACGTGAATGTTCTTGAGCTTCGTACAGCAGGAAAGATATCACATGTACACAGGTACCGAATGGCCACGCTATGGGCACAAGTATGCCTCCAAATCAGTCGACAAGGGACAGGAGTGGGTGGCGTGGTCGTCGTGGGGCTGATTGTAGGCCTGTGGACAGAGCACTACCCCTGGAGCGCAGACCACCGGACAGCAGTTCTCCACACAGGCGCTCACTTGCTGGTGCGCCGGACTGAGAACCGGGCGGATCGCGACTCCTCCGGCGGAGAAAGGGTAGCCGTTAATGTTCGACAAATCGTAGTAGATGTCTCGGTCGGTGCGGGTGTACTCGATCTGCGATATGTCGGTTAAGGAGCCGTCTGTGGACAGCTTCACGGAAATCCCGCCGCCGCTCGGATTTAGACGATATCGCTCACAATAAGCGCTGCCCGGGGGTAGGGTATACCTAGGTCCAATAGAGTCAGCCACTGATGCAAGGGAGACCGTCACATTGCACTGGTTATGGATTGTCAACTTCCCGCTCCGATAGCTGTTGCGAGTCCTTGGACTGGGCAAGAGGGCTGCGTTCGCCACCATCCCGGATAGGCCGGTCAACATGGAGAGTAGAACCATCTGCGTGGCCTAAGCAGATCCAGGGAAGCGCGTCCAGCCACGTACTGGCTTATTATGATAGACAGGGCTGCGAAAAATAGCTTTGAGCTCGGCGGGCAAAAATATCGCGGGCCTAATCCCGTGGCCCGGGTGCGAGCCCTCCCTACACCCGCATCACGTTCCTGTTTGGTCGATGGGTACATCAGAATGAGATGGTGCTAGCCACCTCAACGTGCTCCCAGTGACCGACTGTGGATGTTTAATGTCCAGTAAGTGTGTCCTGAAGCGAGGGCCAGCATGAGCCGTGCGGCATCGCTGAGAGATCCGTGGAGGGGCCTTCCCCAGCCATGCGGTCCATTCCGCTCGTCGTTCTGTTGACCAGGACCTCCCACGACAGGCAAGTGAATCGATGCTGACGTCAACCTCGCGTCCGCTGATCGTTCCAAGGCCTCGAGAGGCCACATGGGCCCATCCAGCGGTCGATAAAGCTCAGGCCGTCCCCATCCGGAGGGTGCATCCTGCTCTCTCCATCCCTGAATGCTTGACTGCATGCTGATCCATTGCCCAACATGCTTCAAAACGCGGCGGCTCGTTTTCTTCACTTGATGGTCTTCTCCCTTTCGATGGGGCTCACAATTGGAGCATATCTCCACCCATCCGCGAATCTCGCACGCGCCCGTCTGCCCATCCAGCGAGACTTACGCTCCGTTGTGGCGCACCTGGAGACAGTCGCGGCCGACTACGCTGCATTCCATTCCGCCATCGCTGTGTTCGAGGGGCACCCACAGGAGTTTGACAACATTACCCGCTATCAGCACACGGTCAGCCGACATCTGGAGGCAGCTGTGAATTCTGCCCTTGCCTGCCGTTCTCTTGATGAGGCGGAGAGTGCTCGAGTTATGACTGCGCTGTCCAAGCCTTATCCCACGTTCATGCAGAATTTTCTACACGATCTGAGACACAAGGTATGTTCGTCTACTCCGAACTGACGCGTACAGATGATTGACATGCACAGAAACCTCAGTTTGATGCGGTTGGCGGGACCGTGGAAGTGGCGAAGCATGTTCGGTCCCTGCAGGATGTCTCCAACCGGCTCTCGGTAGCTCTGGAGACAAAAGTGGTGGATGAGAAAGCGAGAGAGATCGAATCCGGAAGAAGATGGGTCAACCGCTTGTTTGCAGGGGCTTTGGACCAGCTTACAAAGCCGCCTTTAGGAGTAGAAGAGTTGCCTCCCGAGCAGTCTTCCCGTGTGGGATGGTCCTAGCGGATTCAAGACTTGCACGCGGGGACTTCTGGCCTGCCAGAGTCTTTCAATGTTGCTTATAGTGAACGCCTGGGACTATTGTCCCATGCATTGATACTGCGCCATAGCATAGTTTCCTTTGCAATCTTCATCCTGTCTCTTCCCTGTCCGCTCTACTAGCCCTCCATATAGCCGTCTATTCTGCCCCCCTTCCGGTACCAAGACGGACCCGAATTAAGGCAACATCCTCTTCCCTTACTGTACATCCACGACGCAGAGGCAGAAGGTACTCCCGAACCAGCGCAAGATGATACCCAATCCCTTGGTCCACGTTGCACAAAACATGTTTGCACGGCAAACTGCACCTGGGTGAGGGAAGAAAGCTGGACTGGGGCGGTGACGATGTACAAGCATTGACTCACGGCCTTGGGCGCATATGCACACCGTCAGATGCCTGTTTTTGACATCTGTATTCAATGGTGGCCTTCTGAAATCTTGTGTTAAATTCCCTCGCCTGCAGCCCAGGCGGAACCGACCACCGTGGCTACGTCCGAGCAACTACCATCCTTTCGGCCTCTGATAAGGGACTACCTACACGAGTATGCTTGAACGGCAGCAATGAAGAGATTTCCGCGTCAGGCCAGCTGAGGCGTATATAATATGTATGAGAAGCAAGTTACGCGGGGTACAGAGCTCATAGTTCCAGTCCAGTCGCACTGAGGGCCCAGCACACGTAGATCATAAATTGTCGCAATACGGAGGATCCTCCCCCAATAGCCCCTCCATGTTCCAAGCTGATTGGGAGCTCTGTTGCACGGGCGGCCCTAGAAAGCTTGCCTCAATGTCAAATACGCTCCATTCGTCTTGAAGAAGTCTTGCCATTTCCCGATCGATCAGTCGCTACGGATCACATTAGGCCTCTCCTTGCATGGTGGAAGCGTGGATAGAAAACATACCAAGAGTAGTTGTCTTGCTCTCATCTGGACATGATACGGTGAGATGAAGGCGTGTCCGCTGTACGGGTAGCCATCGTGTCTTCCATCTTCCGTATGATGTGGGCTTGCAGCAGGAGCGGGGCCGTGACCCGGGACGCCGCTGTGTGCTCCGGCCTCTGGCGCCTGACCCCCCAGATCTTGCGAGTGATCCACCAACATATCGTCGTAGTTAGTGGAAGGTTCAAAACACTGATCGTCTGTGTCGATCTGCGGGAGTGAGGTTGGATCTATGCCGCCCGCCAGGCTGGCCAAATCGACCGTGAACTCGTCAGTGGATACCGGGTGGTTGGAAGCCGAGTGAGGAATCCTGTCATTTGAGTGTTGATGGCTCGCCTCAGCTGCCTGGGACGATAGCGGTTGGGGTCCGGCCGGTCTGTCCGGCGGGCCCAGGCGGCCAGGGTGAACCCCCGCGTTCTCTATCGGTGGCTGCGTCCTTGGTTTTGATAGGGACCGAGGATCAATATAGCCCTCCGCCGCTCGTGGTCCAAGAGATGTCTTATTGCTCGGCTGTACTGGTTGGGCCATTGTTCTAGAGGCTAGGGCACATTTACGTTCTCCGAGGACAGGACCATACCACCTTTGTATCCATCTGATGGAACAGGGCGTAAATGCCATAGACACTTGGGTTCAGAGTGTTTCTATGTTTAGAACGTCCCATCCAACTCGACTCCGCGGCGTCCACCAAATCCCGGTTGACGCAGAGGTCGAGCGAACCGGCGGCATTCCCCAGGCTAATTTTGGACGCCAGACGTTAAAAATAGCATGCGTCTGGAGTCTCTCAATTTGGGAATCATGCACAGCTCAGGGCAAAGCGAGCGCTGGGCTTCATGGACCCCGTTGCTCTGTCAGAATGCCGCAGATGAGCAGTGCACCCTGTTGGCCCCAATTATGCCATAAGTATGTACAAACCAGATGGGACGGGAGGAAGCACCTGCATCTGCAGGCCGAATATTTGACATTTTACAATTTGGCAAAAGGCAGGACTGTTTGGGAGGTCTGCAGATGGCTGCCGTCCAAGGTGGTGACAAATCCTCGCGCCCCTCTCGCGAGACGCCTATCAGGACGAATGCCGGCTATATAGTCACCTCTGCTGCTCAAGGGAGAGAAGGATTCACACCACATTGGCGCCGCCGTGCTAGACGCCCTGTCCGAAAACCCGGCAACGACACACCCCGAACCGATATATTCCGCGCCGTGCCTCGTCGTGCGATCCAAACAACCTCCCCACCATGGATTTCAACTCCCGGCTGCTTGTCTACTGCAGCTTCTGCACCTGGGTGAGGATGATCAAGTTCGGAAGATCGAAGCGGTTCTCGTTCGTGGAAGAAGCGCATCGCATGGGCGAGCAGCAAGTCTGGATGGTGACCACCACCTGCAAACGCTGTTTGCGCGCACACAGAGTGGTTGAGGACCTAAACTATGTTCCACTCGATGCGATCGCGCGGGAATTGTCCGAGGATTGTCTTGTCTTGTCCTTGGGCGGCGGATGAGAGGACGCATGCGAGTCATGGTGGATGCCTTTGCTGGGAACCCATCACCAGCGGCCTGGACGGATGTTCTTTGCGGCATTGACAATCCATAAAGATGAGGGTTCGGCGGCGCTGTACAGTATATTGCTTGTACCATCTAGGACGTATCACACCTGAATCTTGACGCGTTTTGTCTCCACGACCACCTGCCAGCGACTGCACACTGCCTTAACTATGGCCCGCAAACATCCGGTAGCTTTGTATGTTGACCCTTGAGCCTAGTGCATCGCGATAGGTTAAGCTTCCACGTACAGGTGAGATCTGGGCGCTGGTGGCTCTCTCAGCCCTCCCACCGGCCCGTGCCAGTCGTGGGTCGCACCGACGGGTGACATCACCCTCGCACCCTCTCTGTGGAGAGCCTCCTCTATTTTTGCGCCGACGCTTCCCCCGAGACTACCGTCGAGAGGGCTAATTCCTCGAACTATTTTTTCGCGTACCCCTCTGCACCGTGTCTCCTCTTGCCCGCTCCTAACCCGAAGGAAACAACAAAAGTTAAGAGACGTACGGTAGGTAATCAACGTTCCACGATTCATGGTAACTCTCAGCTAATGGTATCGACCAGCTCCTAGTATGCGTGTGGCATTCTCCTGGAAATGTATGGGATGCAACGCCAGCGACAGCGGCGCCCGCGAAGCCAGCTTCATTCCTCACGGCCCTGGGGCGGCGGTGGAGGCGACTTTCTCCCATGTCACGGCGGCCAAGCAACGCGTTACCTTGTACACCCTGTGCGCGGCTTGTAGCCAGGGGCTCTCGGAGGACGAGCAGAGGGACTTGATCCTTGAGCTCGCGGGGGAGTCAGGGGTGGATACTCGGCTCTGGAAGCACAGAGAATGGGTGCAGTATCTTACCCTGGGTGAATGCGAGGAGATCTTGAATGGCAAGGGGAAGGTTCAGCTCCATGTATCTTGCTTTGTCAGTTTGTCCTATTGAGGGTGGCCGGGGGCAGTCGGGTGTTGTCATCGTGGTCTCTAGGGTCGACAAAATATGAGGATCCAGACATTGTTGGATCGAGCTTGAAACGAGACGCAGCCTGAGTTGAGATACATCGTACATACTGTACGGGGTGCTATAGGAGGGACGGTATGGTTCGTTCCACGGCTCCCTCGTAGCGGTCGCGCATGCACAACCTAGGCGGCACGACCTGCTATTCCCAGTGGAGGTCTACAGGACGCGATGTGTTGTCCGGCTGGAGTCCACTCCAACGGTACGAAGTCTGTACGTGGCACTCGCTTCGGGATGCTATTGCTACGACACTATAGAAACTGGTCGCCAAATGTCAAGACGTGTAGACCCTGCCCGTCGCCGTGAGGTCATTTCCGCCGACCAGATAGTTCTCGCCACACATAAAGTACGCGTAGCGTCCCACCCCGTCCTGCGTATCCAGCCACGGCAGCACCTCCTGCAAAAACTTGACCGAGGCCGGCGATGATCTCCTGTCACGCACGTCGCTGTTCAGGGCGAACTCGGTCACCCACACGGACTGTACACCATGCTGACCGGCGAGATCGAGTGACTGGCCGATGAATTCCCGAAAGTCATTTGGCGTGTCGCCGTACCAATGGACGGCCAACACGCTGATATTGCAACCGGCACACTGGCGGAGAAAGGACTGCATCCAGTTCAGGCCCAGGGTGGGGCCATCGCCATTGGTGACGGCCGGCGACACCAAAGTGGCCTGGCCACTGAAAGGGGTGAGCAGTTGTCGGTAGTACCCGGCCGCCTCTTCCGGGTCCAGCGAAGCCTGGGAGGGGATATCCGGCTCATTAAATCCCAGGATATGGCGACTGCCGGTCTCCAGTGCCTGCTCAATGGCGGTCGACCACCCATCTTGGGTCCGATTATCCCAAATCATCGGGACAAACTCTACGCTGTTCGGTAGAACTCCATGGGGGGAAATACTCCACGAGTAGGCCCATGTTGCTGGCGTGGAACCATCCAGCGCGGAAACGGTGCCGGCATCGTTGTAGGCGGCGCCTCGCTTGCAGCTCTTGGGGCAATCTACTCCTGAGGGAGAAGATGCCTCGGTGCAGAGAACCTGGCCTTGGACTAGCAACACAGCAATACTGGCAGTGACAACACCAACGAGGGAGATCATCGAACTGGCTGAGTCTCTGAAACTCAACGCGAAGGGTGGACTGGTGGGCTTAAGACGGATTTGGCAGGTTCTATTCCTGCGCCGCTTATTTTTGGGCGATCCCTGCTGGTGCCTACTGTCATGCTACTAGGCAGACTCATCTCGTGCTAGAATATGGAAGTTCTATCTGTCGAAGAAAACGGACCATCTCAACAGGGGAAGATACGAGGAGAGCAATGATTATTTGATATGTACTGTATGACACTGTAGGTCGGCTGCGAAGCCCCGCCCCGGGCGAGAAAGACAGATAACAGGCGCAGAGAAACACAGCAGGATGATCTCTTCACCACCTCAGAAGATGTGGGAGCACCGGTAGAAGCACCAGCAGAGCAAAAACTGACCTTGATCAGCCCGTGATAAGATGTCCTTGATGAGGACTTACTCAGTGTAAGGTAGGAAGCATAGTCAGGCGCATCCAGTAAGACTAGACGGGATTTGCGGCAAGTTCGATTCTCGTTCATCACCTGCTGCACGCACTTACTACGAGTTTGGGGCGGGGAGTATCGTCGGAGGAAATTATCTGCTCTCTTGAGTTTCGGCGCTTGAATTTGGTGATTCTATATATAGCACAATAGCAAACTGAAGGGCTCAAAATAGCAAGGGTCCTGATCCAGGCTCACAGAGGCCAACTCCCAGGGTGGAAGGGACTTGATCCCAAGAGACAGACAGGACAAAGCGTAGCGTGAGTGGCCAGACAGACATTGACCCTACGTCAGTATCATTGGTAACTACAGTGCTGTCACCTCCCACCCAGTGGCAGGAGTCCACGGTCCAGAGATGACTAGCACACGCGGACCTATATAGCTCGCCGGTGTGCACGCACATCGAGATATCGACAGCAGGAAAGCCGTCTTAGATCCCAAACGACCAACCGAAACCGGTGGATGTCCATATGTCTCGCGCTTTCAGCACCTCCCAGCTCCTGTCGAGCAAGGCGTACACGGACCTGACGTTGGTGTGCGACGGACGGCGTTTCGACGTCCACAAGGTGATCGTGTGCGCCCAGTCGCCGGTACTGGCTGCGGCCTGTAATGGCTCTTTTCAGGTGTGCCATCGATAGTGCGGGAGTGAGGTCGTCAGATTAACCGACGCTGCAGGAAAGCCGCACCGGGACCATTGTGATCGAAGGCTTCCCTCCGCGCACCGTTCGGCAACTGGTGGAATACTTGTACAAGCATGAATACACGGTGGACGAGGGACTCCTCCAACCGGGCGATTGCAAAGACCGCGCCTGTGGTGAGTCGTCCACGCTCGGATACTGTTCCTTCGCATAGGGTCGGGGGTCGGGCGTGGGGGATGTGACGATATGAGGTGTGTTGTTGGTTTGGGGGGGTGCGCCATAGTTCAGCAACATGAGGGCTGTGATCGCGGTCCGATCCAGGACCGGTAAAAGATTAGAGGCTGACCGCTGTTGACACCCAGGGGCGGACAGCCTTCGACAGCATGTCCAAGTCAATGCCATCGCCGACTACTATGATCTTCCTGGACTGGCGCAACTGGCCACGTCCAAGATCTCGTCGGCATTCCAGTCGACGTGGTCTGCGCCCGTCTTCAGCCTCGTGGCCCAGGATGCCTTCACGACGACGGGAGATGCTGGCTTACGGGGCGTCCTGGCGTCGATGGCGGCGGATCATATGAGAGAGCTTCTCGAGACCCCCAAACTGTTCGAGATGGAGTCCGTACCGGGGTTTACGCGGAGCCTGGTCCAGGGCCTCCTGCAGAAGCACCAGGATCAGCTGGAGAGACTGGACCGACAGCTTCAAGGCCTGCATCTGCTAGTCCGCAGCAAGGAAGTGCAGCTGGAGGAGATGGAGGCTCGGAAGGATTCGGAGAGGGCGCGAGGCAACCGGATCGTCCGGAATATCAGCCATTGTGTCTCGATCATGAACCGTCATCCGTCCTGCCCTCGCTGCACCGAGGACTCGAGTTGCTACCTACAGCGGCAAGGACGGCTGGACGAACCTACGTATGTAATTCGGTGTGGTCGGTGCCAGTATCGATACAGAGGTTGAGACGTCGCCTGGGGGCGACCGGGCTTCTGCGATGCAAGACCGTCGATGAGGGAGGGGAGACCTCGACCGAACTAGATGGTTCGACGCGTTCAGACCAGGAATACCAACAGCGTGTAGTGGTAGGCAGTATTCATTTGCTAGCTAGGGTCCGTATGGCGTAAAAAAAGTGGAGACCATCGACTCCCATCCTATGACTGTCCGCCTGTCTGCCCGTACGCTCTCATCAACGACAGCTCTCTATATCTGATTAGGAATGCTCTGCATGGTGGGCGATGAATTCCGAGATGATTTCGTCGGAAGACGGCTCCCTCCTTGGAAGTATGTATTGAGGCGGAATGGTGAGGACGCCCTGGGCGCCCTTAGTCCTTTGATCATCGGCCGGAGGACAGATGCGGATCTGACGATGGAATTGTCGCCGTGCCACCAGATCGGAATCGTCTGCACCTCTGCTCTCAGCGGAGCCCCCCCGGCCGAACATGTCATCCCACTCTAGGTCCATCGCAGTGGGCACGCAACATGTGTCCCAGTAGTACTTGGCCAAACAGGCCGCGCAACCATCGTCTGACATCTACCGTCTCGATCGTCTGAATGGAGCGAGTTGGTCAAACAGGGAGGTCCTCTTTAAAGCCAAGGACGATCATCCATGACGGACCCGTTGAAGCAGGACTTGAAAGCTCGGTGCCTGATTTAGGGCGCCGGGTATCTCGAAATAGGTCCCGGGTTGACATCGTTGCCTCGGCGCACGCTCGACGCCACATGGAATTGGATTGGAGTTCTGGGTTCCGGGGAAGAATACGTCGACGCAACGGAGTCCCCAACGTCAGCATTACATTCTTTCCCACTCACAGAACTGTCGAGATCGTACATAGTCTATCGCTAGCGGCTAGAGTTTACAAATACGATCGTACCATGCATCGACATCGAGGCGGCCAGGCCGAGCATATCCAGCTTGTCTCCGCTCTGAGGACACTGGAAGTGAGGATCCACGAACGTCTGTCCGTAGGACCGCTTCGTCGTGTGCGGCTACCAGTCTTCCTAGGCCAGCAATTTCCCGCTTCTCTTCGTCGATTTGCGTGCCTGGTGTCCGCAATGTCTCACGGACCTGGTTCGATGCTGGTTCCTTCGAACACTGCCGTAGCTGGATCCTCCCCCTTTTCACCAACGCTGCTGCATCGGGGCGATCATCGGGATTCACTTGCATGCATTTGTGGATCGTCTGCTCCAACTCCTCCGAGTACCAAGCAGGCAGACGAGGTGGCTCCCCTGTCCGGGTCTGTCGTCGTAGCGCATCCGAGGTATCCGCATTGAATGGCAGCCTCCTCGTGCAGAGCTGATACATCGAACATCCCAGCGACCAGATATCCGCTTTCGACCCGTAAGACTCGCCTGAAGTCACTTCGGGCGCCATATAATGGGGGGTTCCTGCTCGCGTGGTGGCAAGCTCGCGGCGGGGATCTATCAGCTTGGATAGCCCGAAATCTCCGAGCTTGATTTGTCCGCCGTGCGTCAGGAAGATATTTTCTGGCTTAATGTCCCGGTGGAGGACTGAGCGACCCGGTTCCGTCTCCCGCACAGGGCGAGCCCGATCCTCGACCGACGGGGCGTCTGCGCCGAAGTGGCAGCGATACAAGGCCCGGGCCAGTTGGGTAAAGATGCGCCACACTTCTCTCTCCCTCATGTATTTTTTATTGCGCCTTAAATTGTCTATAAGATCCATAAGACTCCCTCTGCTGCAGAACTCCATATAGATAGAGACGGTGCGGGACGAGACAGCGCTCCCGTAGAAGGTCACGATATTTGGGTGAGAGATCGTCGCGAGAGCCTTCACTTCGCGATCGAAGACCCAGCTTTGCGTGCATCCCTCATGGCATCTAATATCCTTGCGGCAGAGGACCTGCCATTTTGTGAGTGCCTCGTTGGCCACATATACACAGAAGCGTCGCCCTACCAGTCCGTCCTCCTTGCGCTGGATTTTCCACACGGTACCAAAGTTCCCCCCTCCTGCGTCTCCGGTCAATCGCCTCCTCTGCGGAACATGCCACCGCAGGTAGATACGTACCGATATACTCTCTTTCGGTGAACAGCTTGGGATCGGGGTCGAAGGCGGTCATTGTGGGTGGTAGATCCGGCGATGGCACAGGGACACGGGTCCTTTCATTTCGTAGAGCGTGGACTAAACCGTCTCAAGTTTATCTAAATTTGGGCTCCCTCGTCTACCGATATACGTCTGGGGAGGTCCAGATACGTCCTGCACCCTGCTCTGCGAGGCTATCCGGGCTCGTCATTTGGTATTGCTATAATTGTCCGCGTGGTAACTCAGGGGCCCGCAAACAGTCCCCTTGTCTCTGAAATGACCTACCGCTTCAACGGCTGGAAGATGACTCTTGCTCCCGTACCACAGCCAGTTGATGTCTCCCCAAGGGCTCTAGGCGCCATGACAACTTCTTGCCTGGGCCAACCCGGATGGCCCAGGCAGCTACTAGAGTCAATCTCGACGAATGCAGCTTTGGGCACACATGTCGGACCTGTTCGTTGCCCGCAGTTTTCGTCGCAGCTGGACCCTGGAGGGTCAGGAGCAATTAGACATCTCGGTAGCCCACAATGACTCCCCACGGTATCCCCACGAAGGCACATCTCGTGCTACAGCCCCTCACGCACCGCCTTCGGCCGCGTTATTATGCTGGCAACGGAAGTAGAGCGTACTTGCTCAGACGGACTCTCTCTTCCAGCCGAAGAGCTAATGCAGCCCCGGGCGTCTGGGAAACTTGACTCTAAACAATCCTTACCCCTCCACTTTGGGATTTCCAGGCATCTCTGTCGAACTAGTTGAGTCCCGTAAGGGAGACTGATTTTATGAAAATTTGCCTGTCGGTTACAGTAAATCGTTGCCATGCGGCCTATTCGCTGCCGTTGATTAATCTGGATTGATTGGATATGAACTATGTACATACACGGTAGGTAATCGGTTCCTTGTATTGCGGCCACGGCCAGGTCAGGATGCCACACAGTCCTGGTCCATTCTCGCAGGGACGTCGACAATGTCCCGCACTTCGAACCGTCCGCCCGACTGCCGGTTCACCGTGATCTCCTGCACGCGTTCAATACTGCGCAGATGGCGGATCATGTCTAGGATGGATTTGGTACTGCTGAACGAGAGACGGATCCCATCGGCGCTGATGTCTTCCATCATATGCTCGATATCGTCCAAATGCAGGGAGCGAAGCGAATCCGCATGGGCCTCCACGAAATTTCCGAGATTCGGGATCGAGAGCCAGCAGCTTTCCAGCTCGCACCGACGGAGGACGGGTAGGGAGGTCTGCGCAAAGAACTCCAGCATCGCGGGACTGTCCACAATGCGCACCTCTTCCAGCTGCGCGAAGACCTCCGATCCCAGGGCTTGTAGCGCATCGCCCTTTGTGACCATCCGTGGATAGTAGCCGGTGACTTCGAACCGCCGTATCCTCACGCCATGCTCCCGCGCGCGGGCCATCGCGGTCAGGATCGTTTCGAACTGCCCAGGAAAGCACGCCTGTCCGCCGAGTAGCACGCGGTCCGAAAACCACCGGAACGGGATGCTGGTCGCGTCGAGGAAGCCCAATTCCACCGTGTGCAGTCGCGCGAACCGTGGAAGGGCGGTACACAGCGCGGTGAGATCAGGCTCTGCAAGAGTACGTCCTGCTGCCGCTCGGATTGTCGGCTAAAATAGGCATATATCGCCGGGTAAGCGATTCCGCGTCGACCGAATTTCCACTGCGACTCTCGGTGGTCCCGGATGTACTCCGGGGGAGTATAGAAGCACGCCTGGAACGCATCCCAGTCGCGAACCACTGGAGGATGAGGTCAGTATGGTGCCAGGGCTATTGGGCGAGAGGCTGACAGGGGTCAATAATCTCTACTGCTTCGTAGGACACCGTCCGTACGTAGGGGGCGATCCACGACTGCGACGCCTGGACGAACCGACGGAGGGATTCGGCCGACAGGGTGGTGGACAACCGTTCGAAGAGGAGGGGGACACAAATCTCGCGGAACAATCGACTGGTTGCGGAGAGGGGCTTCAAGGAAACCGCCTCGTGCACCAACACAGCTATGAGGCGTAGCAATTCTGCGGGCAGACGGTGCAGAGGGCATACTCCTTGATCCGCCGGGTCCATGTTTGCCGGGAGGGCTCTTGTCGATGACCACGCTGCCCACCAGAGGTTGGAGCACGCTCGTGGATCTGGAATGGCAGAGCTGGGTGAAACGACGACAGATCGGACATTTATTTATCTTCGGTTTGTACGTCTGGGGACTGCCAGGTGAAGGAGCGGAGTTCCCCCCATGACTCCAAGATCATGAAGGCTCTCGCGGCTTTCGCCGCTTCGAGTGCAATGTGGTCATATGTGTTGTACGGGAAATTGCTTGCTAGGAACTCCCCACAACCGTTTGGACTCGACTCTCCCAAATTCCGTGGCTCGGGTCTCGAGGGGTGGGTCAGGATGGCCCCGTCTCTGTCTGTATCCATCCAGGCAGGATGCCATCCAGCCGGCCAGTCTGGGACTCGAAGGTAGGGTGGGCACATCGCCCCTCTGCATATGCCTAGCAGTAAATTTTTGTTCCTTTTTTTAAATAAAAAAGCTCCTTTGCAGGGTGCAGCATTGCAGCGAGCGGCATCGCCAAAGACAACGAAGGGCATCTCTGTGGCCCCGAAGAGCCGACTGAAGCTGGCCCCGGTCGGGAGTCACGTATACCATTGCCAGTCAGCAGGCCTCCAAAACCTGTCACTGAATCATATGCGTTCAGTAGCCGCAGTGATTTGGCATCTCTGGGGTCCTCCGCCATTCCGCTCTTCGCAGGAACTGGCTGACTGATTCCGAGCGACAGCAGCTTGAGGGGCGCACTGGCAATCCAGCTCCCTGTGACCTGTCTGTCCAACTTTTACTTCCCATCTTACGTGACTGCTGGCGATGAATGACTACAACCCATCGCGCCCGAGGTCGGCAGAACAGCCGCGGGTGATCGTCCGGAACCAGTTCGTCCTTGATTATAACATGACAGTCGGAGAGGGTGCATCCGGCGATGTGGTGCAAGGTACGGTGACCGAGGCTCTTGCCTGATGTTCTGGGCTGCCGGCTAATGTGGTGAGGATCAGGGACGGATATCTTTACGAACCAGGTCATTGCGGTCAAACGCGAGAAGAAAGCGCTTTGCAACCCCAAAGCTCGACAGTCCCCGCTGGAAAGGGAGAGTCGCATCTACCGGTTACTGAGAGAGGCCCGGGGACTGCCCCGGATCTACTGGATGCACGAAACCATGCAATACCGACTGCTGGCCATGGAGCTGCTCGGTCCCACCTTGGAGGATCTGTTGAACGCGCAGGGTCGTCAGCTGGCGCCCGCGCAGGTTGGCCGCATCATCGGACACGTCCTGGAGCCCATCGAACATCTGCACCGACAGTCGCTGATCCATTGCGATATCAAGCCGCGCAATATTCTGGTGGGTCATGACAAGGGCTGTGACCGAGTCGTCCTGATCGATTTTGGCCTGGCCCGCTATTACCGCCACCCCCGGACTCAGACGCCCGTGCCGTTTCGCCCAACCCATCAACTCGTGGGGACCCCTCGGTTTACCAGCATCCGCGGGCATTACGGCAGCCCCTGCTCTCCCCGAGACGACTTGGAATCGCTGGGGTATGTCCTGGTGTACCTCTGTCGAGGACAGCTGCCTTGGCAGAAAGACCAGCTCGAGGGTCCGCAGGATCTGGACGAGATCCTCCGGGCCAAGCTACATTGTCGTCCGTCTGATCTCTGCCACGAGCTTCCGACGGCCTTCCTCCGATTCTGGGAGCATGTCGAAGGGCTCGAACAAGAAGACTCGCCGGATTATTGCTGGCTACGGCGCATTCTCCGCGAAATCTGCTGAACACGGACGCCAGACCGGAAGGGCGATCGACCAAGTCAATAATATGTTCTGTGAAATTATGGACCGTTTAACCTTGGGAGTATACATTACGTACGTAGAAAAACCCGGCCAAGGATGTCTGCATGGCGTTGGCTGGTGGCAAGGATGACTGGGAGAACCTCCAGGCGGTTCTGTCTGCCCTCACACATTGCCGCTCAAGCTACGGCTCGCAGAGTTCTGTCGTAGACTGTTCGGCTGTGCCGTGACGCCCGGAATGGGATTGGCAGGTTGACGTGTATGGGAAGTCGTAGGGCGGCGCCAATTCGCCGGTCGATCTGGCTCGGCCCTGTCAACCTGACGGGGCGGAAGGCCGTTCGTGCAGCCACCATCGTCATGCACGGCCGAGGCCAGTTCTCGACCTCTGCTCTCGAGCGTCTTTTCCCTGTAGTCGGACCAAATGAGCAGGCGGCAGGCGGCGGGGCTGACTGTCGCAACGCTCGCCGGAAGACACATAAAGCCATGCTCGTCCGAAGTGCTCCAGCGCCTTGGGTAGCGTTCTCCCAACCCGTTCCCAGCTGTTCCGTCGACGGCACCAGGATGTTCCACCCCGGCACCAGTTTCCTAGGCCTTCGGGTTCCGTCCGCATTGATGCAGCAGAGACTCTTTCGTTCTCTCAGCCTGAGCCATCTCCGGCCGGGCCATGCGCCGGTCCATGCCTTGTCGGTAGGGCCGCCCTGCTCCCCAGACTGCGGCCACTGCCAACCGACTAACACTTCCAAGCGCCTCGCTCGACCGGGCCTCTTGGGCCGAGCCGGACCCAAGCCCAGCCCACGGGGTCACCAGTCACTCACCACGCCGAGTACTCTCGGCGAAGTGGTGGAAACGACCGTGACCCTCGACCCGGACCAGCGGGTGTGCTACTACCCCGGGAAGCTCCACGGCGGGGTGTCTGCTTTCCTGCTGGACCACATGTTTGCGGATTGCTGCAGCCCGGCGGTGACCGCGAGCCTGAGTGTGTCATATCTTCGTCCGCTCTCGCCGGACGTGCCCCTGACCATTCGTGTGTGGCCCGCCAAGGTGGAGGGACGGAAAAAATACATGAGAGGCTCAATCGGTGTCCGGAACGAGGACAGTGGCAAGATCGAGGAGATTGTGGCGGCCGAGGCTCTGTTTATTCTGCCCAAGTCTTAGCGGAGAGCGGCGCTGGCAACCCTGGACACCTTGGCCGCAACGAATGTACAGGTCCGCTTGTTGCGGCGTCTGAGGAGAGGCAAATTGTCCACATGGATCATTTCGTAGCTTGGAATAGATAATAGGGAGATTCGTCATTTACAAAGGCCTTGGTGTGGAGGCTGTTCAAGCATGATGCTACTCAGGGGACGATTGGTTGTCGAGGCATTCTCCGGCCGTGGCAGCATCCACGTTCTATTGGTTTGTTTGGTTCTCCCCAACCATAGCAGTTGCTTGAACGGGTGCTGGATTGTAGTTCTTGCAAGCTTGATCGACGATCACCTAGAGAAAAATCGCAATCGCACCTGCTGCCAGTGCTGTCTGATAGTCTAGACCAGCTGACAAAACCCCAGCCAACACCGCGGCCTCCAGATGTCGGTGCCCTACTACCTACTTACCCATCCATGCTTTACCCGCTCCATCCATCCTCCGAGTCCCACTTATTTTCTGTCCCACGATCATCCCACGGTTCCATCTTCTGCTCACTCTCCTTCCATGGGCCCCAATGGATGGTGGCATAATTACTCGACATCTTGGAGTGCCTCCGCAAAGCATTCGACACCCGGAGGAAGTGGCCTCTGGGAAACTGTCGGCTGCCCCGAGAATGATGGCCGGAAGGGAGGGGAGGAGACTGGGTGGGGTAAGGAAGGGTAGAAGCGAACAGAACGGAGCAGGACCGACCGACCACGGGTAGAACTAGTGATAGGAATCGGCGAAGCGATCCGTACGTCGAGAAGTGTGGCCGGCTATGGGGCCGCGCCTCTCTCGCTGTGGAAATGCCTCGGTCACAGATCGTCGCAGAACAGGGAACACCACACACATAGAAAGACACTTCTCGAGAGAAGATCTGGAGGAAGTCAGAATTCTACTGAATGGCTCGAATGTCTCCCAGATTTCCTCCTTCCCGGTCTCCAATGGATGGATCTGGGGAACTCCGAGCCCAGCGCTGCACAACGTTGTTACACAGGCTCTCGTTGGAACTACTGCTGGCCATCGTGGATCATCTCGATGAAAGCGATGTCAACGCACTCTGCCGAACCAGCCGTCAGTTTCACCAATGCTTGTCCCGTTCCCGTCACCTCTACCGGCGCAACGTGCAAGATCATGGAAGCTCGGCCCTTTTCTGGGCGGCCATCAACGGATCCGAGACGACGGCGCGCAAATCCCTCGACCAAGGGGCAAGTTGGAGGACCGGACCATGCTTTGGCATACTCCCTCCTGACGGAGAACCCGACCGCACACTCTATGAGAAGGTGAGACGGTGGGCGGCTCGCGACGACCGCTACGAAGAACATCCGCCGTGGACGCCGTTGTTCCTGGCGGTCACGCACGGACGAACCAACATCGCTGGCCTCCTCTGGGAGAAAGCTAGGGCCGAGATGGATCTCGCGGACCGGTCCGGTCGCACTCTTCTCTCATATGCCGCTGAGAATGGGCTGGAGCGGGTGGTGAAACTCCTTCTTGCTCAGGGAGATGTCGATCCCAATTCTCGCCGGTACCATGACGGGTCGACTCCTTTGTCGTACGCTTTTCGCGGGGGTCATCGGAACATAGTAAGGATGTTGTTACAGGTGAAGAACATTTCGCTGGATCACATCTATTATAAATTCTCCCACGCCGCTGTCGGATGCGGCGACGTGAAGCTACTGGATCTGATACTTCGAGCGAGACCGGATTTGGTGTACGAGAGGGATTCGAACGGAAAAACACCCCTGTCGATTGCCGCGGAGAGCGGGAATGTGGACATGGTCCGTCTGCTCATTGAAGAGCATGGCTCGACGCCCGACGTGAGGGACAAGTGTGGGAAGACGCCATTGCTGACTGCGGTGGAAAATGGCCACGACCGCGTGGTGGCACACCTTGTGGGCTTGGGAGCCGATCTCACCTGCCAAGACCGCGACGGGCGGACAGCACTTTTCCTGGCTTGCAAAGGCGGCCACAGGGATCTAGTGGGATATCTTCTGGCGCGAAGCAAAAGCCACGTCAACCGCAAGGATTGCTGGGGGCTTACTCCGCTATACTGGGCGATTCGTCGACGCGATAAGGCGCTCTTCGAGACGCTGACTCGAGAGGGGGCAACCATGGGTGGGTTATAAGGGCGGAAGCCATGCATTCTGTGTAGCGCTTGTCTTCATATCTCTGGTGCCAGACAGATCTTGATGGCCAGCCCGTTCGATGCTGGACCCGACAGAGACTCCTCAGGGCGCTCGCCGCCTCCAGATCCGCGAGGCGGTGGGTTGCTGGAGGGATACGCTAATGCACGTCATGAAACTCAAACCGGACGGCATGGACAAGGAAGCCTGAGTAGGCAATTCAATATGTTGCAATGGACAAGAAGTACCTGGTTCTCTAGCTAGCTGGGAGATATATTGTAGTCTCTCCTGCATTGGCCGTCCGGGGGGACGGGAGGGGAACCTGCCGGTGGTGCTACTGGTTACGCCGATGTGTCTCAACAGGCTTTGCACTGCTTTCTCATTGACCTGGGCCAGATTACTTCGATATTGAAACGTGTTACTGTAGCCAACTTATCAAGTGCAACATGGTGTCTTATGCCGAGCGCCTGGCACGGGTAGTTTCCAAAATTTTCTCCATGTTCCCTCGTTCAACTCCACCCGTGGGTCGCATTTTCCCTCGGGAAAACCGCTCGCTCGTTCGCTTCGGGTTGTCTCCGCCAAGATACCCTCTTTCGTTTGGCTCTTGAGAACGACAATATGCAAATAGCAGCCAGGAGCCAGAAAAATTCATACGGCGGGTTTGAGGACACCAGGAACACCATGCGCTCATCAAAGGGTCCGAAAACCCCACCCTGCAGGGCATAGGGACCTCGCGTGGTCATTGTTTGTTATTCTTTTTGGAGAAAGATCCGTCGGCCTCTCCTTAACCGCGCAGTAGCGTCATTTCCATTCGACCCCTCCTTGAAGGAAAGCAGAGAGAACCGGCTGTTTTATATCTCTTCGGTTTAATGGAGTGTTGATGAAAAAAAAGACTTTGATTTCGTGGGCTCCTGAGGTGTGACTTTATTGTCTCGTGACGTGGGTTTCCTTGGGGTAGGATGTCTCTGATTCTACCGACGTGATTGGGACGACTGACCCGAATCCCTCGGGTGGCCGAGGCAGGAGGCCGGAGTAAATGGGAAGAGGCTAGACAGCAGAGAACGGGATTGCCGTTGCACAAGGGATTTCCACGGTCCGATTATTGTTGGGGTCTTTTGACAGCGGAGAATGTTCCTCGATGAGCCCGGCAACCATCACCGGGGCGCCCTGGGAACAAAGATTAGAACCGATTCGGGGATGCAATCTTTCGACAGGCGTGTGCCATCATTTAGAGCAGCTGCTACGTACTTGCGATGACCCCTAAACTTGAGTAGATGAGGGGAATATTGCATAGGTGTAGATGGCGGACGCAACCAGAGAAAGTAGATGCATGGCGAAGTGGCCGGAACAAACGGATGCCGATCCCTGTCTCCCGAGCCATTCCATGTGATCTAGACAATAGAGCAGTCCGCCTACACTGTTGAGGACAACCATCGTTATGTATGGCAAGAGAAGGCGTCGAGTGTTCCCGGCTCTGACCATATACGCGACTGTCGCCGAGAAGGTTGCAGCACCGTATCCGGCAATCAGCCAAACGCGGGTCGCCTTCCGTGGCATTGTTCGGAGATGGTCCGCTGCGACAACGCCGCCGACTGCGCCAACACTCAACAGAATATATCGACGCCAGTCACCCGTGCGCCCCGTGCACAACGGAGCCATGGATGCGGCCCAGATGTGTCCGATGATACTGATGTGATCGTATGTATCCAAGGGTAGCTGCGTGAATCCCGCGTGATAGGCTGCTGATATAGCGAAACACAGGGCATTCATGCCTGCACAGCAAATGAAGATGAACAGCTCGTGGGTGAGGGTTCGTGCAAAGAGGGCGTAGCCGATAGTCATGGCGAGGCCAATGGTGCCTAGGAGGTGCGGCCTGGCATCCACCGGACTACCCGCCTGTCGACTATGTGTCAGGGGCGACATTGACATCGACAGCGTCTGCTTGCAAGGGGAATTGCTTTGGGGCGACCAAGGCACTTTTTCGGACTTGATCAGCTACTAGACAAGGAGGGGCAACTATATACAGTACCCAGCAATGCCGTCACATTGGCGGTACCCGTCAAAGCACCACATCCTCCTCGCGATACTGGGTCGTAGCCACTCTAGCTTAGCGCCTAAAATCTCGTTCTCCATCAGCTTCGAGAGTGATTCGCCTCTCAAGCAACGACCGGGGCGAAGACCTGACGGTGACAACTGATGGACCGGGCTAGACGCGCAGGTACGTAAGGTGGGCGGACCAATCGACATTTTCGACCATTCATCGCCGTCAGTCACGTAATGCGCTCTGTCTGTCCTGCAAGCGAGGGCCCTTCTCCTTGCCCTGGGACACCTCTCTCTGTATAAATTGCACGGCCCTGACGCCCGGTCGTCGGCATGCTGCTTCTGTTATTCACCTTGGATAGACTGCCAGCTTCTTCAAACCACTCGTTTCCTCTGCGTCGACATTCGACCCTTCTTTCGTTCTCCTCCAGTGAATATGACGGTGAATGTCCTGAGTTTCGATGGGCCCAATGACCCTCACAATCCCCTCAACTGGCCCTTACTCAAAAGGCAGGTTGAGATCTAGCCGATGGTCTACTTATCTGCATGATCGAGTGGACAGTATTGGCCTTTCACTGGACGTATGGCTGACGACAAAGGTGCAGGATCTATACTTTTGCCCTGCTGGGACTCACCACCACGGTCGTGGCCATCACCAGCAGCATCTTCACGGCCGCGATTCCGGATATCATGACGGCATACCACGTCGACCAGACCGTGGCAATGCTTGGGGTGTCCCTATACGTGCTGGGGTTCGCCTCGGGGCCCATGTGCTGGGCGCCCTGGTCCGAGTGGAAGGGCCGATATGCCCCGATGGTCGCTTCCATGACGGGGTTCACGGTCTTTGCCTTCGGCGTCGGGGCGTCAGACGGCATCGCAGCGATCCTGGTGCTTCGATATCTGACCGGCTTTTGCGGCGCCGGCCCCTTGACGCTGTCCGGGGCCGCCGCGGCCGATCTCTTCCCCCCCGGCCAGCGGGGTCTGGCGGTGGTGATCTTCTGCCTCACGGTTTTCATCGGCGCTCTGACCGCGCCGTGCGTCGGAGGGTTCACGGTGATGAATGGGGAGCTGGGCTGGCGGTGGACCGCATTCATCCCGGGCCTCCTGGGCGGGGCGGTTTTGCTCCTGTTGACTGCCACCCTCCAGGAGACCTACGCTCCGGTCATATTGGCGCGCGAGGCCGATCAGCTCCGCCGTGCGAAGGGCGACGACCCGACCCCATCGGCGGAGGAGCAAGCATTGAGCATCAGACGCCTCTGGTCCACTCACTTTTGTTTCCCGTTCCGCATGCTCTTCTGCAACCCCCTGGTGCTGGCGATGTGCGTCTTTGGATCGTTTGTGTACGGGCTGTTGTATCTGTTCCTCACAGCCTACCACATCATCTTCCAGCAGATCCACGGCATGAGTCCCGGTGTGGGGGGCCTTCCGTACTTTGGGATCGTTGTCGGACTCGTGCTGGGCGTTGTGGGAGTGCTCGCATTTCGACCGTGGGTGTCCCGTCAAGTGGAGGAGAACGCCAACGTGATGGTCCCGGAGTGGCACCTTCCGGTCACGATCCCCGGAGCGTTCGCCTTTGCGGTGGGCCTGTGGTGGTTGGGATGGTCGGGCTACCGGCCCAGCATCTCGTGGGTCCTACCGACTGCGTCCGGGTTGCTGACCGGATTCGGTCTGTTGACGATGTTTCTTCCATCACTCGCCTACCTCATTGAGGCGTATCCCGATCGGTAGGTCGTGCATGACTCCACGGGGGAGGCTCACAGTCACCGGATCATCTCACTGACGATGCTCCAGCGCGGCATCGGCCGTCGCCGCGCACACGTTTCTGCGGTCGGCGGCCGGGGCAGCATTCCCGCTCTTCTCTACATATATGGTGCGTCATGGAAGACGGTGGGTGTTTCGCGGACTGACCTTTCGGAATGTAGTTTGACCGTCTCGGGGTGGAATGGGCGTGTACGCTGCTTGGATGTGTTGCGGTGCTTCTCATTGTCATTCCCCTTTTGTGCTACCTCTACGGGGCTCGCATCCGCCAACGCAGCACTTTGGCCGCCAGGGCCTCTGGTCCTGTTCCCTGATCCGTATGTGACAGAAAGCCGGGTAAACTGTCACCGAGCCGGTGGCTCGGCGTAGTGGTAGGGGGATGGGTTCAGGCGAGCGCAGTGTGGGAACAACTTTGATCGCCGGGTCTGCGGTCCGGATGGAACGAAGTCCCACTTATTCGTAAACCGACGGTGCCTTGTTGGAAACGTGCTGTTTCGGCTCCCGAATAAAATAATGAACGTTAATGATCTAGGACTCTTCATCTGTTTCATAGTGTACAGACTTTTGTAGCATGGGGTAGAAACGTGGACAATGCAGGATGTTTTGACAGGACTTCTTTGGAATGCCAGGGCGATTTGGCAATCAGCTGAAAAGTTATGTATCTGTACTGAGCGTGACGCGGACTGCGTGGTTTCTTCACGTCATTTTTTGTTGGACTGACCCTGAAGGCTTCGGGCCTTCCGAGCCTCAGTGTCTTAATCTGGGTCTCCAAGATGGTCAAAGACCTTGAACACGCAATGGGCATTGGGCATTATGCCGCCAACCTCCGTCCTCACGGCAATGGTTGCGTTGAGATCCCTGCCTACACCGTAGCAAGTCGAAATCGTAGTCTCAGGTCGAGGGGAACAATCTTGAGGAGCACCCCCTGCTTCCCGAGCCCGAGCTCGAGCAGTCCGAGAATCCAGACCATGACGTAGTGTACGTCTGCAGGAGTAGAAGCGCTCCGGTATCAGCGCTTGGAAGGATAGGAGGATCCGCCCAAGATGACGACTAGGCTCGTCCTAGCCAATTGAGTCTTATTCTCGTCTTGGGCATTGTCGTCATTTGGATGGATCAGTCCCGTTGCTGCGCGTCCAGTTTCCACAGTCAATATGGCCGTGTCATCTTCTGGCGATATAAAGCCGACGGAGGTTGCCCCATGTCGACCGCAATTGGATCCGCTCTATCCACAGGAGTTACTGCACGCACTGGCCTTCGCTCATCCTGCTGACATGTCCTCCGAACGCGAACAACCCCCTTTGGACGGGGACAAGCTCCACGTGCTCGATGACTTGGTCCGTCTGCGAGCAGGGGACGTGACCCCAACGCCCCTCTTAGCGTACCCAGACACGTCGGCGTCGGGCTTTCGCTATCGCGAGTTCAACGGGCACGATCTCCAAGCCATGGTGGACGACACCACCGGTCAGCTTGCCGAGATGGGTTTCAGACCGGGGAGTGTATAGGAGCGAGCTCCCAGAATATTGCAACGGAAGCTAACGATGGTAGACTGGTGCCCAACGGCCGACGGTGGCTCTTCTCACGTTGTCGGACCTCAACATGGTGATCACCTTTTTTGCACTCAGTCGGCTCGGGTATAGTGTCTTGATGCTCTCCCCGCGCCTGTCGGGAGAGGCGTGCGGCTCGCTGCTGCGGGACACGGCCTGCACCATGGTGCTGTACGGCCAGACTCCAGCGATCCATTCGACGGTGAAAGAGATCGAATCGCCTTCGGTTCGCTGCTTTCCCCTTTGTGCAGTGCGGTTGCCACCAGACACCGCGAGACGTGCCCGCTGCCATCCGCTGCCCACCATCCTCGCAACGGACACGGCGGTGATTCTCCATTCTTCCGGTTCCACCGGGTCTCCGAAGCCCCTCCGCATCACCCATGGGGTCCTGGTCTCGCAGATCCGCCAGGGTCGTGGGCTGAGTGCCTTCAACACGCTCCCCTGGTACCACGGATACGGCTTGGTAACCGCCCTGCAGGCGATGTGGGCGCGCAAGACCGCATTCATGTGGGACGCGGCACAGCCGATCACGGCGGACTCACTGGTCCGGGCCTTGCGGACGGCCGCGCCCCAGTCGGTGCACTGCGTCCCGTCCGTGCTTCAGCTCGTGGCGCGCCTCCCGGACGGGATCGACGCGCTGCGGCGATGTGACCTGGTGGTGTACTGCGGCGCCGCCTGCCCCGACGACCTCGGCAATTACCTGGTGGCCCAGGGGGTCCGGTTTGGCGGCGTGTTTGGATCGTATGTCTCTCACTTCCCATGGAGGCGGTCCCGCAACGACTAACGTCTGCAGAACCGAAGCCGGACTGGTGGCCGAATCGGTCTCGCGTGCCCCGGGGGACCGGGAGTGGAGCTACTTGGAGTTCCTGGAGCATGTGAAACCGTTCATCCTGATGGTAGAGCGAGAAGACGGCCTCCACGAGTGTGTCTACCTGCCAGGGCACCCGAGCCTCAACGTGTCAAACCTGGAGGACGGCGTATACTACTCTCGGGACGTCTTCCGTCGTCATCCGTCCCTTCCGGACCGGTGGCAGTACGTGTGCCGTCTGGATGATCGGATCACGCTGGCCAATGGCGAGAAGGTGCAGCCCTTGGCCATGGAAGGGGCAGTGCGGCAACATCCGTGGGTCCAGCATGCGGTGGTCGTTGGCATCCACCGGGCCGTTCCGGGGTTATTGGTGTTTCGCGCGTCGGGCGCGGAAGACATCGACGAAAAGGATGTCGTGCGCATCCTCTGGCCGCGGGTCGAGAGGGCGAACCAGCGGGTCGAGCGGTTTGCCCGCATCCCCCCCGACCTGATTCGGGTGTTGCCGGCCGGCGCAGTCTGCCCCCAGACGGACAAGGGCTCGATCATCAGAGCTCAGGTCTATCAGACTTTTGCAGACGTAATCGACGCGCTGTACGACCGCCTGGACCATGCCGGCGGCACGATGAGTCTGGACGTGCAGCGCACGGAAGCCCACCTCCTCCGACTTTGCCAGGAAGCCCGTTGCGCGTCCATCTCTTCTGCGCACGATGACTTCTTTGCCAACGGGGTTGACAGTCTGCAAGCGATCCACCTGCGGCGGCTGATCCTCCGAGACTTCTGGTTCCCGAGGGACACGCGCATTGGGGGCGACCTCGTGTACGCGGCGGGGAACTGCGCGCGTCTGGCGGAAGCGATCTGCGCGCGGCAGCAGGATCGACACGTGACCGTGGACGCACGCGCTCTGGCGCACCAGCTCATCGAGAGATACTCCGTCTTTGGTCGACATTGCCCCGGGGCCTCACGCGCGGAAGGCCCCAAGGCGGTGGTATGTGCAATGCCTTCGATTGCGATCTAAGTTTGTGGCTCGCAGCTGACCAGGGGACAGATCTTGACGGGGGCGACGGGGTCGGTTGGGGCTCATGTGCTCTGGGAGCTGCTGCAAGATGATTCCATCCCGACGATCTATTGCCTCACGCGGCGCTCGAGGCCCGCAGAGGCCATTCTCCAGAGCCTGCAGGAAAAGGGAATGGATGTGTCCCCCGACCGACTGTCCAAGGTTGTCGCTCTGCGGAGTAATCTGGCACAGCCTGATTTCGGGGTGAGTGAGGGAATCCTCCGGGAGATGCGTCAGTCGGTTGCCGCCATTATCCACACAGCGTGGCAAGTCAATTTTGCGTTGCCGCTGTCGCACTTCGAGACCGACCTCCAGGGCCTGCACCACCTTCTGAGGTTCTCTCTCGCGGTGGACTCGCCCCATCCCGCGGTGGTTCTGTTCTGTTCGTCCATCTCGACCGCACTCGGCTCGTTGCCCGCGGAGATTGACAGGATCGAGGAGAAACCGCTGAGCTTCGACTGTGCGCTTCCCATCGGGTACAGCTATTCGAAGTTCGTGGGGGAGCAGGTCGTCCGTCATGCCCGAGCGGCGGGTGCGCGCTCGTACTCCGTCCGCATTGGTCAGATCTCCGGTCATTCTGAGCGGGCCGGGTGGAACGACTCCGAGGCTGTTCCGCTGATGATCCGGTCCGCGCTCACGCTGCATGCCCTGCCGGCCATGGATGCGGAATGCTCGTGGATTCCGGTGGATATGCTGGCCCGATGTCTCTGCGAGATCACCGCGTCGTGCCGGACGAGGGTGTCGGATGGCTTCGTCGGCAGTGCGGACGCCCTGCGCACGGTGTATAACCTGGCGAACCCGCACACCTTCCGCTGGTCGTCACTCCTGGAGGAGCTCCGGCGGCATGGGTTCCACTTCGAGTCCGTGCCATGGTCGCGGTGGCTCGAACTCCTCCAGGCATCCGAGGCTCGTCTCGCGCCCGGAGATGCGCCCACGACCCCGGCGGTGAAACTGATAGACCACTACCGGGGGAGTTACAGTTCGCAGGCGTTCAAAAGCAAGCCGGTAGACATGTGGCATACCTTTCGGGACAGTGCAACCCTGCGAGGCAGCAAGGTGCGGATCATCGAGGATGGAATACTTGGCGGATATGCGAAGGACTGGTTACAACGCTGGAGCACCTAGGGCCTACCGACATTCTTTGTTTGGGCATTGCGCTTGTGCTTGTGGTGCCCGTACCAAGGGCCTGAGGCGTTTTAGATTAGGACTACACTCAATACACGCCGGCTAACTCACGTCCACTCACTCGTGTCTTTTACCCTCAATACTTCATCCCTTACCTTACTCCGCGAATAGATGACCACAGGTTCCTAGGTTCACCTTGTAGAGACCGGCGAACGTGTACATTTCGCTCTGAGCGCGATGCGCAACCCGGGTCAATACACCTTGACCTTTCACACCTGCCTAAAGCGACGTCACTTGTATTTCCTTACTATTCCTGGGATTGAGGTCGTTTCCTTCTATGTATAGCCACAGAGTATACGGAGTAGGCACCATGTATGTAGCGTTTATATCTTACAGGGACGGCTCTTTCTTGTAGCCGCTCCGTCGCCGCTCAGGAGGCTCATGAGGTCTGGGTCGACCATGCACGAGGGACCGATCTCCCGTCCCGCCAGTGATCTCGCCGGCTCATCCGTCAGTCTTTGATGCTCGCTCTGCAGCCATCCAACCGCCTGCGCTGCGAGGAGGTGCGGGTGCTCCATGGGCGCGAAATGTCCGGCTCTCTCGAGGATGTGGGATCGGACTCTGCCTTTCGGGGATCCCCCACTCCCCCCGACGTCCGTCCCGGTCTGGTTGACGATGGTGCCTCGCATCGCGGGTGGAATATGATGGGACGTTCCACCGAACACAAACAGGGTCGCGGGACGCAGGTAACGGAGATTGTGGAACGTGATTCCCGGTTCTGGGCGATACGAGCGGGCATGGGGCGGCGCCTCTGGCGGAAGGTCCGGATACCGCAGACGACGGTCATCGGCTGGCTGCGAGGCCAGGATCGGCCGGATGAACGTCCGAAGCTCTTGATGTTTGGGCGTCGTGAGAACGACGGGGGACCGCGTGGCCGGGACGCTGGACTGCAAGCCGTACTGGATCCACATGCCAAACGCTCGTGGATCCCAAGCCCCGAACACCTTGTTTTCGCGGAAGTGGTGCACCGCCGCCTCTATGGTGGGAAAGCTGTCCCGTCGTCGCAGCGATACCAGCGCGGCTGGAGACCGGCCCAGATCCCTTCCCGAAAACGGAAAGACGATGGGCTCGATCAGGCACAGACCTCGCAGCAGCCGCGGGTGCATGAGGGAGAGATTGATCAGCTGCGTGGCACCCATGCTGTGCCCCAGGCCAAAGATCGGCTGGGGCAGTAGGTGGCGACAGTGGTTGATCATCAGCATCAAGTCCCGTGCATGGTCGAACGCGGAGGCTAGCATCAGCCGCACAAGGTCAATCCAACGATCGAATCGCTGAGGCAGGGGAAGGTGAGTCACGTACGGTCATCGCCGAGCCGTTCTTGATTCAGGACACCACTCATCCCTTGATGTGCCACGTCGGCCATCCATATCCCGCGAATTGACAACCCGGCGTCCTTCGCCGCCTGGTAAATCTCAACCCATAAGGGTTCGTAGGCTTCCTGGGTGCCGTCAGACGAGTGTTTCCGCCGAGCCATTGCGAACCAGACGCATTTACCTTGGGGATGGCATTGGCATGAGCAGCCACAATGCTGATGTCTCCGGGCGATGGCGTTGTATTGTCCCAAGGCACATATTGCTTGACGGCAAGATAAAGCACATCTTCGTCGCTGTGGTTTGTGGCACCAGGATACTCTCGGATATGCTGGCAAGGAATCCGGCGCTCGATGACCTGAAAGGTCTGGGCGATGTCGAAACTGGTTGCTGGGGCGTGCATTTTCTGGACCGACGCATATCAGCACTGCAGCTTCCCAAGGGTTGATGCGTCACCTGCCGCAAGGTTGCTAACCGCGAGAGGTGCGGAGTTGCGTTTGAATTGTTATCGGGTAATTGAAGCGTTGGAGGATAACCTGAACTTGGGCAATTCGAGGACGGGGGTTATTCACTCTATATGAACGCATACCAGCTACGCGGACTAGCAAGCCCTGTTATTCCAGATATACAGCGCCTAGGCTCCATCCACTGTTCTCTACACCTTCTTGGGTCTCTACACCTTCCTGTGGACATCATTGCAAGTCGCGATAGATATCTACCACTCTGCTAAATTATACGTGCACGCCTTTCAGCAATTCCACTATGGCATTCAGAGTACATGTCGAGAAAGAACAGGTTGCACATTGAACCGACAGGGTTGGGTGATCGTCTTAGACTTCCCTATGCTCTAGGACCGCAAAAAATTATTCTTGAAGCGTAGGTGGGAATCCCATTTGACTCCCAAATTCCCGACGATCACTACCGTTTGTGTAAGGGTCTTCCACCATTCACTTTGATGATAAAATATTCGTTCTCCAGCTTCTTGGGTATGAATAAGGACCAAATTGGGAAGTGGAACGACCAACAGTCTACGTTTGACGTAATGCCTGTCCTCTGAGATCGGCTGGTCGTTTTCACATATACAGCGCATCCCCCAGCATCCAGACAGCTCACACTCTTTCGATCTTTCCCTGGTGTCTCTCTCGTCACCTACTGGCCAATGCTCAATTCCCCCCTGGCCCCTCCCCATCTCACAAATATATATTCTTCAGTATGTGCATGCAGCGTGAGCTGATGGCTTAGAAAAATTTGGAAAAGTGTGCCTGAAACCAACGTCATGCAAATCATCCATGTATCTAGCAGATGGTGACAGTAGCATGCTGGATACAGTTTTTGGCAAAAGCTCCTGGTCTGAACCCACGGCCCTGCAGCCTATACTAGTCACGCGCAACTAATCGAGAGCGACTCTGCCGCTGAAATCGGGGACCCGTTGGTATATGTGAAAATCGTCCTCGAGAATGCCAATGCTGCAGACTTCCAAAATTAGTCACTCTTACTAAAGATCCACCAGCTGGGTTGGATGGAGACCCTTTCGCATACCGAGGGATTCGCCACAGATTTCGGGGTCAAATGGGACGCCCACCTACTGTACGTCGAGAACCCTCAGCGTTGGGACACAAGACGCCCAAAGGGAATCGGCAGTCGCACTCAAGTATAGACCTATTACTGCACTGCATGAGCCTTGTATGTACATGCGACTTCTGTAGCCTCCTGTGAGAAGTAGCTACGGCAGAAACGGAAAGCCCGAACTACATATTGCCCCCAAGCTGGACTTGCTGGACAGACCCAGAGATACAGACAGAATACGGAGGAATAGAAGGCCCTCCCCTGCTTTCAGTAGAATCCCTCGCACATGCGCAATCCATGCTGTATGCGGCGCACATCTTTCACTTTGCGTCGACTAGCGGGGGACAAACCACCCCAACTCAGCGCCTTGCGCCACAGTGTTGTCTTCTCTTTCCCAGAGGCCTCATCCAGTTGGTGGGACGTCGGTCGGTAGGGGGACGTCGGTCGGTAGGGAGACGGCGTTTGGTAGGGAGACGGCGTTCCAATCTGAACGGTGGGCTCGGTGAAACGAATGAACTGGTGAGCATCGATCTTGAGCACTTGGACACTAGGAGTAGAATACCCTTCACGTTCCATGAGACAGTAGCTCTGTGACTGGCGGCCGCTAGGACATGCTGAGGGACAGAGTCCCCATTTTAACCCAAAATGAGTGGCTATCTTAGGGCACTGTATAGTACATAGTCAACAATAGGAGCTTCAATGACCCCCCTCTTGCTACTGTCTCTGCCTCGAGAAGTCGGAAAGACTGCCGGACATTTGTATCCCAGCCTCGGCCTGCTGGAGATATATACCGTGCACCAAGGACGGATCAGCCCCTAAGTTTCTCCTCATTCTTCCATGGCAGGCCAAGGCCTGTATTAGCCTTGGTGGACATGCAGGAATCGTATGAATTAAAAGTACTGCGTAGAGCGACAAGTCTGAGAGTTAGAAGCCATTATGCACATTCCTGCCTACTCCTTCACCGCTTCAATCACCGACTCCATCCCCGGACCCCCATGCCAGATCTTCCGAATCCTCAGGCCCGCGTTGTGCAGTAGATCGCGCCACTGACGCTCGGACCGTTCCATGCCGGCCCCGATGCTCATCATCTGAATGTCGAGCGACGCCTGCAGGAGGGAGGCGTTGGTGTCCGGCAGCACAAAGTCGACAATCAGGATGCGCGAGTGCGCCGCATCCATCGCGGACACCGTGTTGCGGAGGATACGGTGGCACATCTGATCGGGCCAGTCGTGGAAGATGGCACGGAAGTAGTACACCAAGGCATCTGCATCGCGTTCCCGTCAGCTTCTCTTATCGTCCAACAGTCAACCGTGATGGTCGTGGAGTCACACACGGAGGTACCTTTCACCGGTTGTGGGTCCAAGAAGCTGTACCCCATCATCTCAATGCCCGCCATCGGCGGTTTCGACGCCAGGACGGTCGACAGATCCTGCAACACGAGCCGGCCCGGGGTGCTCGGGTATTTGGCGCGGAAGTTCACGAGGTCGTGGCCCTGGTTGCCGCCGACATCGACGAGGAAGACATCGGTCGTGGTCCGGCAGCCCGCCTGGCGGATCAGCCGCTTGACGGGGTACACGTCGAACCAGGCTGGCTTGCCCTCACGTCGGCTGGCCATGTACGAGCTGAAGAGGGCCTGATGGTGTTTGCGCTGGGAGAGCCACTCGAACTGGCTCTGGCCCACAGCCCACTGCATCGGCGATGCCTCGTACGCCGTGGGCATCAGGTAGCGGCGCTCGCGGAAGTACGCGGGCAGCTTGGCCAGCGTCGGCAGGGTCAGATCGAAGCTGTTGGTTTAGCAGGGCAGACGATGAAGCGGTGGAGGTGAAGGGAGAGCGTACATGCAGGGCACGCCGTCGCGGCCGATAGGCTCGACCAGCGCCTCGGTCTTCTCGTTGGCGTGGTAGATCTCGCCCTCGACGTTGGTGCACAAGCCCAAGGCCACTATGACCCGCATCAAGCGGACTGTCCGGTCGATTAGCTCAGGGGCTCAGTGGGCGTGCTGGCCAGTCTCACCGATCAACTCGCGCTGCGCGCCGGTCTGCGCCGCTAGCTGGGTGGCAGACCAACCGTTCTCACGGTGCTGCATGAGGAGCGGGAAGATCCCTAGGTCGACAACGGTGCGAAGGGCTGCATTCTGGGGTGGCTGTCGCTGTATTAGAAAGCACAGGAGTATGGTCAGCGGCACCACCGACCTGGTAGATGAGCCGTAGGACCGTCTCGGTCGGGGTTTCGACGGCCAGCTTCAGCTGGTCAATGAGACTGAGCAGGCGATCATGAGAGCCTCCCACCGGCAGGTCAGGATCCTTTCGCAATGCAGCGTGTTTAATGCCCTCAATGAGGGAGAGGATCTGGGGGGACTCAGCCCGGGTCTGCATGGCGAACGCTCACACAGTGGGACAACGGTGGGTGTCAGGACGGAGACAACAACAGCTGCGGATGTAGAACGACAAGATCCTGCAAGCGATCACATATTGGCATTATATATTTTCTTGGTTCCGGTAGCACGAGCCGTCCCCCGATGGAAAGGACAATGGGTGCTACAAACGACACTAACCACCTCGATCGGGGCGTTTACATTGGCCTCTACACTGGCTCATTATGAGACTGATCCATGACTGATTCCTCTGTGTCCAGGAGACTACACGTAATGATGCTCTAGGCCTGGCGCTCAGGCTGCTATTGGATTCAAGATGAATCACAGTAGAGATCCAACTCATAGTAAGTCGAGTCTCGACAGGGCTACAGCCCACTTTTCCTGCTGCACATGAGGGAATCTTCCTTACCGAGCGTTATTTTTACCGCTCAGTCTGCCCTAAATCTGGCGTGTCGATCAGGGCTACAGAAAGCGGTCTCCATGAAAACGAAGGGAAAAAAACTGATGCAATCCGAAGACATAAATCGTCGGCCTTCTTCAGCACATTCGACCATTGGCAGACACTGTCTTTTGGATGCTCGGCTTGGGCATACGATGGGTAAAGATCACGAACATGCTTTACCACGGCCAACCTTTGGAGATCATATCCGCGTCCAGCAAATCAAAAAAGAGCAACGGCGGCTGTGGGGCCTTGGCAGGCGCGTACCCCAAACGATCCGACTGGATGGCGTCCGGCCCCGGTCACCTAAGGATATGAAATCAAGGGTGCATGAAGCGTGCTGTCAAGTCGAGCACGGACAGATTCCCTAGCTGACATGTCCACAAAGGCAACACAAGCTTTCGAAGTGGTGAAGCGGCAATACACCCCTTGGCGAATAGTATGTCGAGAGTATGTCGAGTTCATTTGTACTGCGCACGCTAAACCCGAAGATCTATTCGGCGATAGCCTCCCCTTCAATTGTAAGGCCTTCTGGGGGTGCTGTGATGAATACTGGATGTAGCAAATATATTATCCCGTGTCCGCCAGAAGGCCGGTCTGGAACAAACGCATCCGCGGCAGATTGAAGCCGATGTTCGGGTCTTGCTATGTTGCGGTTCATTCTCCCCGTCAGCGTTGCACCCCGATGAACCTCTCCTTGTCGTACTAGGGTCCGTTGTCAGAAGTATTGACCAGCGGCACAAGCCGCTTGACATAGACTGGCTCTATCCGGCGGTTGCTATCTAGACCAGCTGCTATTCTGGAGATCGAGAGTAACGGTGTTATACACGGAGATGGATTCAACCGCGCTCCTACACATCAAGCGTGGATCTTCATGCCGACGATTGTAGACAGAGAGAGACAGCATAAAATACCCTCGAATTCGTTTTGCCTTCGCGTCTTCATATGGCCGCAACAAGACAGAACGGCACCGTACAGTAGCGATCAAAGTAACGAGCACATGAGACCTGCATCTCATTCAAACAAAGGCTCAGACATCTGGAGACACTCAGCTTCAGGCCTCATACAGTACCCAGATCGATTGGTGTCTGCCCGTGCGATAGTACAATGGTAGGAAAATTTGCTGTGCAATGAACACGCAGGTGGGCACCCCATTTGACCCGGAAATTCTCGGCGATCCCTACTGTATGCGTCGAAACCCCATTTGATCCATTTTGGTGGTTCTTGAGGTTCAGAGTGACAATTTTAGATGGGCTTTGGCGAGCTCGGGCTTGATCTGACGTAATGTGTCGTTGGTTGGAATTGCGGGCCTTTGTTTTTTCACATATACCGGCGAATCCCCCAACTTCGACCGCCGACTCGTTGCCAGACCTCCGTGGCCCAACAGGAAATAATATACAACTACCATATCCGACCTTCTGTAGGCCTTTGTTGGCTGCAGCCGGCTGCGGGGAGCATGCAATCCGACGGCACGCGGTTGTTTATTGAGCAGCTGCGAAGCACTCCATGACTTTATACCGTATATATTGTAGCCTCCATACCCCTTGCCTTGAAGAAACTCGGCGTGCTGGTGCGCCGGCGATGCAGTAGCTATTACCCTTTTCGGTCCCTTCCCGTACCCTCCCTTTTCCAGTTGACCAGGGATGCTATGCCGACGCAAGCGCTTGTAGTGGCTTCAGCATTACGAGAATGACCAGAGATCAACGGGTATGGGGATTTCTCCAGGTAGCATGAAGAAAGGGCGCTATCTGGGTTGTCCCGGTCTGCTTGTGCTGTGTCCAGATGATACGTACGTATCAGGTGGGAATCCCACCAAGGTGCCTCTCACCCGTTCACCCATGCGTCCGGGATTCGAAGTGGCGATGGAAGTGTTCCCGCGAACTACAGCAGACAGGGAAAAAAGATATTGTCGGGAGCACCAGATAGATAACCCGCCTTTCCTAAGGCCCTTGAGACGGATGTCATGGACACAGCACGTGAGGCCAACCACCGACCACAGCTCCTGCAAACAATGGAGAGGATGTACATGACATACAACGCCTACGACACGTAGATGCCAGTTGGAACAGGCCAGAGCCGAGTGCATCATTTGGAAGGCTACGGCCAAAGGGGAGCCTGCGGTCTGAGTTGTCTCCTGGGTTTTCCCATGCGGTTCCAGATATAGGCATCGGTTAGAGAGACCTAAATGTGCATCGGCCGGAGCACCACCACCCACAGGCGGTATAAAGCCGTCCTGTTTGGAGTGCCTACCCATATAGCTCCAATCTGAGGGATCATGTACGCTCACTGGTCATTCGTGCTTTGTGGATTGATGGCAATGGCCATGTCGGCGCTGGCGGACGGGTGCGGGATTGTTCCATCTCGTGGGGACAGTGTGCTATACTGGGGTCAGAACAATGTCCACGCGATGGAGTCGGACAATTTGGCGACGTACTGTACCAACTCTGCGGGGGTGGATATCATTGTGCTGGCCTTTCTCTCCGAGTACGGGAATGGGACTCTTATACCGTCGGGCGTGATCGGCCAATCGTGCAACATCACCTCCTCCGGGGCATCCCCAGGCTGTGGTCAACTTGCATCCCATATTGAAACGTGCAAAGCCAATGGCGTGAAGGTCTTCATCTCCGTCGGGGGGGCCGAGGGCGCTCATACCCTCACGTCGACCCAGGAGGCGGAGCAGATCGGCCAGAACCTGTGGGAGGCATACGGGCCGCCCAACGGAACGGCGCAGGTCCCCCGTCCATTTGGCGACACGTTTGTGGACGGTTGGGACTTCAACATCGAGACGGCTACGGGCAGCGAGCACTACCCGGCTTTGATCGAACAGTTGCGGTCGAATTTCGCGCATGATCCTTCGCACCCGTATTACATCAGCGGCGCCCCGCAGTGTCCCATCCCGGAGCCCAACATGCAGGGGATGATCGCGAGCGCTCAATTTGACTATCTATGGGTCCAATTCTTCAACAACCCGGGCTGCTCACTTGACAGCCACATCAATTTCGACGACTGGGCGCGCACCCTGAGGGACACCGCGTCGAGCCGGGCCAAGGTGCTTATCGGAGTCCCCGCGGCGCCCCTGGCGGCGACCGGCACCACGGATGGCGCTCGGTATTACCATGAGCCGAGCGCCTTGGCGCCCATCGTCCACCAGTACTCGTCCCGTCCGGCATTTGGGGGGGTCATGATGTGGTCGGCCGCGTTCTCGGATCAGAATGTCGGCGGTGGCTGCACTTATGCGCAGCACGTGAAGCAGATTCTTCGCACGGGCCAACCGTGTCGATCCAACCTGTAGGCCATCTGCGACAATTGCTCGAGCTGGGCCTGTGTTGGAATGTGAGGTATTTGGATGGCTGCGTATTCCACCTGATGCACTCCGGCAGGGAAACCACGCCGAGGCCATGTTACGATGTAGTCTATAGCCATGTAGTTAGTAGCAGACATTGATTACATTGACAACGCTGCGGGTTCCCCGTATTTGGGAGGTTGACAGACCCATGAGGGTTGAGGTGCTGTAACCTGCGAGTTTAATAACCATTATATATATAGTCTATGGGTATCTGGTAAACAAAACGCCTTCCATCAGCACTGCGCACGGTCCAGGAACCGCAGTACGGTGAGAGTATCTAGGATCCAGGACCTTCGTAAAATCCCAAGGCTTTCACCAGCTCCGCTGTTATGGCAGCAGCTTGACAGGCTGGTCGGTCGGGGTCAACTTCGCGGTGCTACAGTTAATGGTGGCAATGATCGCCCCAAGAGAGTAAAAGCTTCCGATCTCGTCCCTACCCTGGAAGGGCTACAAGTGAACCGGTACGATGAAACTGCGCTGTGTCCGGTCTGACCAGAACCTGCGTCTGTAGCTTCGTGGCGCAATCGTCGTCCTCGTGAATCCAAAGCCGTCGCGCCCATAAGTTCTAGCGGTCACGTGCTCATCTGGCCCTTGACGGCGGCCTCGTCTCTTCATCCGCGGGCAAAGACGGCCGTGGCCCACCGGTTGAGACATGCAACATAGGCTGATCAGGGCGAGCCAAAGCGACCCTCTGTGGCGAGCTGAACACACTGTGTTGGTGTCTATACGGCTCCAGCATTCTGAAGGGCTGTCAAGAGTAGGTCCGGGCGTATTTTGCCGTTTCGCAGGGTCCGACGGGGCCTGGGCTCCGACAGCAGGAGTTGGTTTCTGATGGTTGCGTCAGCTGTGTTACGAGTTCTCTTGGAGATACCTTTCGGGCGATGCGCCGTCTGTTGTGGCGGCCGGCCTTGGTGATGCGCTTGCCGAGGCGGTCGTTTCCTGTTGCTGGGAATGGCAAACCGGACGATTTTTCGCGGCCCGGCGCCGTCAGGCTGCGAAGTTACTTTCTCCGAACCGGGCCGCTCTGAAGCGGGAGGCGCCTCGGGGATGGGCCTGGGGATGAGCCTGGGGACAGGTACGTTGACACTGATCGCTGTGGAGGAAACCTGCAACGGGACACGGGTCCCTTGCATCTTGGCCTCGCTCTTTGTGGACGGTTGGATTCGCTTTGCGAGGGGGCCATGCTCCCCCCCCTCCTCCGACCGCTGCCGTTTTCGCGATCGTATCTCTCTCATGCAAGAATTCGGGACACTCTGCCTGGCTGGCGGGCGCGACTCCGGTCGCGGCGTCCCACCTGGGCGAGTCCGGTGTGGGATCACGAGCCCGCGTTGATCTAGGATGCATCGGTCGGCGGTCTTGCGTGGCCGTTGGGTGACGTTCTTGGGCTGGCGCACTTGCCGCCGGCCTTTCCGCCTTTCGCGACGGGCGGTGCGGCGCAGTCGTTTCGTGTTCGTGCGCTTCGGGGGTGCTCGGCGTGTGTTCTCGCGGCTAGCGTGCGGTTGTTCGTGACCCTCGCCCGGAGCTATCTCGGTCGACATTCGGGGCACTTCCGTCGTGGCCCCGGTTGGAGGCTGGTGGGCGCCGTCCGGGGAGGTCGCGGCAGATCCATCGCACCCCTTCGGCTGCACCGCGTCTGATCTGGTTTGCTTGATCGCCGATGAGCCCGACGGCTTGGGGCTGGCCCCAGGAGAGCGTGCCGCGGTCACTGCTGGGGGATCGACGTCAGTGTCCTCAGACTCCCGCGATAGCTGAATCCGGTCTGCGAGACGACTTCCCTCGCCCTCCACCCGCTGTCGCTTCCGTGATCGTGTCTGGATCCCACCAGAACGAGGCGTCTGTTGGGCTAGCGGCGTGCAATCCCTGGCAGACTTTGGCCGTTGTGGGTGGTTGGAAGTCGCACCGTCACCCCTCGTTCGCCGGGGCCGTCCGCGCGCACCCACGGGACGAGCGGTCATCGGGTCCTGGACAGGGGCCCCTGAGCCGGCCGGGGAAGACCCGACGAGGCCAGACGACCGTTTCCGTTTCTTCCTCTGCGCTCTCCCCCCATCATTCTGGGGCCTGTCGGCCTCGTGACTGTACATTCGATGTGTGGGACCGCTCGGCGGCACTCCATCTACCGCTGGCGCCGGCCCCTGACCCGGCCGGAGTGACTGGGCTCGTTGGGCGACCGACTTTGTCCGTCGCAACTCGCAGGAGGCCGGCTGTCTCTGGGGCTCGGTTCCCCGAGCGCCAGGGCATGAGGCCGACCGGCGGGTCCCACGTCTCTCCCTGCCACCGCCCCCTGTGATGGACAGCTGGGCCTGCTCCATGCTGCGACTGACGCGATGCTCGACCAGGTCTCGACTCCTCGACTGCCTGGCGTTGGTTCGCCCGACCGCGGCTTCTGCTTCGCCGCCAGAAGCCCCCGACCCGAGGTTGCTCGTCTCCTGGATATCGTCCGGAGGCACGTAGATGCTTCTGGTGACGATTGGCTCCGCCGAGTTGTTCGGGTGGTGGTCAACCCGGGGGCTCTCATGAGCATCTTCGTGGTCTGTGCTGTATCTCTCCCCCGTCGCTCCCACATCATCGCCCTGCCGCGGTACAGTTGCCCTCTCCCGGGGCTCGGAGGGCAAGGATCCGCCCCCCGATTTCTGTTTCAGCCATGACGGACATAGAGGGTCTGGCGTGCAGCGCGGGGCTCCGTCCGGTGATATGGCCTCATGAGCTGGCGCAGTTGAGATCGAGAGCGATCCGTCGAGTTCCATTTCACCGGCCGGAGGCGATGGCGCGCCGCCCATCCCTGGACTTAACGACGGTGCTTGGCGGGTGTTCTCGTGGCTAGCGTGCGGTTGTTCTTGACCCTCGCCCGGGACTGTTTCGGTCGAGACTCGGAGCCATTCCGTCGTGGTCCCATTCGGAGGCTGGAGCGCGCCGTCGGGAGCTGTCACAGCCGCAGGTCCATTACAACCCTTCTTCTGCGACGGTGCCTCTTCTAGTTTGTTTTGCTTACCAGCCGAGGAGCCTGACCGCCGGGGGTTTTCGCCCAGGGCGAATGCCGGTGGCGTTTGAGTATTCCCATCATTGCTTCGTGACGTTCCCTGAGCCGGCTGGATCCGCTTCGTGAGGCGACTCACCTCGCCCTCCTCGGACGATACTCGCTGTCGCTTCCGGGATCGCGTCTGGATACCGCCGGAACGAGGCGTCTGTTGGTGACCCGGGCGGGGGGGCGGCCCCAGCCGTGTGCTGCGTCGGAGCCGCTGAGCATGGTGATTTAGTACCGGACTTTGATCGACGATGGTCCAATACGCGGTCTTGAGCTGCCGCGTCTTGGGCGGTTGTGGGTGGTCGAAAGACGGACCATCCACCGCAGATCTGGAGTCGACGAGAGGACTCCCGTGATGCGAACCCACTTGGCCCGATTGGTCCTGGACTGGAGCAGCTGAGGCTGCCTGGGAAGGCACCGGCTCGGGAGGCCACCGGTTTCGCCTTTGGGTCTCCCGCGGACTGCCTCGGTCATTCATACGCGGCCCAGCCTCATGACTATTGGAGCTGTCTGCCGGACCACTGCCCAGCGGCACTGCATCCGTTGTTGGCGTCTTCACGTGCTCCAGCTGGAGTGACAGACCTTGGTTTGTGGCCCAATTGGCCTGTCGCTGTTCGAATGAGGGTTGCTGTCCTGCGATGGACTCCTTTGCCTCCTGATCCAGACTCCGACTGGCAGGATGCTTGACCTGTTCTTCACGATCTGACCGCCGAGCGTTAGACCTTCCGACCATCTCACCCGGTGCCCGGGTGGAAACACCGGACTGGACGCGGCTCGACTCATAGCTGTCGTCAGGAGGCAAGAAGATGCTTCTGGTGACGGTTGGCTCCGCTGGGTGGCTCGAGCGGTGGTCAGCCTGGGGATCGTGCGGAGCTTCTTGTGCTGGGCTGTGCCTTTCTGTTGCCTCCACGGTATCGAACTGCGGAGATGGAATCGTCCTCTCTTGGGATTCGGCGGGCGCGTGTCCCCAAGTAGGGCCCTGGTTTGTAGATGACGAACACGGGGTCTCTGGTCGAAGGATTGGGGCGCCGACAGGAGATGTCGGATGTGGAGCCGGCACGGTTGGGATCGTGATGGAGTCATCAAATTGCATGGTGACGGATTGGAAATATCTCCAGTCGACCATTTGTGGGGTTGACGTGGCTATCGCGGGCAAACCGGGGGCGACTCCAACGTCGTGGGGCTCGTCTGGCGGTGACCCCTGCCGTCCCTCCGTCCTGTGCTCGTGGTGCGCGCCTTTCTGATTGCTCGGACCGAGGGGGGATGGCAAGGAGGGGAAAGTGTCTTGGAACTGCATATCTCGGGACTTCAATTGGCGCTGGAGCTCGGCTTCTCTCACGCATAGTTGCTGCTCTGCCTGGATGAGCCGGCCGTGCAAGAGACGGATATCCTCGGCCGTTTGATCCGGTTGATGGGCCTGCTGGCGCGTCGCTTGCTGTGGTCCTCCTGAGGGATTCTCGTGCGCGGCAACATGTAAGCATCGAGCGTTTGCATTCCGCTGCGCCGTCATATGGTGTTCTCGATACTCTCCGCGCCGGATGACTGAGGCCATGATTTGACATGCGCTATAGAGAGCCGGGACCTGCTCGCCCGCCGGCGTGTTTATGACCGTCGCGCCTGCCTGTTCCAGGGCCTGCAAGTCCGACTGTATATCGGCGGCCAAAATGGTCGTGCAGGTGACCCGCCGAGGATCGACCGCTTCATGAGTTGGTGCCATGCGCTTCCGTTGACTCCTCAGGTCGGCCACGAGTACGGTGGCCTGGTCGTTCAGGACGCCTCGCAGCCGTTCAACCAGGTTACCGCCCGCGTTGCCTTCGCCGCGTGTTGTGCTGGTCTGCCAAGGGAGTCGATGGCCCGCAAATCTGGAGACCAGTACGGACATAGCGTCCATGTTTCTGGCCCTGTCGGGTCGATTCGGAGAGACCCAGGCGCGGGTGAGAAGGAGAATGACTGACTGGAAGTCGTCGCCTGCGAATTCAGCTCGCTTTGCCTCGATGTCCTGTTGCTGCTGCCACAACTCCCGATCCAATTCTTCCATCAAGCTGCGGCCCTGCACGAGACGAGCCATGGCCACGCTCTTTGCTCGGAGGGATTCTTGGACACGCTGGAGCCAGTCCTGACTCTTGTGGTTGCCTTCCGAGAGGGCTGTCGCCAGGTCTCTGCTCAAGGCTGCCGCTTCCTGCTCGGGATGGCGTAGTTTCTGGAGATACTCGTTCAGCCCTGCGTGCTCCTTGTTCAACCGGTAAGCGGCCGTGGAGGCTCCGTCTATGTCCCTGGCTGAAGTGAAAAGACTTTGGGTAGAGTTGTCCTGGCGCTTGAGCGTCTCCCCCATTGTGTGGCAGCGGCTCACCTCGCTCTGGATGACGTCCAACACATGGCGCCACCCCTGCAATTCTGACTCTAACAGGAGCCGCAGGGTCTCGTTGATGACCGCACGGCTCTCACTTTCATGCCGCCTCTGCTGTGCCCGAGCCTGTCCCACTTCATCCTTCAGTCGCGCGATGTCCCGGTGAAGCCCGTCAACCTGGCCCTTCGCGTCTTCTACGGCTGGATCCAGCGCCCCGGTACGCCTTTCCTTTCCGACCGCCGCAAGCTGTGCCACCAGACTCTCCCGCTCTCGCCGGAGGGACACGATCTGTTTCTCTTGCTCCGAACAGTGCGCGGTGACCTGTTGGAATTGCACGCTGAGCCGTTGAATCTCTTGATGGAGGTCCTCCTTTTGCCGGGCGGCCAGATGGTTGATGGTGGATACAGTCTGAGCGAGACGGTCTGCGTGCTGCTTCAGACGACACAACTCCACTTCCAGTCGTCCCGCGCGGGACTCGGCCTCGAGCCTTCGGTCTTTCTCGGCGGTCAGGTCCTCCTGCAAGCGTTGGATGTGCCCTGTGCATTCCTCAACTACTCGCGTAGCTCGTCGAAGGGCTACCTCCTGTTGCTGGTAATTCTCCGTCTCCGCGGCCAGCCGAGCACTTGTGGGGTCCTGTCCTTCCAGGATGCCTGGTGTAACGGGCGCATGATAGCGCGGTGGGACATTCCCAATGGCCCTTGACGTGCCTGGGGACTCACCTTTATGTACGTACCCACCGTCCATTGATCCTGATGCCGGTGTCGCATTCTCCGCCGCTTCGTCCAATGGGAGGACTGGAGTACTGTTCCGGGGCATCACAAGATGACCCTCGTGCTCTGGGCTGGGAGTCTGCACAGGGCCCGTATTGCTGTCAGTGAGGTTTTCAGGCCTACCGGATGGCGTAGGCCAACACTCTATGGTGACCGGGGGTCCTTCGTCGTCGACCTGGAACCCATCCTGACCTGGTGATGCCGCAGGGACGTGATTTGCAGCAAGACGCACGTCTCTCCCGCTCGATGAGGGGCATCTGTCCGGAAAGGTACGGGGTTGACTACATCCTGAAGCCTTTCCGGTTCGCTTGACTGGGAAAGCTGGCCTTCCAGAGACCTCTAGGTCGCTTGGTTGTGGGGTGTGGTGTGGATGGAGCTCCTCTGTCCGGACAGACGACGCCGGCGGAGAGGGCAGTGCATGGGCTGACATGGCTGGCGCGCAGTCTGGCTGCCCACTCGCCAAAGCCCCCTTGTGGCAGCTCGTGAGATGTCCGGGTCCTGGGGGCGGCGGGTCGGACCGTTCCCTCACGGGATCCGTGGGACTCGCCAGCTCCCTTACACCATGCTGCTGCGGCGAGCGCTGACCAACCATGTGGCTCGGAGCCGGCAGCTGGATGTCACCCAAACACGCGAGGTACAAGGACCTGAACACAAAAGCCGCGGTTACGTCCTCGTCGCGTTCACGGCTGCCGTGGATCCTCCGCAGAAACAGATCTTGTGATCCTTGCGTGTAATGATCGTTTCGGGAGATCTTGAGCTTTGCATCCGTCAATATCACCAGCGGGCGTTTGCGGAGCCGCGGAGGCTGCGCCTCTGGCGGCGCCGAGGCGTTATCATCGCGCTCACTCGAGAACCCCAGACTTGCGGCCAGGTGCGTGAGCTCCCGCCAGGCGTGTGCTCGATCACTTCTCCTGGGGCTGTCCCATCGGTACCAGTTCCGGATGGCACACAACCAGAGCTGACGGTACGCCAGATCGAGGTGTGTGGCTTGGTCGCACAGGACATGTTCGCCCTCCCCCGGGGCGGCCTCGATGTAGCACCCGGCCAGAGGGTGCGAGATGGTTTCTGTATTCGTCGCCGCCGTGCGGTTCGTCTCTCTTGACATTAACTTGGCCAGGGCGCCGGAGCAGGGACACAGAACCATGGATGAATAGTGGAAAAAGGTTGCCAGCGAGGGGATAACGCCCGGAAATGACCCCAATTTGGCCAATATGTGATCCCGCTCCTCTGCGGTGAAGCGAGCGAACAGCCGATGTCTCCCGACGAGGGAGATGTCCCGCCGGGGAGCCGTGAACTCGAGGGTGCGGACGTCTCGTTGACTGATCCGATACAATGAATGCTCATTGAATCCGGAGCCGCGTCTTAAGTAATCCGAGTCTAGGAAATCCTGCCAAAGCTGGCGGATGTCGAATGTTACAAGCCACCCCCAAAATACTCGTGTGAAGGCCAGGTAACTAATTTGTTCCTATATACTACCGGTTGGCAGACAGTTTGGGAACGGGCTTTGTGGGCACGAACCGTTCCAAAGCGTCCTTGACTAACATGTGCCAGGTATCGCAACAGAGGCATCCCGTCGTACCACAGCGCTGGGACGCATCGCAACTCATCCAGCGTGTTGCGCAGGTTGGGATAGTTGGTCTCCAGCATGTGAAGAAGTGTGATGTTCTTATCCACCCACGCCGCACGCCATTGGCTCTGAAGGGCTTCCGCGGTCTTGTATTCGCTGTACTTCACATACAGCACGCGGTTCGATCGGCCACATCGTTCTAGATCTACCGGGAACTTTAGCCACCTTCTGATCGTGTCCCCATGCGTCTCCTAACCTACCATTTGCACGGAGTTCCACAGCGTATCTTGAGTGGTCTGGGCCGGGTTGGCTGCAGGGACCTAAAGGTGTCTTGCAGTAGAAACAGCAGAGACACCCATGTGGCAACAGCGCGTCGGTGTCCTCGGCGGCTAGGGGAGATTGGATGCGGACGGGCGTGGCATTGTGCTTCCGCAGAATTTCCTCGCGCCCTGCGACCAGTTGTCGGTTTACCAAGACCGGAAACGGACCAGTGTTGTGATATGACAACAAGCAGACGCAAGGCCTGACCGTGACCGTGGTTGTCCCCAAGCAAGCACGGTCAGCTAATGTGCGGTATTTTCGTCGTTTCCGTGCTGGCAGCATGTGCGGCGCGTGTCGAGTCACTGACGGCGCTCATCTTGTTTTATCCGGGTCTGTCTACGGAAGCAGCCAATTTAGGCCCCGGCCCAACTGGTTGTCCGTTTGTCCTTTCCCTATCTTTAGGCCCAGAGTCCTTGCTTCGGAAGATTTCAACTAAAAAGGTAGGAATCTGGGCTACGGTAATCTCCACGAGAGTCGCATGGACGGCATATCCAACCCGTCACAGGAGCAATGAACACAGGAATGGTACATAGAAGGGAACCAATGTTGTCCACGTGTTTTTGATTTTTTTTTTATTTTCGTTACATCATGCAGCCTTCAGCGAGCACTGTGATGATCCCTGGGCGCATCAGCAGGAACAGTATCACGGACTCGTCGGTATCCTGGGGCCGGCGCTGGCCGACACAGAGCGAGTCGATGATGTCCTCGGTGAACTGCGTGTCGATCACGTTGTAGATCTCGCGAAGTTTGAAATGGGCGGCGAAAACGCAACGTGAAAAGCGAAGCCTAAGCTGCTGACCTACATGCTAGGAGACGCCCAATCTGCGGGCAGCTCGACGTAGACTAAGGCCTTTTGGCAAAATGGCTAGCAAACGACCTGACCTGGTTCTCTAGTCTACGAAAAGGAGACAGAAATAGAAAGAAAAGACGGAGGCAGAAAGCAGTGCAGTCTGAAACGATTTCTCAGGGCGATAAACGAGGCACAAAGGCGTTAAGCAGACAGAACACAAGGACGAGATAACTGTAATCTGACTGAGACTCAGGAGCCGTGGGCAGCCGAGCGGGATTTCGCCGACGGAGCAAATTTCCATTCAGCCCATTATCCTCTTTCATCCACTTTGGCTATAAGAGAGGGATGTGGGCGAAGTGGTGACAAAGAGAGGGAAAAACGAAGGGGAAGGAGCAGGGTGGTGGGATGGAAGGAAGACATAGAAGAAAGGTGTAGAGAGTTACATTATAAACTGAGTAAGAAGACAGAGAGGAAGAAAATGGAGAGGAAGAAGATTAGAGGAGAAAATCGGAGAGAAAACAGAGAGGCAAGATGGAATCCTACTGTACTGCAGTACGACGGCTAGCTCCAAAGGGACAATTCATCTGAAATCCCACGTCCGGGCCTAAATTCAGGAAGAAACTCGAGCTTCTACATATGTCCCATTCAAGAACCCTTCTATAGTGCTAAAGAGTCATCGTGTGGTTTGCCTACTCCGTATGCACATTTCGTCTCAATGATAAAGAATGTGATGGTGATGAGAAGGTCTCCTTTGTAGCTGAGCGTCCCAATTTCTGGCCCGACAAGAGCACGGCAGGCCCCTAGTTAAAAAAGTTCGCCAGTCTATTTTGAATGCCGCTTTCCAAAGAAGATTTCTTGTTTTCCGTCGAATAGAAGGGCATCTGCCCCATTTTAGTGGCATTGGGACTAAGCAGTCCCACTACGACACCAAAGAGACCCCGGGGAACCTGTTTCAGACTTCGCGGTCTCTGTGTCTAAGCCAAGGTAGATGTTTAATTAAGTTACCTTCAAAAATATATACGTTAGGGGCGTAGTATAAGAGACAAGCCAAGGGGTTAGACGTTCTCTTCCTATCTTCCAATGAGACAATGACTTCTGGCTCTCCAAAAAGATGGCATCCTGTACATTGACGCAGCTACAGTACCCCATCTCTTTCAATACCCCATTGCATATTTCTGTACGTAATAACCCTGGCATATGAGCAACTTCCGATTACCTTCGAGTATGCATGCAGTATTCAACATTTGTTCAAATGGGTAGCCTCAGGAACGACCGCTCGGGGTGTCCCACAGAGTACGTAGGGAGAACTATTTAATAGGCGGACAAAACATCTTTCTTGGGAAGCCATTTCTGTACAGCACATCACGCGCAAGAGCAAGAGTAAGTTGCTTCTACGACCTCTTGATCTCAAGATAGAGGTGACATGGTGACTTCATGACATCTGCCTTCCATGGCGAGTATGGTTGCCAAGTTATTTATCCACCAGTGGGTGAATGTGATAGAAAAGGAAAACGCTAAACGATGACACAGGGCAGCAGACGAGTATTTTTACCCCTCGCTGTGCAGGCAGGAATTTCTATTCGGTCCTTCTGTGTCCGGTACAATTTGGGTGTCAGTGTTCTTGTGGACTACGAGGCGGGTATAAGGTGAGAGCGGGCGCCTTCGCGTTATGTGATGATGGGAATCAAGACCATGGGCACTTACAAACTAGGAATATACAGGAGAGCCTTTCACGATGGCCTTTCACGCTCTCCCTCCTGAGGTTATATTGCACATCGCCGACCAATTGGTGTCGATAAAGGACTTTTCCAACTTCCTGAGGGCTAACAAAACCCTCTTTACCATCCTCATCAACAGCCTGTGTCGGAGAAATATCACATGTGATGGAGGCTCAGCCCTGATATGGTACGCGATTCGGGGCTGCGAACGTGGCGTCAGCAGGATGCTCGATGCAGGCGCCGATATCAACCTTCGATCGCCGGACGAGGCCCAGTCGACAGCGCTTCTTGAAGCCGTCTTGCACAAGCATACCCGGATCGTGCGTCTTCTTCTAGACAATGGGGCTCTGCCAGACGCCGCGGACCTCCGCGCCCGACGACCTCTGTCTGTGGCGACCAGTGGACGCAGCGACGCGGCTATCACCAAAGCTCTTCTGAATTCTGGCGCCAGGCCGAACGCATTGGCATTTGAGAAACGTGCTCCGTTGATGGAGGCAATCCGTACCAACCAGGAATCCAAAGTGGCGTTGCTTTTGCAGCATGGGGCCAACGCTCATGTCTTTCGGGACAGAGACACGCTCTTACATGTCGCAGCTGCGAAGAATGTTGCTCCCGCGATATTTGGAATGCTCAAAGATGCTGGTGTGCCGGTGGACTCTCCGAACGGCATCGGAATGACACCGCTCCAGGTAGCAGCCGCCAATTCGAGCATACGCGCGGTGCGCCTCCTGCTGCGTTATGGCGCCGACCCCAATTTCAGCGCGACAAGCCGCCGCTATACTGAAACGCCATCGGCTCTTTTCTATGCTGCGACAAAGCCTCGAAGCCCCCGGAAAGACAACACAACCGTCATTCGAACCCTCATCGGTCACGGAGCCCAAATTCACGCTACAAACTCTAAAGGGAAGACACCTCTATTACTTGCGGTCTCTGAGGGAGCCATCAAACATGCGCAGGTACTCCTTAATCATGGAGCCAACATTATGGCGAGAGACGCGGAGGGTAATTCAGCCCTTCACCTAGCCGTGACTTTCGCGAGCTGTAGCCCGACTCTGTTGGACTGGATTGTCGGGAGAGGGGTTGACGTGAACGCTGCTGGAGGGACGATGAAAGAAACGGCAATTTTCAGGGCCATCAGCCACTGTGGCTTGATGGGAAATGAGTGGTCAAGAGGAGTAGAATGCGTCCAGACTCTTCTGTCGCTGGGAGCTGATGTCAACTTTCAGAACGCGGAAGGGTTGACCCCGCTTTTTCTTTCGGTACGAAAGGGATACGCCAGATTGACCACTCTGCTACTTAAGCATGGGGCTCTTGTGAACCTGCGAGACAATCAGGGACGACCACCGTTGCATCATGTCGCCAAGGATTGTTATGGACGTAACGCGCACGAACTATGTTCCCTGCTCCTTGCGAACGGGGCCAAGGTCAACTGTCGAGACCATTGGGGTTACACGGCGTTGCACCGACTAGTTGAAAAGGGATCCTGGGAAGCAGCCGGAGAATTGTTGAAGTCCGGGGCTGATCGATACGCCATGACGCACGACGGGAAATACCCGTACGATATGGTTCCTCCGGGGCTTTGGGCGGAGACACAGCGACTATTCATCCAGTATTTTGTTCAATAATATCTAGGTCGATGAGGGACACGCGAGCTTACTGTAGTATATGGGTTGGGCAAGGGCACCTTGTTGAAGTCTTCGATTGATTACCGTGGCAGCGAAGGGACAAGATCCAGGCTTCCACCACCCTTTAAATCTCCAGACTTGCATCGCGCGCGCTGCGAATGGATCCATCGAACGTTGTCCAGCCGGCTGAATGTGATACTGTAAAGGCCATGTGTGATTCTCTCTTAGAATGCCGCAGCGGGTGCGGTGTCGACTATTTCAGAACGTTCTGCACGTTCTGTGGGACAATCACGGGCTGGAAGGCTTGGTCGCGAACGCCGGGTTTATGCTGGAGCCCCTGTTTCGGAGCACTCGTGAGTGGAGCCAGCCAAATCCATAGCGCAGTTGACTCTAGATGTACCAAGCGCCTTGACATGATGTATTCATATATTGATACACTACGGTGCGGTACGCAGGTACTAAGTTCAACAGCGGAATTGCCCAGGATATCCCTAGGCCCTGCTTTGCTTGTTCTTGATTCTCGTCCGACCCGGCCTGTAGATACTCACGCTCGTCTTGGCAAAGGGCAGGGAGCTTCCCTATGTAGGCGACATCAACGTCCGCGGTTTCCATGCCCAAACTTTTGTGCGATCCATGCGAGAGATGATTGCGCGGCCACCACCCGGAAAGCACGACGAAGGGCAGGGATCGGAGCGGCCGAGTATCGTTTGGCGCGACTCGAGGCTCGTCTATCGTCCTCCGGACCGCAGGCTCCCTGCCGGCGGCGGACTCGGGTGACCAGTTTCTTGGAGGTAGTCTTCAGAAAGTGGAAGTGTGAGTTCGGTGTCGGTGGCGGTGGCCAGTGCACGTCCAACTTGCGAGTCGAGCTGTCGAGGGCGTCGACATGCGGTGCCCGTAGGGTCTGTATTGCGATGTCGCTGCTGTCGTACTCGTGAAAAACGTATTCCAGCCAAACGCCGTCCTCCCCTTTGTTCACCAATTGTTCCACAAAGACCTGGCAGTGGTCGGCCCCGTGCAGGGCTTGGTAGACGTTGAAGACCACCCCGGACGGACATTTCACTTCATCCGTTTCTTCATCATAGTGGCAGTCATCGTGCAGAGAAGCCAAAAACTTGGCGCGGCAGGTTCGCAGGTCCTCCGGATATCGAGAGGCCAACAGAACGACAAAGATGTCGTTTGCCTTTCTCCACGGGCGAAAGGTACTGAGGTTCCGGCCCAGGATCACCGGCGGACACCGATGATGCACCCTCGCAAGATCGAGCCAAGCCGAATCCTTGAATAGATGTTCCCATAACCTTCTTCCCGCATTGAGCACGTTCTCGGTGTCGCTGGGGTCAAGGAAATCCTGTACGTGGTACCAGACATCCAAGGGCAGGGTGTGGAAAAATCTTGGCTGGTCGGCCATGGCGCTGCGTCGAGTGTTGAATGCGAAAGGTCACGGCAGAGTACAAACATCAGGGTAAGGGACGTGAGATCCTATGGATATAAGTGGTTTGTCAGTTGCTATTGTTCACAAGAGATACCTATCAACATACCGGTCAATCCCCACGACTGAGGGTAGAGATGAGTCGCTCTACCGTAATTCTCTGTAGGTACCTTTGGACGTAACCCGCGCTGAGTGAAAGAGGGATCAGTTTCAAACCTAGGCAGGCCTCCATTGGAGCACCCGACGCATATAGAGACCGGGTAGCCGTGGAGATAGACTATACGCGGACCCTCCAACTGGACTGACCTGTAGAATAAATCAACGCCAAACATAGCGCCGGATCGAAGCGCTGATGTGAACATATACATAGTATGAAACTGCCCCCACTAGCTAGTCCCAAGAATGCCTGTTGGCATAGCCTTGACACACTCCGAATGGCAGGGACCATTGAAGAACAAAAACAACGGTGTGAAGAGGTGTTACGAACCCAGTCTCAACTCATGCTGGAAATGGCATCCGTCCACAATAAGCATGGTACCACGCAGGACTGCAAGCAACTCAAAAGTCGCCAAATCGCCTTGTATAGGGAACTGGAACAAACGTGGAACGCACTGTTCAGTGCTCCAGGAAACGGCACCAGTACGCTGCCGAAGAAGAACATGAACCAAGGCCCCAGTTTTGACGCCACCCCACCGGGGGAACAAGGACCAAGTGATGCGGACTCATAGACCTTCTGCTGCAAGGAAATGCGATATGTATCTATACTGTTTGTTCACTTGGTTGCCGAAGCAGTGCGGCTGTTCGATTTGCCATCCGATTGCTTGTCATCCTCGTACATATAAGCTAGTCAACAGCCTGTACGGGGCCATCCCTATATTTGCAGAATCGCAGACATTGGGAAATGTAAATGTATTCACTACCTAGATCAGACTGACAGTATGAATCACTCTGTACACTACAAAACGGCCGCGACGTCTGCATTAGAGGGCTAAACAATTGGAGGCATTATCGTAGGCTCGTCGACATTGGTAAGGTACGATCTCCTTTGCTGGGCGTTGGACTCTGGTCTCGAAAGCGCGCGCTGGGTGTGTATCACCGATGTCGATCACATCAATGGTGATGGTACGGTTGGATCTCTTTCTCGACCATATAGTCTTGATCCCTTGCGAAGCCAACAAGACGCACCCAAGAAGCACGCACCGAAGAAGCAGAGATTTGAGCCAGACGTGATCAATGCGCTGGGGGTATTTGCCTGCATCCAGACATCGGGAACGCGATCTCTCATTGTGGCAAACGCGAGATATTTCTGCGTGCAGTCCTAAAAATGCGCATGGTACTATGTTTAGGGTTACCTTACCACCGGACAAAAGAATGGAGTCGTCTTGGGTATGTATCCTTTAGCAGAGCATTCGAGTTCGCATACCAGAAGCCCGCCTAGTTCCCACCATTACGTTGGTTGGAGCAGCATGGAAGACCCATCTTCCCCCGGTCGGGGGCCAGAACCAACTTTCCGCTTTCTCTCGCACCAAGAGACAGGGACGCCCGAAGAAAGATGTTCATTAAGGCGGCGCTTCTCGCATTCATACGAGGGTGGCCAGAAAGACGCGACGCAGAAGACCCCTCGGAAAAGTGTAGCACTTCGTATCCTGCAGGCCGTCCCCGACCTGCAGACACTGTCCAATGCGCTTCTTGTCAGCCGGAGCTTCTATGTTGCCTACACGACCCATGCGCTGGATCTCATCCGCGATGTGGTGTGGAGAATGTCCCCGCCGGTGTGGGAGCTCCGCGAGATGGGCATCCCCTGGGCGGAACCAGAGACCACCCAGTACCTGCGGTGCCTGACCTGCCGTGAGGAACTCACTCCCCCGGTGACGCCAAAGGACTACGTTCACCATTATGCCTACGAGATCTGCGTGGTGGCTCGTGTGGTGGGAGCCATGTTCACGGACGATCAGCGAGATTACCTCCGTTCTCACCAGGTGGCCCTCACCGCTGTCCACGATGCCATGATGCGGATCTGGACATTCTGCCGGATCTTCGGCTGCGGGAAGCGTCGCGAGGCGGATCTCGAAGGCCAAATGGACTGGCTAGGGGGCGGGGTGCTTGCTCATCGCCGCCCGGAGAGCTTCGTGTTCGGCGGGAGCGAGGCCGTCGCTCTCGCCCCGGAAAGCTTCGGAAAGGGCAACCGCGACGGGCTCTCTGTGCGACAGACACGACTGCTGCGGTCTATGTGGAATCTACTGCGCCGAACGCTGCGACGGAAAATTCAGCGCACACCTCCTGGTCGACAGCCCCAGGACGGGGCACCCAATGCATTGGGTATGTCTGCCAACCAGTGGGACAAATCGTCCCCGTTTTCGGGCCCACTGCTAATCGAGAACACAGAGCATTGGGTTTCCCGCATTCTGTCCCTTGGCCTGGCGGCTGTAGATTACTGTTTGCTGTCGGAGGATCCGGTGGGAGACGCTCATCGATTCGGATGGACAACCACATCAGTTCCCCTGTCGCCACGATTCCTCGAGGAGGCCTGCTCCCGCCACCTCCACCGCCTCTCTCTGCGCACGCCTGTGGCAGATCGTCGCGGCCGGGTACCGTTCTGAGTGATAGTGGCTAGCTATGCATCCCCTCCCGGCCTATTCTCTCGAAAGTCATCGGTGCTGGTATGATTTCCGGCAGCAGGGGAGGTATCCCTTAGACTATGTCGACGTGTCCGTCGTACCTTTTACCATCTTTTGCCGAGAGGCCACCCCTTGCTTGACCAACGCGATTCCTTTACCAGCAGTGGGAACAACGCATGTAGAGAGAGCGAACATTACACCTGCAAAGCAATTGGGCTCCTATCGAGGAAACACACCCTCCAGTTCAGGTGCGGTGCGGGCTTCCTTTCACGCCGGCAAACAAGGGGCCTGCCTGTTGGCAAGTGCATCAGGATATGGAAGCGGATACCTGTTCATCGCTCCACATCAAATGCAATGTAAACATTCACCTTAGTAGGAGTTCCTCCAAGAACTTTCTACATCTGGTCATGATTCCGTAAGGCGTGCTGGAAGTCACAGCCCATGGTCAGACGCTCGAGCCTTGTCATGCACTACATCACAGTGGAGTTGGGTTACGTCAAAGAAATCGAACGTGGATTGTCAGACAATGTGACAGACCACTGCTGTACTGCGGATGACCTGAGGGTATAAAGCGACCGCAATTCCCCCCGCGGTCAGTCAGGAGAAACATTGACTGTTCGTTCGACATTCAGACGCTATTATTCCTGCCGCCGAGGATCTTATCGTTCTTCTCCTACGTTGAATTGTCTTTAGGCCTCCATTGGTCGCGTTTGTGGTGAGTGCAGAGCCTGCAAGGACACGAATGGTCACTGACAACAACATAAGTTCCAACATGCACTTATCTAGAATTTTGCTCTATGTGCCCACCATTCTTGCCACGGCGAGTGTCGCCAGATCTTGCGAGCCTGGTTCATTTGCTTGCCTCAATAACACTATCACTGTGTGTGGGACGGATCGAGCTTGGATCTTCCAGGCGGATTGTGGACCGGGACACTGTACTCTCGTCGGGGGGGTGCCGCATTGCAAATAACAGGATGTCCCTCTCGTTGCGATGGCTCTGCAGCATGCCTTACGCCTTTTCTCGACCGGGGTGAATATCTCGAAGTAATTGCCACTCATTATGACTCTCCCGATCGTTCGACTGTTCCATTCGGTATCTGGCGTCTTGTCCAGACCAATGCTGTGATTTCATTTGTCATCTGCTCTGATTCGTCCCAAATCAAGGTCCCTTGAGGGCCTGTCACTCCCTACCAGTGCTCTCCATCTTTTGCATCTATTCCAGCATTACCATTCCTTTCACCAACAATAAACTGTTTCAGTCGTTGTACCGCACAATACTCAGGAGGCCAATGTCCTGTTTTAGCTATGACCGATCGCCGTGGCCCTCTGAAAACCAGTAAGGACGCGGCCCACTACGTGCCAGAATCTAAAGGCTTTATATGGAAATTAGAGACCTCATTCCGTAAAATAAGTATCAACTAGACCCTTCTTGTTCGTCTAGACTTGGGATTATCCTACCACGGTATACTTCACCCTAGATGCCAGAGCAGGCTACCGGTGAAAACATCGTACACATACGAAAGGATTAAAATTTTCGAAGGGACTATCGGCTATTCTTTTCACCTGTGCGTATGTTTGAGGCTGAGCCGTTTTTTCCCAGTGAAACAGATTGCCCTTCCAGCTGCTGCCACATATGTAGGGCACGCCAGAATGCCAAGGCTTCTCGCAAGTGGGACAAATGTATCTATGCTTCAGCACAGGCATGATGGTATAACAGTGTGAATGCTGTTGATGTAGCGTCAGAGTTGATGGTTGATGGTGAACTGTGGGCAAGGGGAGCTCGTCGCAGCTGTTCGTCGGGTCATTCGTTTGGGTTCTCGCTACGGGCCTTTGGGTCACATCGAAATCTGCAAGTATGCTCATCTGTCGTGCATTTCTTAGGTAACTACGACCGTACAGTATTTGGTGGCCTATCACTTGGCCACATCTTCCCAAACACAATTTAGGGAGGGGATGAGGCCGTGGGAATAGCAGAGCGGATCTTTGCTCACGGGCGCCTCTGTTCTCCACTTGTCTTTCGCCCTTGTCAACCGAATGGAGATGGTGCTAGCTGGCCAAAAGTTCGTACAGATGGAATCGTACGTCGACCTTATACCCCTGCAGCTTGCTGCCAGGAAACGCAGTCACCAGCGCTCTACTCGGGACCCTTCCCTACAGGCAGTCGGCTCCCGCGTACATCGCATGGTAATCATATATCCGATGGCACTCTTCCTAGCGCCGTCATGGCCGTCGGATCATGTCGGCGGGCGGCGGCGCGAAACTGTCTGATGAGGTTGAGAACTACTGCGCGCGACCGCGTCACTTACCCTAGACAGACATGTGCAGCAAGTGGATTCGGCGGATTCCAGGCCAAATCGCCATGGTAATCTTAGAAAATGATCGTCCGCCTCCGTTGCGACCTCTCCTAGACCATCTCTACCATTCGTCGCGTCTTTCCGCCTCCTTCTCTCAACCAACATCTCTCTCGCCGTTTGGACTTCCTCTGCACCTGAACCTTTCCCATTATGCAGCCTATTTATTTCGCAGGGGTTTCCGGCCTGCCTCAAGGATCTTGTCTCTGCACGCATACGCATGACCCTATTTCTCAACTGCAGGCACAAAGCACTGCGATGATTGCGGCAATCTCGAATCTATTCCCGTGTGGTAGCGCTGCCACCAGCAACACGGCCGATTCAAAACACCCGCTCCGTTCCCCATTCGAAGAGATGGAGCACAGGATCAAATGTCTGGAACGACTGAACGCCCAATACAGAATCGCCCGAAACTGCATTCCATGTCTTACACAGAGACATTGGTTTTCGAACCCTAAGCCAGAAAGTCTAATTTCATTATTAATACTATCTATTCCGCACTAATTGGTGTGTTTTTGGATAGGCTAGCCTATATTGGAAAGGCTCCCCATCTAGGCTCCCTCTATTAGGGTTCGAGAGACAATCTCTCTTTATCGAGACGTGGAATGCGGTTTCGGACGCTTCTGTACCTACACCATGACTGGGTACGTCTCGAGTTTCGGACTTCTCTGTACAGTACCGACGGGTACTACTGGGAAAAGACCGGACCGGAGGGAAAAAGCTCAGGTTGATATCAAATCGACCGTTGTTGATCGAAATCGTGGTTGTGTTGTGTGTGCCGAGCGGAAACTAATCGCGGCCCGATGGCGGTTCCGCCTGCGGGTGATCCCGAGGACACCCCAAGAACTCCGGAAAACTCTGCAAGGGACGGTGGTGAAGCTGCACCCCTACCGGTGAAAAGAGGACGAACCACGCGGTCACAAACCAAAAATGCGGCTATTCCAGCAGTTGAATTCCCTTCTCTTGAAGATGGGAAGAGCCGGATTACGACCCAAATGGTGGGAAGCCTGATTACCAATCTCAAGGAGATCATACAAAATCAAAACGAGATCATTGAATCCGCCCGACAGGAGATTCGAGAAATTCGGAGCGAGCAACAAACGCTGCAAGACCAAAATAGGGAATTACTGAAGGAAGTCCGTGACCTCCGGGCACAGATTGAAGCTCAGGCAGCCTCCCCCCAGCCCAAGTCCTGGGCCGCGGTCGCAGCCGAAGCGGCAGGCGGAGAGGCCCCAGCTCGGATACCCCGACCCCGAAAGGAACCGAACTGCATTCGGATCAGCACGGCACGTCCAACGGAAGATACAGACAATGGAAATCACGAAGCGTTTACCAGATATCTGCCGACCGAGGTTGCCAACACACGTATCCGCTCTGCACTGCAGCATGCAGAAGCCACGAAAAACACAGAAGTGGCGGGTATTGGGACCACCAAAACCGGCTATGTGATTCGATTCAGAGACGAACAATCAGCAACAACGGCCCGAGACAACCCCGAGTGGCTAGAAGAGTTGGGCAACGAGACGAAACTCGTGAGACCGCGTTTTGGGGTGGTTGTGCACCGAGTCCCCACCGAGGACTTCGACCTGGACCGGAATAAAAGGGATGGCATCGACAAGATCATGCAAGAAAATGACCTTGCAGAAAAAGGATACCAGATTGAAGATGTCGCGTGGCTGAAGAGGAAAGACATCCCCCTAGGCCGCTCCGCAACGATGGGCATCTGGCTGAACACTCCAGAAGCCGCCGAATTCGTTCTCAGCAACGGACTTCTGGTGGGACAGAGGTATATCGGGAGCGTGGAACTCTACCGGGTCGAACAAAAGAGGTGCCGTCGCTGTCAGCAATTTGGCCATCTCGCCTGGTCGTGTAAGGAGCGGGTCCGCTGCGGACACTGCGCCGGCCAACACGACCAACGCCACTGTTTCCCCGGGGTGAGGCCCCGGTGTTCTGACTGCGACGAGGAACATCCTACTGGAGACCGGAGGTGCCAGAAGCCACTCAACCCCCGGTCCTCTCAATGACCCCACACAATCTCCGTATCTTACAGTTGAACATCATGAAATCCAGGGCAGGAATGGAAGCCCTCATAAACGACCACCAAACGATAAACCTGGACCTCCTCTTAATCCAGGAACCCCCGATTTCCGCGTACCGCACCCACGTCAACCACAGCGCCTGGCGGCTCTACCGCCCTACCCACACAGAGGAAGCTACACGATTCCGCAGCCTCCTTTACGTGAATAAACGAATATCGACATCATCGCATCGTCAGATCCGCTGCAACCACCCGGATCTGGTAGCGGTTAAAATCTGGTCGGCAGACATCCAATATCTCGTCTTCTCGATCTACATCCCGCCGATAAAACTATCCCAAACAGCCCATGAATCCAGCGCGCAACAACTACTAGCCGCAGTCCAGACCACTATCCAGGAACATTCGACCGGCACGGACAGAACAACGAAACTAATCCTAGCTGGCGACTTCAACCGCCACCACCCAGCGTGGAACCACCAACCGATAGCTCCCCGACTACTCGAACATGCCGACGAGCTCATCAATTTCTTTCAGATACATCGACTCCAATGGTGTTTACCAAGGGGTGTAGCGACCTATTGGGCCCTTCATCACCCGGGACAATCATCCACCATAGACCTCACCGTAACCGACGACCCTGAGAGACTTATCCGATGCCACCTATATCACGATAACTATGGGTCTGACCATCGTGGAACCCTCTCAGAATGGGACTTACAGCCTAGGCGAAATAAAACAACAAACCCAAAGAGGGCATATAACTGAGCAAACTGGGGGAAGATTGGGCAAGATGTTCAATTCCAGGCGTCGGCCCTACCTACAATTCTTACAACAACCGACCTAGACCAAACGGTGGAGAGACTGATAAGTTCGACGGTTACCGCCCTTGACCGACACATCCCGAGGCACCGGCCATCGCCATATTCCAAACGGTGGTTCACCCCGGCACTCAAGGCCCAACAGATCGAAGCCAACCAGGTTCGCCGAAGATGGCAGACTAGCTGTGCAGATCGGGGACCACAACATCCGAGCTCCAAGGCCCTTTTTCTAGATATGCAGGGGAAGCGACGGCAGTGGACGCGAACAATTGAAAAAGCTAAAGCCGCACACTGGAAGGAATACCTTGACAAAGCCGGGGAAGGGCACCTCTGGAAAGCCGCGACTTATATGCGCCCGCGAGACGACTACGCCAACATTCCCGCACTAACTGTCGGCACAGAGGAGGTGGTGGACAACGAAGAAAAAGCTAAAGCATTCCTCAACTCATTCTTCCCAAAAATGGCAGACGCAGAAGAAACGGAACACCCAGCACTCCCACCGGAAGAGATAAAATGGGAACCAATCACCGAGCTCGAGATCTATAGGTCGATCAAGGCGGCCAAAGGAACCACCGCTCCCGGGGAAGATGGAATCCCGACCCTGGTTTGGAAAAACCTGTGGGTCTACCTACGGACGATAATTACCCATATCTTTACCAAGTCGGTGGAACTAGGCTACTACCCTAGCCGATGGAAAAGAGCGAGAATTGTGGTCCTGCGCAAACCTGGCAAGGCCGACTATACAGTGCCTGGAGCATACCGACCAATTTCACTGCTGAACACTCTCGGCAAGATACTGGAAGCTGTAATGGCAAAGCGGCTGCTGTACTGGGCGGAGTCACGGAAGCTGCTGCCAGAGACGCAGTTCGGAGGAAGGCCCGGCCGAAACACAGAGCAAGCGTTACTGGTACTTGTAAACGCCATCGACCGAGCGTGGCTACAGCTACGATCAAAGGTGGTGACGCTTATCGCCTTCGACCTCAAAGGGGCCTTCAATGGAGTCAATAAGGCTAGCCTGGAAACGCGCCTGCAGTCGAAAGGAATCCCCACGATAGCCAGACGATGGATCAATAGCTTCATGGAAAACCGATACGCGAGCATCGCCTTCGACGACTTTGAGACGCAACCATCCCTGTTAGAGAATGCTGGCCTCGCTCAAGGCTCGCCTCTATCACCAATCCTCTTCACCTTCTTCAACTCAGATCTGGTGGACCAACCAGTGGACACCAAAGGAGGCGCGTCGGCCTTCATCGACGACTACTTCCGTTGGCATGTGGGTCCGTCGGCGGAGGAAAACCTTAGGAAGCTGCAGGAAGAAGACATCCCACGCATTGAGGCATGGGCCCGACAAACCGGGTCATGCTTTGCGGCGGAGAAAACCGAGCTAATTCACCTGACGAGAACCAAGAAGGAACAAGATCTGGGACAACTCACCATGGACGGCAAAGTCATTAAGCCTACCGCGGCGGTAAAGCTCTTGGGCGTTGTCTTTGACAGAGAACTGCGATGGAAAGAGCATGTCCAGCAAGTGATCAAACGAGCGACCAAAGTCAATATTGCACTAGGAGGACTCCGACATCTACGAACGGAACAGATGAGACAAGTCTACCAGGCATGCGTGGTACCAGTAGTAGACTATGCTTCTACCGTGTGGCACAACCCTCTCAGGGATAAGACCCACCTGCGGCAGCTGGCCACCATCCAGCGAGCTGCTCTGATTCGCATCCTTTCCGCTTTCAGAACGGTCTCGACACAAGCGCTAGAAGTGGAATCTTACACACTTCCGACTCCATTACGACTGAAGCAACGCGCCCAGATCGTAGCAGCCAGCCTCAACACGGTACCGGATCATCACCCAATGCATGATGTAATAGCCCGAGCAAGAACCCGCAGCACACATACAGGACATCACTGCTATTTCCCGCTGGCTAAAACGCTGCGAATAATGGACCTCCGCCGCCTGCAAGCACTGGAGACAATCGACCCGAGACCCTTACCACCATGGAGGGAACAGATCTTTGATGAGATCGAGATAGAACCTGATCGGGAACAAGCTAAAGAGAAAGCCGTGGCCAGACGGACCATGTCCGGAATCACAGTGTTTTCCGACGCATCAGGCCACCAGGGCCACTTAGGAGCTGCAGCAGTAACCCTCAACGAAAACCTAGAAGCATCGGAATCAAGACAGATCAGCATCGGATCAATGGATTATTGGTCGGTGTACGCCGCGGAACTTATGGCGATATACTATGCTATCAGCCTGGTCTACCAATTAACACGGAAGAGACAAAGCCGTCCAGGAAGAGTGGAACAACCTGCAACTATTTTGAGCGACAGCATGTCAGCGTTACAGGCAATTCGAAATACGTCAAACAAGTCCGGCCAGCGCATCATCCGAGCCATCCTGCAGGCAGCCTCCGAAATGAGAGCACGAGGCATCCCAATTCGCCTCCAATGGGTTCCAGGCCATTGTGACGATCCTGGCAATGACGAGGCTGACCGGCTGGCCAGAGAAGCAGTAGGCCCGAGGAAGATGCACCCCTTTCAACATCTACTTTCCCGGGAAAAGGGGTTTATCCGCAAGAAGATTCTAAGCGAGTGGAAGAAAGAGTGGACCGAATCGGCAAAGGGAGGGCATCTCCGCCTAATCGACCAAACTCTACCTGCAATTCGTACCCGACGACTCTACGGGTCGCTCCCACGGAACCGAGCCTATCTACTCATACAACTTCGGACGGGCCACTCTTGGTTGGCAACGTACGGGAAACAGCATGGTTTCCGGGACGACGACAGATGTGGCTGTGGAGCTCGTGAGACGGTAGTTCACGTACTGGTCGACTGCCCGAGACTCAGAGACCTACGGCAACAATTACGGAGGAAGATTGGAACTGCATTCAGCAGCATTTCTAGTATGCTTGGAGGACATCAAGGTAAGGAAGGTAAGGTACAAGACGCTAAAGAAGACAGCAGCACCCTAGGGGCTGTACTGGACTTTGCAGAAGCGTCCCAGAGGTTTCGAAGTCACGCGCCACGGAGGCCGCAGAACAGAACACCAGGCAGTTAGGCCAACACAGGCCTCGACGAGGCTCCAAATTCGTCTGGAAAGTAATGGTTCAATGTACATAGGGAACATATATATAGAGCGGTAGATAGGGAGGTCCTGCATATCGCCGACGGCGAGGGGTCAGTGTATGAAATCATCATCATCATCATCTTCTGTACCTACAGACCATCGTCGCTATGCAATCGTTGATACAGAACAGGACGGGGCCAGCGGACACGTTGTCCGAGGTCAAGACGACTTGTGACTGCGGGCGCCTTGCGGCGCCGGAATCACTTGACCCCCCGCAAGCTATTGAGACTCTGACGAGTTTCAAGACCTCCAGGTCCGGATCATCCAATGACATAGTTCTGTCACCGGGTGCCTCCGTGGGAGTGAAAGCAGAACCTCCACACGAAGGCGGTGCCTTGCCTGCTACCCGTGGGCCGTCGCGTGCAACACTCGCAGACCTCGCGTCGGCCGCGCTGGAAGTGTCACCCCTGCCTTCCTAAAGCGGACCGGAGCGAACATCAGGATCGCGAGCGAGTTGAGAAGAGCCAACTTTTACGTGTCCCGCAGGGTTTACTGGTTCATCGTCCCTCGAAGGACCTTGGGTCGCAGCCCCATCTAGGGAACTGACACCTAAATGAATTTTCTATGTCTACCCCAAGCATCTCTTCCTGTGAATGTAGCGTGCAAGTGGCTTTGGCCACATATGATACGATAAGAGTAGAAGCCGGTCGTATGCCTTCGAGGTGGAACAGGATTACCACCAGGAATGGCGCATGGTAGGCTAATGATAGACCAATACCGGAAAATCAAGTTATAATGGTGGGCAAAACGTAAGGCTCGAAGGGACTGGGTGTTCGTTGGCATGATTGGGCCCTGCATCCTGGCATGCATCCTTTCCAGTCGCATTGTCGCGGCTCACCTGATTATGACGAATCCTGTCCCTTATGGGCTAACGACGCTCAACAATGAACCTCTTGCGGCGGACGGCAGCGATTTTCCATGTACATTGCGACCTGGGGTGTTTGATATCAGTCACCGCAACATTTATGGGCCGGGGGAGGCGGTCCCGCTGGCGTTCAAAGGCAGTGCCACCCATGGAGGGGGCTCCTGCCAGATCAGCGTCACCAAAGATCTTGAACCGACGAAGGACTCCCGGTGGGGTGTGATCCAGTCCTTTGAAGGGGGCTGCCCCCTGAATGTCGACGGCAATCTCGATGGCGGGCCCCAAGCCGTGGTCCCAACCGACCTGCAGTTTGTCATCCCCCCGGACCTCGACGCAGGAAACTACACCATTGCGTGGACGTGGTTTAACCGCAAAGGCAATCGTGAAATGTACATGAATTGTGCGCCCCTCACGATCTGGTCGGGTGGCCGGGTTGGCGGCGGTAATCCGCAAAACTCTGCCCCTGCCGGCAGCACCACGAAAGCCTCTCTGGCGTATCCACCGATGTTTGTTGCCAACATCAACGGGTGTACGACCAAGGAGGGAACTGACCTTCGATTCCCACAGCCAGGCAACACTGAAAGAAAGGGAGATCCAAACAACCTCCTCCCTCTACATATGCCAGCGTGCACTGGCGTCCCGTCATTTGGAGCGGGCGGCAGTATTTCCCCAGCGAGCACTCCTGGCCCTTCTTCGACTGCCCAAGCGGGTTGTTCCTTCAGTGACATCGTCCACAGCCGGACGGCGGTCGGCGTTACGAGCACAGTGGCTGCCACGCTGTTCCAGACGGATCGCCCTCTGGGCTGGGCGTCCGGCCGTACGAGGCATGCACCTCTGAAGGCGCATGGAAATGCATAGGCGAGAGGTGGTATCAGCGCTGTGCCAGTGGGAGATGGTCCGTGGTGCAGCAAATGGCTCCGGGTACCCGGTATTTCTCCGGCTTAAATGGCGCGAATCCAAGCGTGTAGAGTACGTGAATGGGGGAACTCTATCGTTATATATGTATTGAACGTGATTGGCTCTTGCCATACCTAACTACCGTACTGGTCTAGCTAGCTTCTACAATGCCAGAATCTCAACCATATCTTTTTTGAAGAAACCGTTTGCGCCTGTGACAGGCATAATGGAATGTGTAGGGGACTTGAGGGACCAGGGGTTGTCTCCACTGACTGGCCTCCGTGCTCAGAAAGTCATCCACCGCATCCAGCCCCCGAGAAATTATGGTGGCTGCCCACTCCCTCGCATCAGATTTGGCCAACATGGGAATTGCCTGACGGATCAAAGAGGCCACTTTGTTCTGGAGGATTTCCCATGTCGTTAGCAGGACTCGCAAGTCCGTCAGGCTCAGACTGCATCCATTGCCATGCACAATAGGGGACGGTATTGTTTCCTCACACTGTTCACCCGCTAGCCAAGCTTGCTGGCGCTGAGCGTCACCCTCTCTGTCCGAGCCGGCCCCGAAGATGAAGTGAAATGTCCAGATACGGATCAACGCCGTTTCCATTTCCGCCACCGCCGAGCCGGGGTCAAACAGCAGGCGCCTGACCCGCCCTACGACATGCTTGACATGCTGGTAGTGACAGATGTACTGTTGTCTGGCCATCTTAAGGGGCTCAGGATGGACGGCGCTGCGCCGTTCACACAGCTCCCAGATGGCGGGGCACTCTCGGGCCACAGTCCCCCGCAGGTGACGAAGAGTGACTCCTTGGAAGGCCGACCGCAGATCTCGATTGACCTGGCTCAAGCTAATCATGGTGCCGAGGTCTGGAGCCGTCTCCAAGATTCGTTGCGCTGCCGTGTCTCGCAGGTTGTACCACGTCTTACTGTCCCTGCGGAAGGGCTCGTACGCAAGACGGTTTTCCAGCTTGTGCTTTCGCAGAAGGTGGGACGGGGATGGCGCCCATGCCAGCAGCAGCACCGCGCAGAATCGACGGTACGGTCCATTGATATCCCACCCGTTGTACACTACAAGGGTGATAGGAAACCGAGCTCTCTGTGGTTTGGGGAGCGTCAACGGCGTAGGTGGAAGTGGCTTATTCGTGTCGACGGGCGGTGCTTGCGGTCTCTGCAGGTTGGACATCGGAGGCATGGCAGTCGGTGTGGTGGGCAGGATCATAGGCCTTCAAGCGCCTGCGGGTGTGCTAATTCGAGAGCGAAAGGGGCGGCCGGCATGCGAGCGAAACTTTGTACCTCATTGACCGGACTTAGCCTAGGAACCTACTTCGTGCGGTATTGATAGAGCATTCTTCTGAGGCTCGTTTTAGGGACAAGGGAGGAGGGATGTATCGTACTTCTAGCCTGCTGTTCCCGGCCATTTACGGGGGTTCTTGGATTCAGTGTTAGGCTGCCATCGGATGAAATCAGATATCGCTGCCCTAGTTTTGTCGCTGGCTAGTCTCGTCCACTGCAGTTCAACCAGAGGGATAGCTCCGGAGCCAGATGAGCTGGGGGTGGTTCTCACCCCCGGCCAAACCAGCCGGGCCTGGGGCATGCCCTTGGAACGAGACATGAAATTTGCCGTCCTTTGCTTCCCTGATCACCCTGAACTCCCAGGGCCTTTCGATTTTGATCGACTGGACGTACCTGCCTGTGCGGCGGACGAGTACCTGGTCCACCAGATCTCCTTGATTCCAAGTATCCCATCCGGCCCGGCAACCCTGACCTTCATTGGAACGAATTCCCTCAGCTATGAAGTCGTGGTCTCCTCTCCTGCGTTATCTCGCTCGGGCCAACCGCACAACCCGCGAAACCGGATTACCTTCCAGTGCGTCCAAGGGGCGAACAACATCACTGGATCGAGTTCAGCGGCGTTCCCTAGTCCAAAGGTGACATCACCGCCGAGTGCGACATCGACACCACCGACGCACTGGCCCCATTCATCGAGGCATATGACCTCCGGATTTCGATCCACCACGGCGATGGGGGGCCTGGGACCATCTTCCAGTAGCATGTTGGCCGCACCTGGCGGGACGTCTACTTCCAGCGCTGCTCTGACGGCTTCCTCGGGTGGAATGGCGTCAATGACCTCCAGCGCGGGCATTGGGGGGTGGTCAGGGCAGGGCGGCCGGAACACTCCCCCCTCATTTTCGCCTACCACCGCAGTCGCCGGTGGTGAGCCAACCGGGAGCACCACGGCAGCAGCAACCTGCCAATGTCCCAACATTTGATGTCGATTCAACTATTTCTTATGTGTCAGGAGTGCTCCAGGCCTCATCTTATGTGCCTTCATTACTGTGCCAGTCCCTCTTTCATAAAACCTCGTCTTCATCGGTGGTACTGAAATACCGTACTTCTTCCGTGTCGTTTGGCGACAAAGTAATACTTTCCTACGTGGTCTTTAGCTATGCGTTTGGACGTTGAATATACATGCAGCCGCCCGGTTGTCATATTTCCTTCCCACAACACAGACAATCTTCTAATCCAGTGTTCTTGATCTGGGGTAGGGCCGGACGTAGTATGTAAAAAGCCTGATGCGAGGATACGATGTTGTAGACTAGTAATTCGAAGGAGCCAGTTAGGCGTTCACCCATTCCTATCCTGTGCTCCACCGCGCGGTTTGTACATACGAGACGTGCGGCTACGAAACAAGTCTTCACAGAATGGAGAACGGCCTACCCATAGCATAATAGAAGACGGTTGTATTAAGCCTTCCGAATCTACCAAGGATGCAGGTCAATGTCCGTACCATGCATGAAGCAAGGAAGCGTGCTCGCTCTGCCGTTGAGCATGATCTGCCAAAGGGAGAGCAAGCGAGGGCAGTGAGCTTCGTCAAGCTGTGGCAGATGAAGCACGGCACAACCAGAAGTAGCTGTCCACGGATAGAATCCCTCTAGGTCGCAAGGGAAAGAGGAGCGCTGGAGGTCTGGAACCCGGGGGGTGCGCTGTATATGTGAAAAAAGTCCACCGGGCCCCCGAGAAAAGCCATTACGTCAAAATTCATCTTCCTGGCCGCTTGAACGTGAAGGTTGGGTCTTGTTCCATATTTCAAATATAGTCCACGTAGTTGAGCTCTATAAAGGGAAGGGCAGAAAGATAGGGTCTGACGAGAACGGTAGTGATCGTCCAGAATTTCGGGGTCAACGGCCATTCCCACCTACCCGGTCAACCAAGACTGAGAGCTTTCTGAACCATGGCTCTACCTAGCAGTACGCTGATATTGAGCTTGGAATTGGCCTGGCTCCTTTCTGTCTGATTTTTAATTACGGCACAAGGGTCACAGCACATAAGCTTCACCGAGATGCATGGTCGTATGTGATCCGACTCTTGGATTCACCGGGTCTAGCACCAGGCCATTTCCCTTTCTATGGTGATTGAAAGAGGGTAAATTATTTTGCGTGGAAGCTGAGGAAGTGAAAGAAACATCCAGGCTCCGGGCACGTCCTCTTCCACGACAAGTCCCTTGTTTTAATGTATCCTCTCATCTCGGACACGACTACATACGTGCTTTACTTCTCGGACTGCTGTCCTTGTAGGATTACATAGACATGACGCTTCATGATAATAAAGCATTAAGCCTTAGAACAAGAGTAAGAAGAACTGAAGGGTGTGATTCAAGGCCAGCCAACATTCAGAGGGGAGCTGAACAGAGCAGTACTGTATCTAGAGATATAGACAGGAGAGCCGTCGGCAAGAAATCAAAACATGAGGAAGAACTTTGTCCAGACTCGTTTTATAGGGTGTTACAGTATGGTGAGTTTCAACAGAATCGCTAAGTGCTGCTCCGTGTACCCAGGACTATTACAGCTCGGATGCTGTATGGCGCGCAAATATATATATCTTATCTCGCGCCTGCTCGAATGGGTCCAACGGTCTTCTAATGCTGGCAGATACTGTATTGGGAGTCCGTCCGACCATGGCAAATATACATACCAACCCAGCAGCTTGGGCGGTGCGGATTCCGTGGGAATCAGAGAGGAGCAATATTTGTACCGTGAGCCCTTTCTTGCCAGGCAAGGACATTTCCGGCCACGTGACTGAGGGCCGTCCAAGACAAATTCTCTGCGTCTCGCGTCAGCCGCAAACATGTGACGCCAACCCATAGACCGTACGCTAATCACTTACTAAGACATTGTTTGAAGTTCGTCTGAACCCTCTCATCCCGCATGCCCCGGAAGATGCCCATTGCGAGCGAGCCCCCAAATTCCCTTGCAAGCAACTGGAGCAGCGACGGTGATGCCGTGAGGGTCGCACCGTTCGACATGCGTCGTCTGTTAGTGCGCTCTTGCGTCGATAGGAATGTAAGTTTGTTCTGTCCCGACAGGCGCCGACTTCTAATCGTGGCATGCCGTGTTGCCTTGCTTCTGCGCCGCAAAGTGAAAGACGCCCCCTTGGACGCTTTCCGCCGTCGCAACCCACGGAAGGAGATCTGTGGTCGAACCTGGGTCATTGCGGCCATAACCCCTGGTTGTAGATGTCGGAAAGGTCCGCATGATTTATCATTGCCCGGTTCCGCCACCTGCTAGTCGTTGCGGTCGACCGAACTTATTATAGGGTCCTGCAGATATAGCCCGAATGACATCTACCTCTTTTAGTGCCAATAGAAGAGCAGACTTGGGGTGTAGGCCTCCGACCGCTACAGTATAATACTGTGATTGCCCAGACGGCGGGCCTTCCTGGGGGTAGTATTTCATGGTCACCGGGTACCCATGTATGTTTTGCATTCCATTGGCTCTGATGGTCCTCTTAGCGTGCGCGATGTGGCAAGAACATGGTCGTCCCATCAAGATATGCCCCCGTCTTCTGAAGCAGCGGACACGACATGCGGCCGAGAATACAGAGGCATGATAACGCCCATGCCTGCCCAGAGATCCAATATACGCCACAGCTACAGTGAGAATACAGGGATCCAGTCTAGTATTCTTCTCCAGCAAAAACAGAGAATCGGACTTTACTGATCGACCTTGCCTAAAGTCCGAGACTGGAGACGGACCACAAAAGGCCTGTGCTCGATATCTTACTGTATGGTGTCGGGCAGGATGGACTATACGCTGGATATACAACGCTCTCGCCAAGAATAGATGATTTTTCTTACTCCCATGTTTTTATCGTAAGAGGCGCCAGAAGTGGGTAGCAAACATGCGCCTCTGCCTCTTTTAGTTCTACTCTAGGCAGGCGACGAGTCAGGTGCTGCTCACGACGATATGGACCGTCTGTCCGGCTCTGCGGTCATGCATTCCTCATTGTGCGGATTCTCTCCGTCGAATGCTTCAAGATCCTTTTGACCTATATTACCGATGACGTAGCAAATGCACGGAGTCAAAAGAGTGTGGCAAGAACGCTCTCGTCCCCCGACCCGGGAGGCTCCTGGAATATCCTTTAACCTGCACGTGGTAAGCCCATCACCGAGTTTCATACGGAAGACACCCAGAAAAGCCTAAAGATGCCTACCTCGGGTTTCGCCTCTTCCAGTGCCCTAAATGGATGTGGCCATTTTTAGGCATATTCCGTTTTACTAATAAACCTATCGATGAATCAACCACCCTCGTCAGCTCGTGTTTTGCATTCCGAATCTCCATTGGTATCTCAGACAGTAATGATCAAGGATAAAACTCGGAAGCTCCGATCAAACTGCGCGGGGAGGCGGGCTCAAGATGCCAGCTCTGGGTACAACGCAAAAATACCGTCGCTACCGCCATTGAATATCACTCTAATTGGTGACGAACAATGTGGAAAGACAAGTCTTCTAGCGTAAGCTACATCAAGTGCATTGTTGATCCGTATAGCATGATATAGCTGCATGCTTACCATTCAGAAGTGCCCTTGCAAATAAACCAATTCCGTTGGTGCGCAGGCCCTGATTCTGGACAGCACGTCGAGACGCACTGGAGCCAGTGCTTTGGCTCACTGGTTTGATTCTCAACTAGGCTCATATCCCTACGGTATACGACACTCAAACTCTCCAAGTCGCGGTTGACAATAGCGCCCTCCCCCTATGCCTGTGGGATACCTCTGGGTCAGCTTCTTACGATAGGATTCGGCCGTTATCTTATGAACACGCTGATACCATCGTCATCTGTTTCGCACTCGATAATGCTGAGAGCCTACGGCGCGTGGCAGAAAAGGTAAGTGATTATTTCCTTGGCCTACGGCGTGGTGACACGAATCGACTTGCGCTCTGGCATCACTCGTACGAGCATGATCTCAATAACCGTGCAGATGTGTTGAGCTGATGAGGTATCGCGTGCATGATAGTGGTACGATGATGTATCTGAGAGCCTATCCCTCAGAGTGCCTATATTTATTGTGGGTTGTAAGGAGGATCTCTGCGAGGGGCCCCAGGGCCTCTCCACGGAGGTCGTGAGTTGTTGCCACCCAGCTAAGAACAATACTCTCAGTATCACGCAACTGATCTCTCACATCGGACTCTGTCTAGATCGTCAACTCAATAACGCACCTGCAATTCGCAAAATATCGTCAATGCTGTGCAATGACCGGTCAAGGGGTGCGTGAGCTGATCGCCGATCTCGTTGCTGTGGCCGTGACGAAGCACCGCAGGCGAGTTGACGGATGCAACCTGAGGCGTACCAAGAGGGCTGTATTCTGGTGGCAAAGCTCTACGACTGACCGACTGTTCCGCCCGGTAGGACGTCGGTTGAAGCACAAAGTTTAGAAAGGCAAAGGGAGCTTGAGTGATGGAGGTTTATGCAAGGTCCAATACAACGGTTCTCTACGCCAGCCGAGAGGCTATAGTGCGGCAGGGGGAGTGGAATGTATCCGTCAACCTGAGACGCTAGGTAAGCCTTTGGCTGGACGGCGACATTGAGAAGGCTCAAGCCAGTCGGTTGGTGCGACCCTGCTCGACTGTTGTGCCGACATAGACCCACGAGGTCATCTGAAGCGGCAAATTTTCGATCAGTCTTCTGCATCGGCTCGAAGAAGCTTGGGTGGGAATGGTAAGTTTCAGACACACGGATGGCCACCAGGGGGGAGCACGGCACCCTTGAGTGCATCCCTAAAATAGCATGACCACCGCCCTCGAGGTTTGCTATATATAGGTTAAATCATGCTAAATCGGGACGTACCTGGAGGTATATGATGGCCAGTTACCCCTGAAGATGCTTATCCTGTAGTGTTCGCAGACTGGACATAATCTACGCAATGGCACAAGCAGTCACTTTCCGAATCACCTTCAATGAGACACTTATACGTGAAATCAAAGCCGAAATCAGCACTGATGGCCAGAAAGCCGGTCATCTCCGGTCGGTGGGGCAGCACAGTCATTGTATGCGAGCTCGCAAAGATGCAGATCGCCCGTCCAAAGCAAATAAATCTACAGTGGCCAGGTAAGGACAGCAGCAACCCCCATGCAAGTCACATGGGCCAGGCCAACTAGGTCACCTTTCCAGGTGCAGCGAAATGGGCTTCTCGACGTCACAAGTCTGGCCAATGCATCTCCAGAGACCCTGAGCTGAATCGATGAATGAGGGAGGTTACTTCTGAGCCGCCATCTCACGGCCCTAATGGTCTGATTGTGGAGTCAGATTTGCGAATATCAAAGGCCATCACAGTCGGATGGCTAGATAACAGACTATGCCATAACCTACCACAAATCCCGCACAAGTACACTACATTTTGCTATATCCTGTCCAAGCAGTTGAGGCCACAGACGCTCGGGCAGCCCATCCGGCTTCAATGGAATACCGCAGGCTGGGAGTGAAAGAGTGGGATATAGTTGTGCTGGCCTCAACAGCCGAGGCGAAGTCGGTAGAAATACAACCGTGGATGTCAGGGTTTGCAATGCTTCCCTCTGTATTGAGCCTTCAGTCACCGATCAATGCCGAAGTAATTCCCCTATGTTCTGGCCAGAATATGCCTATCCTCCCCTGTCCGCGTTGTTCGGGAGCTCGTATCGGGGGTGTCCGATCCTTCCCATTCGCTCTGCCTTGGGGTTCATCGGGCTTTGCAACATGACCTCATTATGTCGGCTGTGTGGGGCTGCCTAGTGGTGGTTTGGAAGTGATCTGCATGGTCTGCCTTCCAACGAACCGACGAAACTAACCGACCAATTGAACCTCTTTCGGGTGTCAGCCACTTGAGTTGGACAGGCAGACCTAATAAAGAGCTCCGAACTCCAATCCAATCTGGGAAGCCGTGTTGTTGTGAATATTCGACTTTCGAATTCACGACCCGGGATGTTCGGCCCGTGAAACGGTTCGGTGAACAAAGATTTTCCGGATCTGCAGGCTCGATGTGGGGGTAGCAAAGGGGTCTGCCAATCAACTTGCTGACGTATTCCAGGATTCGGCTAGATTAATCTTAAATAAGGTAAATTCAACGTTGAATCAACGTGGAAGTCGGGTAAGTTCCGGTCCCTGGAGGATCCGCATTCAGCCCAGAGCCGGAAATCCGTGAAGAATCTTCCCATTAGATAGACGGTTCCTCATTAGAGTGTTTGAAATTTCTCAGAGTCTTCGATCAGCAGCTATCAGATCCTCCACATGTACAAGCAAATCGTCCGTGATGCTTGAGATTGCGCGGGTCGTCCGACAAAGACGCCGTCAGGATCGGGCTATCATCCGCATCACTTGCCGCATCGGGAGAATTTCTCTGGACCAGCCTTTCAGAGACCATGGAGAGTATGCTCGCTTAGCGGCATGCGGCAATTCAATTGGATGATTGGCTTGCTATCTACGCAATTTTAGCGACATAGTGGGGCTGCCTTCGGAGACTTCATGAGCAACAGCGAACTATTGGAGATCTTCAATGACATGAATGGAGAGGTGGTAATCGCATGAGTCATTTGCCCACTGAAGTGGGCACGGTGTGGTCCGACCCGGAGTTCGTCGCGTCGCGAAGTGGAGAGAGCTTTGACCTGGAAAGCGCCATCGCCATTGAGCGCCACTTGCATATGGAAGCCAACCGGTGCCACGGCCAGTGCTGAAAGGTCCCAGCAGTATAACGTCGTTGCTAATGGACGGCTGTACGGGTGGAAAGTGAGATTTGGAATTGTTTCCGCCGATCATCACCAGTGGAAGACGAGGATATCGCCGAACATGACCGTGCTCAGTTCGTGACACCTGCCAGCAATGGCAGATCACTCCAAAAATTGGATCTCCTTCTCCCACCTCTGGTCATCATTCGCCGGACAGTCCGGGAAACCCTCCTAGCGACCGGTCCAGAGCGTCCCGCGCTATCCCTACCGAGGGATTTATCTGCAAGAAGGTGATTCTGGCAGCATGTCTCATCCAAGCTCGGAAACCGCAGTGCTCGCAACGCAGATCCCAGTTCTATTAGGCGATACTATAGAAATGCCGGTTACTCTTGGCCTGTATATCTCCGCAAATCAAGAGCGATACCTCCCTTCACCACGCAGGATTGTGGGACCCAAGTCGTCTAATTGAGGACCGGCCGATATAGGCGACTGTCGCGGCGACAGAATCATAATGAACCCGGGAAACGATACACCTAGTCCCTGATAGGCGCTTCGCGAAAACCAGAGTGTCGGGCCTGCCACAAAGGATATATAATGAGCCATAGCGAAGGGGCATAGGAACCAGTCATGAAATCCCTGAAGCACTCGATCCGCGTTCATCAGGATGGAAAGCACTGTTACCGGAAGTGGAAGCCCCAGAAGGGCAACGCAAAGACGGAAAAGGTCAGCACAAAGGTCAGATCAGCGGGACCAGACGAACAAACGGCCCTCGAATCCGAGGGTGAGCGATGTCGACGCTGACGGAGAGCCTGAACCGAGCCAAGGGCCCTCTTTCTGCAATCTACAAGACACGTATCTCCCGCCGCTGTGTGCCAACACAAAAAACCCGTCAGTGTACAGCGAGCCCCATGATTCACAACGCCACGGACAAAACCATGTGGAAGATTTTGATGCTGGTCTCTCTGTGCAGCCGCTTCCGGATCACGACGGCAACGTATATGGGCAAAGCTTTCCAGACTCTGAGGGCGAAGCCACCGCAGCCTTGGCAGATAGTTCTGATCCATCACCAAACGGTATCGCTTCAAGTACAGATCCTCGTGCCGATGGAAAGGACCGGACCCTCGCATCGCAAGGGGCATTTTATGGGTTTATCCCGCAGGACAGCATCGACAGCACCGCCCTGTATCTAGCCCGAGTGCGTTACTACCATCGCTTTGCTCCCGGCTCTCGCTAACTCATGTACAGAAGCTCGTTGAGCAGCGTATGCTTCAGTATGCATCCAATCCCAGATTTGTGTTCTTCCTGGGGCTGAATGACCATGGTGTGTATCTAGAGGATTTTGCGCCTCTGGGTTTTGGGAATCAATGGGGAGGGACGAATACCAAAAAGTGAAGCGTTCAGCACGTGATTTTCCCTTACCTGTGGCTTTCTGCGACTTTCTCATGTATGGCCGTGTGGTCATTACCTTCGGCGATGTTAACGATAGGTACATTCGAAAATGACTTTCCATTCCTAGATGTATCAATATAGAAGTTTTCCATACAGGTTGCCGAAAACTAAGCGATATTGAGAACTTCCAAATCACCTATCATCGTCCAGATACCGTCCGGTATCACGGCACACTTTCAGCGGCAGTGACGACAGGATGCACTCCATCAGCCACGCTCTGCCCGGTGTTTAATGATGGCCGAGCTGTATATGTAGGCGTAGAGCGGTCCCTGATCGGCTAGCATTTGTTTTGATTCTGGAAGGTAACGGTCCTGGAATCCATTGTGGAAACGCCCAATTGTAAACCCCGAATGCCGCGAGGAGTGGGTTGGTAAGGTAGGCTCGTGGTTACGGTGTAAGTGAACGGCCTGGATGAAGGAGTGCTTCGAACTTTGCTAGGTGGCGGGAAGGTTGGCATCTCTTGAGAGTGTTGGGTTGAGTCGGATCGCGAATCTCATTGGGGGTTCGGAGGCGACGGTTTAGTGCATGGAGCAGACGAAGTCGACTGTAGGTTCTGTGTATTGGTGATCTGAGCGGTATGGGCTAGGAGGAGATGATGCATCAAAAGATATGAGAATCTAGTATGCTAAGGTCAGTAATTCTGATAGAATCTGTCGGTAGCACCTACCGATGATTCTAAGTCGCGCCCAACGTCGTGCTATAGTCGTGGAGGTTAGGAACTTTCTTTGCGACGTGAGAAAGAAGCATGGGAGATGTTGAACGCCGGCATACAGTTGATGGTAGAAAAGTGGCGAGGTGGGCAACCCGATTCATTGATACATCGAGGAGATGAGGCACTGGCGATGATGGGGGAAGAGTGCCGGGATGCAGAAAGGACGCTGAACATTCCGGCGTTGGAGTTGGGCATTTTGGGAGCTTGGTTGGGGGACTGACTGGTCGTGCACCTCTGTACAGATCGGCGAGAATGTGGAAGATATTTGTTGGATTTCCCTTTTAGCCTAGAAAAAGAGGAGCAGCGCCTGAAGCCTTTGGGTGCTCACATTTCCGCAATATCATTAGCGATGGAATCAGCCTGTTGAAAGATGGGCTGTGTCTGCATACACGAATGTTCTGGGCCAACAATTTCAAGCTTGATGTTTTCCTGTCACGTCGCGACTGTTCCGGAAGCTCTTATCCACCGTATTATCTTGACTGGGGAGATACGGTATCAGTGCGATGCTATGTCGGGATAGGACTGACATGGTCCCTTTATACGTCGAGATTGGGATGTATGCCACTTGTCATTATCGTACCATGTACAGATATCACAAGTTTAAGGAATCACGATACTTACATCGACAGTAATAGATGCTGTCCGGCCATGAATCTTGAATCTCAGAACAAGGTACTTCCACCGCCTCCACGGACCACACCGGAATGCTGGCAAGCAATAGTTACGCATATCTACACCGAGGAGATATCAATAATTGCCCCCATACGCCAGACTAGAAGAGACCCGCATGTGGGAAGGGTTCAGGAGTGCCAGAGCACCTTGAGAGATGTATGCACTTGGCGCAGTATCCTGCCTCGTCGTATGAATTGAGGCCAAGGCTGATAAGGCAGGCGAGATTACGCATGTACCTCTACAACTCACCTGTTTGTGTGTTGATGGTGGACGTGTGAGCGACGTACGAATGCCATACGGCCAGAAGGAGCGAGGATCGAAACTCTGTCGGGTGCTAAGAGCCAGAGTGTCTTCAATGCCAGCCCCTTCCCATGCTCCCACCCGGTCGACACTGCTGCACTACCCAACAGAACCGCCGCCTCCTAGGACTGATCCAGAGCCAAGTTCGGTCTCTCCCTCGTCTTCCGCTTAACAGCAACTTCTTTGACTACACCCACACAGATGGCCGATCTACTCCACTGTCCCCCGCCAGCCATGTACAATCAGCGCAAGTAGCAACCGAACCCTCGTCAGTGCGGTCCGTCTAGGAAGCCAGTGTTTACCGCTGACGTCCTTGGCCATGGCCATCGTCAGCATTCGAGTATGACCCGAGGGCCTACACTAATGGCAACATAATCATATCAAGATTTCTAAATTCAGTATTGTGAGCTTCTACGAAGTTTTTAGCGGAAACAAAGCGGGGGATAGACAATGATTACTCGTCTGACTCATGGTCTACCGAAACAGCTCGTAAAGGTGACGGGGTGTCGGGGACGGTCTCTGGAAAGCAGCACTGCTGGGGCTGTGCGAGTTTGGAGCAAGAATAGGGCGGGCTTCGCGCCACAAACCAGGAGTCCGTTCGAAAGAGACCTTCAGACACGATGGCCACCACAGGCGAGGCACAATATATTTGGATCATCCAAAAATATAATTATGATACATACACCTATTTGCAGAGCCGCTGTCCTGCCGTATTTTGTAATATACCCTGCTGAGCCAGATAAGGAGACATGCCTCACCCGTTTCCTTCCCCTGCCTCTAGACCATGTTCATTCATCTAGATATGTCTTCTCTTTGCAATCCAGAATGTGTCAACATCGCGCCGACCCAGAGTAACACTATTAACCCCCCATTAGCTCTGAGAGACATTTTGGATGGCGAGTGGCTTCCCAGTTCCCACGAAAATGTCTGGGTAGAGGGGCCTCAAAAGACCGATGGTTATATATTAGAAAAGCACGTCACGGATTGTGGCTTCACACTTTGTGCCAACCATGTAGTCCCTTCAAGAACGAACCCTACAAAGGAGCTAGTGACGGGATTTGTTCCTGTCCGTGCAAACGACAATATACCCACCGACGGATATCCAAGTCCTGATCTACAGACGGTGCTACTTAAAATTGATCGGGGCCAGTCAGGCACGGAATATTTCATTCTGGACGTCAGTTCCCAGGATCCACATGCGCTTGTTCCCGGGCGTCCCGATGACCACATTCAGTATGCAATGTGGTCACCACGGTCCGATTCTATTGCCTTCGTTCGGGAAAATAACATCTACCTTCGTCACCTCTCCTCCACGGTGATTTCTCCGATCACGACTGATGGGAACCATGCCCTCATTTATGGATTACCGTGCAGGCTCTACAAAGAAGAGATCTTCGAGACACAGAGTCACGCAGCGCTATGGTGGTCAGGCGATGGCCGGTACATCGCTTTTCTTCGCACTGATGAGTCGCAAGTCCCGGAGTATCCCATACAGTATGTGGCACCATCTTCTCCAACGGATGAGCCCCGCTGTGGGATGGCAACATATCCTGAGGTTCGGAAAATAAGGTATCCTAGAGCTGGTGCACCAATACCTGTCGTTCGTCTTCAAATTTACGATGTGGATATGCGAGAAGTGTTCACCGTGCCTGTCACAGGTGATTTTCCGGATGATGATCGTTTCGTTGTGCAAGTTCTTTGGTTGTCCGATGCAGATCTCCTTGTCCGAGAAACGAACAGACAGAGCGATGTGTTGAAAATACTCGTCATCAACGCCGCAAGGCGATCCGGAAAAGTGGTCAGACACCATGACCTGAAGGGTCTTGATGGTGGTTGGATTGAGCCCGTCCAGTCCATGCTCCGCGTGCCAGCAAACCCAGAGAATGGGCGCCCTCATGACGGGTATTTGGACATCGTGATTCAAGATGATCATGATCATCTGGCCTATTTTGCCACAGCAGATACGGCCATTCCTCGGATTCTCACTTCTGGGCACTGGGATGTGACCCTCCTGGCAGGGGTGAATCTTGTTTCGAACCGAGTTTATTTCGCGGCGACCCGAGAGGGACCTGGTCAGCGACATATCTACAGCGTCCGGCTGGACGGGCAAGATCTCCGACCAGTTACGGATGTCTCGACGCCGGGGTACTATGCGTTCTCGCTCTCCAAGGGCACGAAATACGCGCTTCTAAGCTACCTAGGGCCTGACGTCCCCTGGCAGGGCATCATGTGTATGGGCGTGAAACAGACCAGGTTGGTGAAAGTGGTGGAGCGCAATACGGTACTGAAGCGCAGGCTATCGTCATATGCTATGCCAGAAAAGATGTATCAAACCGTGACTGTCGACGGTCATCGCCTGCAGGCATTGGAATACCGTCCCCCTCACTTCGACGTCGAGAAGAGATACCCGGTCCTCTTCCATGTGTATGGTGGCCCCGGGTCGCAGATGGTCGACTATAAGTTTAATATTGATTATCATTCTTACTTAGCCTCGAATCTGGGGTACCTCGTCGTTGTGGTGGACGGGAGAGGGACAGGTCATCTCGGGAGGCAGGCAAAATGCTTGGTTCGAGGGCGACTTGGGCAATACGAGGCCACGGATCAGCTCGAGACAGCCAAACTATGGGCACAAAAGACCTACGTCGACAGCAACCGGATGGCCATCTGGGGTTGGAGCTACGGGGGCTTTGTGGCCTTGAAAGTCCTCGAAAAGGATGCTGGTCGGACCTTCAAATATGGCATGGCCGTGGCACCAGTCACGGACTGGCGACTCTACGGTACGGATCCTGAGATCGTCCCATAGATGAGCTTGACTGACTCGAGAAGGATGTGCATATACCGAACGATATATGATGAATCCGACTAAGAACAAGGCAGGGTATGAAAGAGCAGCTCTTACGGCCGTCAACGCATTTCGCAGCTGTACAAGGTTTCTCCTCATGCATGGGACTGCCGACGACAATGTCCACCTACAGCATACCCTTGCCTTGATCCGCAAGTTGGACAATGCAAATATACAAAATTATGACATGCGAATATTTCCTGACTCTGACCACGACCTTGACTTTGAGAATGCGCAGTGGATGGTGTACACACGTGAGTATTCCGCACTGCAGTACTATCACGAATCAGATTAGTTGACACACGGCAGGACTCACTAGTTGGCTGAGGGATGCGTTCAGCAAACAGGGGAAACATGATTGATGAATACTCTGCAGCACATCCGGCAGTTGAAGTTTGGCTCGATGACCCTTCAAGTGTTGTCTTGAGGCGCGTTGAGGATTGGCGTACCAACGGAGGAATATTTCGACGATCAATATGGCAGAGGATAAGACGGTCACGGGTAAATACATACGACTGCCGCTCTATGTGGCGCCAGAACTTGTCTTCTGTGTCTCTTAATCCGTAAATTGCATGCACTTACGATCGGCGGAGTCTGCGAAGCTACGGGAACACCCTTGTCCGAGAGCGTCCATCAGTTCAGATAGGGGCCGTCAATAAAAAAGGTTATATTCTACGTTCTGCACACTCGCTTTAGCCTTGCTGCCTCCTCATACCCAGTGGACATGCCAGGCAACACACGTAACCCCCCGGATGTTGACTCCGATTCTACCCCTGAACACCCTCGTCAACCGCTCAAATGGGAGGTTTTTCCTGCTGTTGATAAGTCAATATGCGCTCTCGCCGCCAAGGAATTGTATGAATCTATCGGGCCCCTCCATAGCAACTCACCTTCCTATTACCCGTTTGTGTCTCTCCCCAAGACCGACTCCGCCAAGGCGGTTGTATATTCGTGGTTCAAAGTAAGTAATTCTCCCCGGTAGGAAATGGCTCCATTAACAGCGCGGAGGAAAACACAAATCTCTCCAGACTGGAGGAACAGGTGGGCAAACCTGTCGCCGATCCGCATAGCCATGTCAGGTGGTATCCGATCCAGATGACCACAATGGCACAATCTGGTACTTTGAGAGGCCTAGATCCAGAGCAAATGAGAAAACAAGGAGCTGTGTTCATTGCTCTTGAGCATATTTCCCATAAGAACGGACTGTTCATGGGTAAGGGGTGCGAGATGAGCCCTGGCGAAGACATTATCATGGGCGGATGGGAGCCCATCCCGTTCTCGGGGAATGGGGGTGGCTTGGCGATTCTCTTGTTCTTGGACTTATGATATTCAATCCAGTTATACGACGGCCACCAGTGGAGTTACGCTTTCGTATGATTTATATTGTAACAGGTCTAGCTTAGACGTAAGGCTGTGTCTCTCAGAAAGGGTCGGGATCTGATGTCCACTCATGGCTAAGAGAGTTTGGCAAACCGTCCAAGTTGCTCCCATCGAATGCCGAAAGAGCTACTGGATAAGGCAACTCCAGCCGGTCTTGTTCGTTGAAGGCTGCCATATGGTCGCCATCCATGTGGCCTTCGATCAGACTCAGAGCACAATTGGGTTCAAAGTGATTGCCCAGCGCATCATGGGAAACCAAGGGATTGAAGGAATTCTGCAAATAAAAAGAGTTGTCCAATAAAGAGAAAGACCCAGGCATAACGGGAGCTTCCGAGTCATATCGTGGGAAGAATTCTGGCTGCACAACTTGACCGTCATCGTACGGCGTCTGTGAGGTGATTGTACCATCAGGGGCTAGCCGACTGAAGAAACGCATCGAGTCCAGGGAAAGCGACTCCATATCTAATTGTTGTCCAGCTAATCCAGTATTATTGTGCCTCTCAGAGCTGATTCGAATCGCTGGCGTGCCCTCATTGTACCGCCTGCGCTTCGGTTCCCGGCACGAGCGGTCTCCCTCCCTGGTTCTTCTCATTTGTGGCTCCAGTGCGCAGCGGCTCGTAGGCAGCCTAGAAGACAGCGAGGGGGGAGGATCGATAAGATAAGTCTCTGTGGTGCATGGCACAAAATGTACGGGTCTCGGGCTTGAGATCAAGGGTGAGGTCAGTGATCTGTGGTGCATGCCTGGTGCAATCGCTTGTGTATGAGGATCGTCAAAGGAAGTGAGGTGCGTCTCGGATGCTGCTGCCAACCCATACGGCCCTCCGAAGGCGTCCTGAATCTTCTGAATGAGACCAGAGATTGTCCTGTACGACGCGGTATCCGGGTTCGCCTTTAGACAGGAGGTCAATAGCCTGAACGCCCACCTTGGATGTACGAAGCCACCTGGTTCACAAGAGCGAGTGATTAGTGGCTGAAGACATCTCAACATAGATGGTCTTTACCTCTGCCAGTTGGGAGTCTTTATGCCAACTAAAACTCCAGCGTCGAGCAAGGACCACCTATCACCTTCTTGCAGCTTCCTCTTGTGCCGTTCCCTCTCGGCGTTGACGCTCATGGAGAATGCGAGATCTCGATAGGATTGTCCTACTCGCAGTATGGCTCTTGTCCTCTTCAGATTTTCCGCCTTGTTGCTGATTTCCTGGGAAAGGCGTCGGCACAAGAGTCGTCGCGCTAACGGTTCTGACAACGAATAGTGGTCGATGGCCCCTATGAGCTGCTGAATCGCATCGCCGGTGGATGGGCATCCAGAGAATGAGGACCAGAAATAGGACGGATCGACTGAGTATCTTTTTCGAAAGTCTCTTGCGAGAGCGTCCACTTGATCCTTTTCAGTCTCGAATGTTCTCAAGAGACTGACCAGTCGGGAGACTTCTTTCGCTTCCAGGCCGTGTCCATATGTTCTGAAGAAAAGTCGGCTTGGATCATTGAACGAGCTGCTCCGTGGGTCGATCTCACTATTGTTGTCATTTTCTAGGTTGCTGGATCTTGGAATATGACCTAAAGCCTCACTCAAGGCACTAACAGCGGTAGCTGCGTCGCTAACAAATTGCTGTCCCACTGCCTTCAAGGCATACGACAAATTCTCCACGAAGTCAGTCCTTGTTGCCACCACCGACAAGACATACCTACAGGGTCAACCGAATACAGTAAATCAGCTATGGTGATAAATTGTTTTCTGAGAGCTTTCTTTGTCCTTTGGGAGATGTTACTCATAGTAAGTAGAGATTGTCCGGGATGGGCTTCCAACGACGGTGGGGACAGGAACAGCCCTTTCGTTTTATCCACATACATAGACAGCGTCCAAGACAGAAATATCAAACCACCGCTCAAGCTGGAGACGTAGCGAGAGACCTAAGTCACAAATGGTAGATAGCGCTGCACGGTTGCCACAGAAGATTTTCCATTTGGTTCAACATTTTATCATGGCCTGGCCTTTTCTCTCCAGGAGGCTATCAAGGATACTGCTGCTGTTGCTAGCTTTGGTACGAATATCTTAGTTTTGGTCACTACTGATGCTTACGGTTTTACTTGAAAAAGGGTAGACGTGGGCGGACGGAGTCGATGAGAGGACTGTAAATTCCCCTGTATACTGTAGCTTGCTTCAAACTTACTCCATGCAATATAATCGATTGGATAGTCTGGGGGTGGGTAGCATTGCAAGTGCCCTGTCAGAGGGATATGAACGAGTGTAGGCAATTACCAATGTATGCGAGAACTGTTCAGACAGATTCGATCACCAATGACCTCATAGTATGTTTCGATTGCCTTCTCTTCAGCTGCAGCAAATCTTTTCTTACACGGCAACAACTTACTAATACTTTGCGACGCCAAAGATGACCTATTACGAGATAGGGGTAGTTTCAAATGTTTCTAGCAGTCGAAACCTTCCCGCACAGAGGAAGGTCCTTTCTACAATGATGGGAGCGTAGGCCCCTGCACAGCCCATTAGGGGGCGTCATTCAAACATACAGGGATGTAGCTGGATCTATATAATGGAGACTTCATTCACGGGAACAGATGCATACCATATGCAGCGTGGATCATGGAAGAATCCTTTAAGATTGTTATCACGACGGTCCAGAGAAGCAAGCCATGGGCTTCTGGTTTCTTTGTCGCGAGAGACACGTGGATCAACTACAACCAAGGTATGGGCTGATAGAAGTTGGTCGTATTGTAAGACTGACAATGTGAAGTCGGGAGGCAGGTCAAGCCATTCAACTACCAGCAGCACGGGGCGAATATTTCTGAGAGAATGATTCCAGCTTCCGTGATAGACTACCTAGACTCCGCATCCGACTCGACGGAGCCAGATGATGACACTCGGAACCGGCGTATGTGACTGCCCTTGAGTTTTTTATGACGTTTGCTGACATCTGCAGTTCTCCTCAATACTGCATTCTACGAGGATGGCCCTACCTTGAGTCGACTGCGGTCTCGATAAATGCAGCTTTACTGCTAGATTGTATTTTAACCTCCTGTTATATTGAATAAGTTTGCGTCATAGTTATGGAACCTATAGGACTATTCGATCCTGCGATGGGCTGCGTTGGGCTGCGTGGTCCCAAATACTCATAAGACGGGGAGGATCTGACGGCTGCTGTTGGTGTGGTAATTAAGTTCATATTTACCCTTGGGCCACAATTCAAATGTGTATTTCTTGGATCCAGTGAATCATAGAGTATTTTATCAGCTTGCGATTGTGAACAGTTTGAAGTACACCAAGGTCCGAAACCTCCTTCTCAGTGGCATTGAACGCGGAAATGGTAGGGAAAGGGTCGGACAAAATTGGATGTGAATTGATTGTTGTTGGCCTGAGCTTGGACGAAGGACAGAATGTCGGTTATGAACATGGGGACAGGATATGAAGATCGGTGGGGGTTCGCAATGGTTGTAAGGGAAGCAGGCTAGTGGTTGCGATTCGACATGCGACGCGGCGGGTGGTGACAGTTTGGCAAGGTTTGAACTCACAGCTAGGAATGTTGATTAGAGGAAGGATTGAACATGTGATACTTCGGACATTATGGACAAGACGTTGGAGATGGCAGGTGGCGGAATAATCAGCAAATTATGGTGAACGGAATTGATAACTTCCCTAAGGCTGTCAAGAATTGAACGAATATTTCGATTCACACCACTTACCTGCTCAGAGAAATCGCCGTTTGTGAATTTCTTGATTGGAACGCCTTCAAAAGGGACTCGGCCGACCTGCACGCAAATCTAGTCTATGTCATAGTGAACGTCAACGCCAGCGTGAAATTGATTATAAAATGAAGCTGGATAATGAAAATCTGTGATGCCGGTGAATGGGTAGCTTTCAACCGATAGGTCTCTGGTTGCGATGGTTGAGGCGAAGGAGGTGGTACTCGCCTCGTAAGAATTGGCTGCAGATGAGCTCGATTGGTTTCTCTGTTCAGCGACCTCATCATTGGTGAGGACAAAACTCGAAACCCGTCGAACAACTTATCCGCTGGGTGGCTCGGTTGCTCACCCTCCGGTGATGCGAAGAGTAAGGCCGCCCTGAGCCGATAGAGAACTCAATAGCATCTGTTGTGGTATGGTCACATAGTTGCTTCCAGAGATGGCCTTTATTACTTGAAGACGTTTTTCAGTATGTATCAGTAGCCCGACTGGGCATATAGCCACTAATCCCTGAGCCAACAATCTTAGGTTATTAAAGTTGCGCTTGGGTGTAAACAAACATGGATGCTACCCCTCGGGCGCTTGTGAAGCGGCAGTGATACCTATCTGATCGCCTTCCCAAACCTAGCTCAGCTCTCAGAACCTCAGTTTAGTTCAAATTTCTTGGGCGTTATCCCCTTTCTATCTGCCTCTTTTTGCCGTTTAATTGCTTTCTTGGTGCCGACGTACGACTCTAGACCTGGGCTAATCGGTGTTTCTGGCAGTCAGACGGCGAAGTGTTTTGTCAGCTATAATGTACTATAACTATATCTATCTGTATCGAAATTTTCTCTAGCCTGTCGAGGCCAAATCAGAAATTTACGTGGATGTTGTCGGCCGTGTAGGTGTTGGGATACGCCCCTTGTCAGGCCCCAATGCCAGCAGAATTGTCATTCAACATAGGGTTGTGACTTGGCCTATAGCGACAATCTATCACGTGCGTTTCATTTAGTACTCCTCGGGAGCTACAATAAAGCGACCAGTTTTCCAGCGCGCAACTGAATACCATTGGAAGATAGATGGATGGTAGTAACGGGCTCTCCAGCGCGCAATATATTGCCATTGGCAGACTAGATGAGGACTAAGTGACTAGCATCAATTATCGGAACCATGGAACCAGAACCAGCCCACCTCCCACAGTTGCAAACGTCAACGCCCTAAAGATATTGCGCACCTGTAAGCTGCGGTCCTGTGCGAATAATGAGAAAGGGGTCTGAACTCCTGCAGCCGAGGTCTCGATGCACCGGCCCATAATTCCGTAGTCGAAGACTCGTACATCTACTTACTACGCGCCTTTCTACTCCATCTGTTTTTTATTTCAAATCAGAGGCATGGTCGATGGAGAGCACAATATGCTCGTGAATGTCCTGACCTCCCGGGTTCCGGAGTCAGGAGGCTGGAGTGGACACAAGCTCGAAATACTGTTCTCTCTTTTTATTTGTGCCCTTAGGGTCATACCTTGTCTTCTGTCGTCCGAAGGAGTGTTGGGCCTATCATAGAAGGGAGATTTTTTATCCTGATGCACAAGGACAAAATATCTAAGTTTATCGTTACCAGTCTACTGTATTGCTACATTTAGAGGCGAAAGTGATTCAAATCGCACAGTAAACACGAAGGAGACCGGACACTCTATCCAGCCGACCGAATTACCTCTGCTTCCGACGGTGGAGGATGAATCCGATGAGGCAAAAAAGAAAGAGAGGATGTGTAGGGGCTAGGGTCTGTTCCGAGGTCGTTGTCGGTTACGTGTGTATGATGGAGATGGAAGTAGAGGGAGAAAAAGAGAAGAACGCATCGACCCTAGGTTCGTGACTCCAGAGCCAGGAGCTGGTGATGCCGCTTGAGAGTCTGCTACAGTATCTGCATTTTAATTTCCTAGATTCCCACCACGGTCGGGTCCCGGGTGACCACCGCAAATTTCATACCTGGACAGCCCTCCTGGATCCTGGAAGACGCGCTGGATTTTGGCCCCTTTCGGATTCATCCTCCACCGTCGCAGTCTCATCGTCTAGCATAACTAGATTCATTTCTGTCTGGTCGCCCCTTGTCCCTCAACCGTGCTAACCTCGAACTGAAGTAGAGTCAACAGAGTGACTTGACTGACCTGAGGAGGACGAGGGGAGGGGGGCCTGCCCGCAGCGATTCTGTCTCCCGTCTCTTCTCGCGCGTCTTGCTAAATATAGCAATAGCCTAGTGACGATTGAATTAGATGTGCTGTGTTTGAGCATCAGGTCAACAATAGGTTGGGCATGGCTCCTAGCTTCAGGAGCCGCGAGTCTGGATTCCCTCTTTTCCCTTCTTGTCTTTTCTTGTCTTTCAACACACCAAGTTCCTGACGTTGGAATAGCTTCTTGTGGAGGAGATGTACAGTATACCGGTCACGGATCTATACTCTGTCTTCAATAAGACAAAAGAATGGAAGAGGGCGTACCTTGCGGCGTATACGAAATGTGGACTCTCACTATACTGCCAGCTAAAACAAAGACCAGGATGGTCGATCTTTTCTGGCTGACAGTATTTTCTTTAGCCTCTTCCATCTCTACGCGCGCCAGGGGAGGTGGCGGGAGAAGACAGCGTGGAGGGTAGAACGTGCTTTATCTTGAAGCCTCAGACTTTCAAAGGGAAGACGTCTACATCCTTCATCTTTCCCCTTGTCTTATGGGTAGTTTTCTCCCTCAACGTCAGTTTTTACATAGAAGGATGCCTTCGCCGTTACCAGTCCTTCTGGTATCAAAGTATTTCATCCCTACTCCAGAAATTCTTCCTTCTCACATAAAACTCTAGTAAAAAAGTACTCGTTTAGAGTTTAATTTACCGTCTAGGTACCCTTTAAACCTAATAAAGATGACTAACACTAGGCTTCTACGTATTATCGCGACTGCTGGCACGTAATTTGGTCAAGACTTAGAAATAGGAAATTGTCATTATCATTATCCTATTTAGAATTGTATAGCTGACTATAGTTGGCGTTCCGAATGTCCAGGATCTAAGAACCCTCTAGGGCTCTGTACATAGCATCTTCTGATTCCTACAGCGCTAGCCCCGTATTTCCTATGTTCTATCTCCCTCTCTCCGGGGGAAAAAAGTTTTTTTGGGCACCTTCAGTTATCCTGTCCGCCATGCGGGATGCTGGTAGTGCAGAAGGCCGATAAAAGATCCACCCATAGACTTCCAGCGGTCGTATTGCTAGCCCTGGCTGCAAGGGATCCATAATTATGCCAGAGCCGCATGATTTTACATAGCATGCACTTTGTGTGATATACCACGTTCTGATGAGGACCATTGAGGATACAGTACATTTCCATGAAAGCAAAACCCAAGGTGCTCTATGCAGTCAGTAGAAATTCGTATGTAGCTCTGCTGGTTACATAGAGCATCCGGTCTCCCTCAGTTCCGTCTGCCAACCAGCGCCATCCTCAGACTGATTCGGAGTCGACAGAGTCACTCGACTGATTTGAGAGTCGAAGCAGGGGGACCTCCCACAGAGCCCTGTCTCTCTCTCTTACTAAATATAGCAATAGACTAGTGACTACAAAAATAGAAATCTCGGTGTGATTCACTCTGTTCTATTTTGGCCCTGGTCGTCAGATCCAAAATAGATTGGGCAAGGCTCCTGGCTCCGGAAGCCGCGAGCCTGGATTCCCTCCTCTACCTCCGTCCCCTTGTCCACCCTCTCACCCTTGTCTTTGTCCTTTGAGGGCCCCATGCTGTTTTTTGCAGCGTAGGGGAAATCAAATCGCCTTCCCCCAGCTTCTCTCGTCTGCCAACTCATTGTATTAGTCGTAACCCGAAGGCAGACCGGCTGGGGGTCTATCCACTGCCCCTTGTGGCTCTCTCTATGTATGGCAGCTCGAATAATGATCCCCCGGAGGGCCTATCCCTTCTGGCCTACAGTATGAACAGTATCATCTTTAGTCTCTTCTATCTCTACGCGATACTGTAAGGAAGGGGAGAAGATAGAGTGGACGGGAAAGAGTGGGAGATCACCGCCCTGCGTGGACAGCTTCTTTTTCTCTCATGATCTACGGACTGTCACCCCTTTGGAGCATTGTTTTGGTCACACAATAAAAGAAAAGAGGGGGGAAAGGGAAATGGAGAAGACAAAAACAACAGGTGAAATGATAGCCCTATCGCTACAGGGTGAAGCCGTGAAACAGGCCGGCCTAGAAATGTTGAGGAGAAGTCTGTCTCAATGCATCGGCCCATACTCCCAGAGGGGAAGTTTTGACACATTTCCATTCTCTGGTTTTTGCGGTCCTTCCACCCTATCTGTGTCCCAGGTCATACACAAGGCATACCCAGTGAATTGCACAGAAAAAGCTGATCAATGAGCTCTTCTACAGTATTGTACAGTATATGTCCGCCTGTGAATCTCTTCATTGGGACGCACCTCGTGGATCTCGGAGTCAGGATGCTGATGCGGACACCAGCTACAGTAGAAAGAAATTTTCTATTTTGATCCTCTAAATCATTCCTTCTCTTTCCTCTTCCCGCCTTCCGGGGGGGGGGGGGGGGGGGGGAAGGGGGGGGCGGGGAAAAAAAACCGCTGTTTTGGAATGTCAAGACAGGGTCCAGCAAATGTTGAAGCTGGATCCCTATCTTCTCCCATTGCTTGTATCGCCATTGTATGCACACGCATAAGGTGCAGTAAGAGTGCGCCTTGTCGAATCCAGATACTGTGCAACGACAACTTAAAAAATCACGCCGGGAGGGAAATAGTTCCTGATTACTGTATCCCTTTCGATCCGTCCATCCTTGTTGCTCTCTGTGCCCCTCCAAATTCTTCCCCTCTCTGATGCGAGGACAAGAGGAAAGAAAAAGGAGAGAGGAAGAGAAGGGAGGGAACGAGGCACGAAAGGAAAGAATGCCATTTCGCCGGGGGGCCTCATTCCTACATACCACGATCAGACTTGCTCACACTGTATAAGCACAAAAATAAGCCATGTCGGGCCAGAAATCAGAAATCCTGGAGCCTGGAGCCTGGAGCCTGGGAGCTGGGTAGCCTACTTTTCCCTCTTCCCTTCTTCCCTTTTTCCATTCTTCCTTTCTTCTCTTCTTCTCATATTGTATACAGATGGGTCAAGGGCGGGCCCGCCCTACCGGCTTTGCTTACGCTGCTTACCGAGTATAGCATGAGTTTACTGTAGCAAAGACAATACTATATTTTTCGCTCTGGTCCATTCTATTACGTTATGTCCTTGGTCACCAGGTTAGGGTTAGAATCCGCGTGGCTCCTGGTTCCAGGCGTCGCGAGCCTGCATTCCCTCCTCTCCCTCTCTCCTCCCCAGTTCCTTCCAGCATTCTCTTTGTTCTCTTTCCTTCCGAGGACCCCGCCGTATGTTTTGTGGCGTGCCATATACCACGATGTTATGGAAGCTATTTCAATGTAGATTTCCATGAAGCCAAAACCAAGAGATACTATGTTGAGCGTAGGCGGCTGCCCAACTGCTTAGTTGCTGAGAATCCATACCGTACGGCGAGCCACCGCTTTCACGTAGTGGTGCACTTTCTATCGAGGATCGTGCGTTGTCTTTGACTGTTTTTCGGTGCGCGCCACCTGCCTGGTATTGTATCTCTTCCTCGATGGCTTCGTCGCAGGCTCAAACCCCAATCCAAAGGTCTGAGGCGCGTCGGGGAATTTGTCATAGAGCGTATGGGTCAAAGGACACTCAGGCACCCTCCGTACTGAGGGAGGTCCCCGGAGGCGGCGGACTCGTTTGCGGGGCGTGTCTGTCATTGCTCGAGGGTGCTCGTGGGAAGGTGGGTGCTCGAAGCCATCGGTGGTGGGAGACCGCATATATAGCACCAGGCTGTGGGCCGAGACGCGCCAAATATACGCCGAGGGGCGAATCGAGGAATTAGAGCAAGATGCACAGCAGGTGGCAACAGGAAAACACGATGGACAGCTCGCATCCAGCAAGCAAGATGTCTCGCCATGCTCCGAGTTTCAGTCGAGGTGATGAAACGGAAACTGGAGTGCCGACGGTGATACTGGAAGACTGCCCGTCGGCGCGGTGTTATTGCCCGCACACCGCGCTAATATGCCGGGCTCTTCTGTTTCAATATGGTGTCCCTCCATATCCGTAGTCTTGCGCGCGTGCTCGAGATCTGACAAGCCTACTAAGCGACTCTTGGGCCCGGCTACCGATGGAACAGCAGGTCAAATCCTCCCTCCAGTCTCGCAGGCCTATGGGAATTCCATCTCAATGGTGTGGTCAACGGACCCAGTCTTTCAGTCCTCTCCCACCAGTTTGACTGCTTCAAAATCTAGCTCACTCTGTCATACTTCTCGACTGTTCGTTCTGGATCTGTCGTACAATGGCTAGGAATCCTTATCCTGTCATCGCTCACTCAACAAGATATACCTCGTGTTCCGGTCCTTCGGCCAAAGATCCTGATGCATAAGCCATGGTCCGCTGTTCCTTTCATGCCTACTTACCAAAGTCTACGCCCACTGACAGCCCATGGTCGACCGTCACCCTACCCCAGACGTCTACATATACCGACCTGACGGACTGCAGTTGCACTGAGTCCAAGGAAATGCCGAACAGCAGCTGCCACGCTAGTAGCTCTTGGTCGACAGTGTCCGCCGCCCGGGTCACATCCAGCATGACCAGAGAGGGGGCGTCGAGGTCGTCGGTACACTCTTCCTCGATGACATGCACTGAGCATTCCGCTGTGACTAGCATAGCTACCACCGCGACTGAGAGCGGCTCTCTCATGGCAACCACTCACACGGTGCCAGCCAGGCCCAACTGCTCAAACAATGGAGTGACAGTGACGGCGGCAGCTGATGCCACCGAGTAACCAGCCGAATGGGCCGAGTCGGTCACCGTCTACAGCACCACCAGCGTGATCGACCACCAGCGTACCAGCCTCGCTCCCTCCATCAAGGCGACGGGAACAAAGTGACCACCAAATTTAGGCGGAGCGTACAACCGAGGGACTTGGATGAACGAGGCAACTGGAGGTTGGGGGTTTGGGTGGGTGGGCAGAAGGGAAGAAGGAGAGAAGGGTATCCCCTCCTGAAGGGTTTTCTTTTTTTGCCTCCCTTCATTCATCGTCAGACAGTTTTGCTATGGATGCCTTGTCACCATTTACCGTCAACGTCATCCATCCGTTTCGAACAGATACGAAGGAAAGCAGATTGAAGAAGCCTGCACCTACGGCATTGTGAATGCTCATGTGGAAGGAATACGAAGTGCGAAACCCTGGCCGTGCCCATGGGCTATTTGAGATGGGGCTGCAGGGAGGAACCCTACATTTGCTCAGCTACGAGAGCAATAAATATTACAGTGCCTAGACGCTGAGTTTTTCTATTGTACTTTGCCGCACTATCTGTACTGGGCGGTGCAGTACAGTAGAAGACATGGGAATCAATGTTCAAGATCAATATATCTCCACTTTTCCCGTAAGTACCGGTACATACATACTGTACGCCCACGTTGCATCGGTCTACGATAGTTGGTCTTCAATTCGAATAATCTTTGTCTACTGGCTCACAAATACAATAGAAGAGACGCCAACTGTCTTCGCCGAATGTCCCCTATGGGGGTTGACAATGTCGGCGGGAAAACCAATGGTCAGCTGCTCACCCCTGACCTTCCCGGACAATTCTCACCAATGCTGAAAGATGGATCTGAGAACATACACCCGCGGTGCGCCATAACGCCCCAGCTGCGACCTTCCACCGGTGACTATTCGCATGTACTGTACAACTGTCGTCGACTTCATGCTCGTTTCCTTCTGACACGCGTCGCGGCCGGCTGATGGAGCCAAGATCAAAGGACGCCAGGGCAGGACGGGGAGGCAAGGGAACCAGCCCACCAAAGCTCAAAGGATGGAGGCACATCGGAGGGTCTTCATTATTTCCGCCAATTAATGGGGCAAGACGTGTGAATAGGACAGGCCTCAGGGCGAGGAGGAATGGGGCGGGCTTCTCGCTCAAAGACCCCTCACTCACAATACCGTTTCCCTCCAACAGGCAGCGATGGACGCTGAAAGTGAGGATCGAATCCGCTCTGATGGTCGGTAACTCAGAATCTTCCCCCTTCCTAGATCCCTCTCATTTTTCCTAGAGCGCCCCACTGCCAACATTCTCTGTTAGGTTTCATTTCCTTCTGGCCGAGGCTTCTTGAGAGCTTGTAACGACTCGGCTCTATCGTAAATTTATGGTACAGTACAAGAGTAAGTACTGTATATTTTCTAGGTATACAGCCCCTTCAGATTTCCTTTCGCGAGGCCTCTATCCAGATAAAACGTGGAAGGAACCTGGAAGCACTGGTCAGGTGTGGGTCTTGCAATACCAGACTCTCCTCTTCGCATCAAGCAGGTGTACAGTACAGTAAGCCAATCTATTCATCTTACGCCATGGCATATCTCCCGTCTTCTATTGAAGGTCGCCCTGCACACCATATGAACCACGGACTTCAATGAAGTAGCCCACAGAATAAAGTTACTCTTGAAGTCGTAAGAATGGCCTGTAGTCTGCAAGAATATATTCAGATCTCCTTCGATACGGTAGTGCCAGCTCTCCCATCTCCTGTTGCCACTGCTAGCACGGTTCGTTTGTATTCCAGTCTCAACCGCGGACTCGCCCCAAGATGTATATAATCCGTCGTCTGCACTAGGGACCTTCTTAGCCATCTCTCATTTTTGAACCCCTACATTGAATGGTTACGCAGCTTAGACGAATCCCAGAGCTTGACACCGTCTTCAGATTCTCCAGCTGCGGTTGATGCGTGGGAATTTGCAGTGTGCCCGAATCAGCCTGTTAATCATTTAATCATCTAGTCCTGATGGTCAGACCTCTTCGAGCCTAGTGCGACCGGCGATTACTGTAGCACGTCTTCTCATGGATTGTATATGCCACCTGTCGAGTTGGCGGAGATTGTTACTAGAAGTATCTCTACTGTACTGTATACCATGGACACATTCAAAGATGAGAATGATACTGTAGCAGTTCACCAGTCAGTCACTCCAGGGTGTGCTGTAGAGTGCAAAATTGGCGGGAAAGAATTGTTTCTTCCCCTTGGAGAAAGGAGACAAAGCCTGGTGGGGGAAAGGAGTAAACAACCAAGCGAAATGCACCCGATCCGAAATCACCCGATCTGTCTCCCTTATCTCGCCTTTCTACCACCTGGTCTCCTGGCGGTTTTATCCAGTGTATCCTGCCAAATGTACACATAAAGTGAAGGTAGAGAGAGACTAGACTGCCATACGTATTGATTGATGTCCACATTATCGATTGTACATATGGGCAACACAAAGTGGGAACTCGACTCAAGTACATATTCTGGAGGGTTGGGGGTTGTGCGTGTGAGGGCATTTTTTTGTTTGAACAAATTTCCAGGGTTCCATCACCATGATCCACTGTATGAGCTAGGACCCATTTCCCTCCCCCTTTATTTTTGTTTCCCATTTTGCTTTCACAGACCACGACTACCATGACAAGCGGACATTTTCATCGACCGCGCAAGAACGTGGAGTATGTACAGGGTACTGCCTGGCTCCGTTGTAGCTCCGGCCAAAAGGGACTTAGGTCAGATCGGTTACTGTCAGGGCAGGATTGGGTACTAATCTGAGTTATTGGACCTCCGCTAAAAACCACCCTGCAGGCAGCTCCAATCCCGCATAATTATGTAACGAGTCTGGGTCGGGATCACACATGTGGTCTTGTCATGCCATGGATCTGGCTGTCGTAGCTGAGGAAGCCGCTTCAGGCACGAGGTGAGGGGAACGTCACGATTGATTACAGTACGCTTCACTGATGGTCAGAGTGGTCTTCACAAAGACATGCGATTGATCTATGCATAGTACTATAACTTGAGTTGTCACCCGTCTTGCCTTGCTCCCTCACCATTTTCGATCATAGGTGGGCATCCCATTTGACCCTGTAAACTTTCTGCCGATCCATACCCTATATGGAGCTCTCACCACCCAAGCCCAGTTTGGTAATTCTATAATAAAAGTGCCTATTTCGGAAGTCCTTCACATTACGGAGTACACTTCCTTGGGGAGCAATTTTCACATATACCAGGGGGCTCCCCGATGTCAGCGGCAAAGTCACTCTCAGTTTGTGCGCGCAGACCGGTGAAGTAGTGATGGCCGCAATATTGTGGTTACTGTACAGAGACCAATACACGAAGAGTGGGCTTTCTGGAGCGCCGACCATAAGCTTCTATTGACCAGGTTGAAGCTTGTCATGGTGCCGAGGTCTGACACATTCTTCAAGATACGCTGTTGCCCTGCCTCGCACGTCGTACCATGTGTCACTGTCATTATGGGTGTGAGTATGTACAGTAGGTAGTTTTTGGTTTCTTGTGTTGAGGGATTGAGACAATAATCAGGAATGATTTTCACATGAATTGGTGTTGGCCTCTCTTTCATTAGACGTATTCCAAGAATCAAGTCCAAGATCCCAGTCTTCACAGCCCAGGGCAACCCGGCAACCCGGCAACCCCTGCCCCTGGTGTGACAATTCGGATCTGGAGAAGGATATGTAATGCAATAACTTGTGGAGGATTAAACAATTCTACATACATACACTACTGTACTGCACATATTCTTACTTCGGGGATACTGCAATGCAATGCAGTGGCGCGAGTGCAGGATGTTCTGCATACTATCAACAAGCCCAGGAGGAAGTCTCAACAGTACACCTTTACAGTACATTAATCCGGCATTGTTCACATATCTATATTTCACATATAATTGTAGCAGAGTTACTGTCCATTCGGTAGAAGACTATCGCCCAGTGGGAAGCAAAGGAGTGCTTCAGGTACTGTAGGCGGAGACGATTACTATGTACATATTGTACAGTGGATGGAGGGAAACTTGCTCAGCCATTGGCTCGGGCTGTATGTTCATACTGCTAAAGAAGCTGGGAGAGAAAAAGGGAGAGAGAGGGAGAGAGAGGGAGAGAGAGGGAGAGAGAGGGAGAGAGAGGGAGAGAGAGGGAGAGAGAGGGAGAGAGAGGGAGAGAGAGGGAGAGAGAGGGAGAGAGAGAAATGGTGTGACTTGCCTGGATTCTGGGGGGATGCGTTGTATATGTGAAAAAAACGTTCAGCAGGTGTGGGAGGGAAAGAACTACGTCAACTGAACATGTTGGCCGTTTATGGTCCAACCTAAGCTCTTTGTCACTTGTGTATTAAAAGACTTGAGCTTCAAAATAGGAAGACTGAAGGGTCGAAGTTCTAGCGCATGCGGGAAGGATCGTCCTGGGTTTCTGGGTCAAATGGAATTCCCACTTGCGCTTTCTTCAAAGAGTTTTGCATAAACCGGGAACCCAAATCTTTTGGTTTGAAATGCACAGCTCTACTTTCCTGGTCATTCTTGAAAACCTGCATGCCTGGCTGTATTACATACCAAAAAGGGTGCATACATTCTGGATGTAATCCTGAATATGCCCACGATTAGACTGAAAGATGTGCGAATGCCGAAGAAGCGAAGACTAATGGCTGGCTCGGCAGCCGTCGAACAAGTTTTTTTTTTCTAGTCGGATCTATGCACCCTCTATCTTTTGGGCAGGTCTTTTCTCTTGTCCATTGGAGGGAACAATACAGTGCTACTGCTCACAGCTCGTAGAACGCCTAGGTTGGAGGACGAAATTGGAGTGCGTCTTGTGGGAACTTTGCACTCAGACAGTCACTTGAAGAAGCTATCATGACAGATGGAATAATGAGTATATATGAATACAAATGTGAGCTTTTGAGAAAAGAGGCTTGTACTGTACAAAGTCTTTGCCCCGTTTGGTTTCCATCGATCCACTCTAATGACCGGGCTGGATTAACTAGAAGTCGAGGCTTCGATACCGGGGAATAATTGACAGTGAAAGGGGAAGGATGCGAAGAGGCCCTTCCTTGTGTGCAGGTCCGTTGCCTCCAGCATCCATACCACTTGTATCTCAGACTGACTACGTAGCCGGGCCAAAGAACCATAAACGATGTAAAATCTAAATATAAATCCCTAGAAAAAAAATCCGGCAGTGGGCGGAGAGGTCACAGTACTGAGGAAACAATCACTGCGTATATACGCAAGAGAGAATGAACTGGCAAGTCCTTGTTTTCCACACCCTTTTCAGGCTCTGCACTTTTCGGTCTACAGCGCATCGCAGACTGACGGGCCCTGTATCTATCTTGCACAGATATGCGGCAGATTTTCATGTCAATGGAGGTCGCTGACGGACACAGACACAAAATCCTAGCAAAATGGAGATCCCACTGGTGCCGATGCCCAGTGATATGATTTATCACCGTTACTGAGAATCCTATTGTCAAACTTGAATTGCATGAGTGATTCTGAGCTGACTTCCCACCATGACACTGAAGTATATTGACGAAGCTTGAAATCCTGGATGGTATGCATTTGCTCATATCGTGTAGCAAGTGTCTGACCGAGGTTGCTTCCGTGTTTACCAGGGAACATGCTTGGGAAATGGGCACAAATTGGTTTTAGTCAGGCCCACCATTGCTCCTAGGGAAGAAATGATATGGAACGCAAGCAATATTTAATGACGCACTTAGTCCACGCCCAAGGCGCAATCCACGCAACAGGCCAGAGCCCAATATTAACACCCGCCGGTCAATCAGTTCTTTCGCAGCCACTGAACGAAGTCAGGAGTTTTCCTTGGGGCCTTCTCAGCTAATCCTATTTCCTTTTTGTATGTCCCAGACCTCTCATAACATGGCATCCGACGGCGCATCTGAACTTGGCCGGGACTTTAATATGGACGGCTTTATTCCGAATTTTCACTCACGCCATTGTGATATTCACCTTCAGCGGCTTGACTGGGAGACCTTGGCTTCGATGTTCGAGCTGTGTCATGCATACGAAGCCGTCCTTGATCGCGGCGAAGCCATCTCTCGGTATCTAGACAAGCCGTTGGTGAGCAGCGTCTTTGAGGACGCATTTTGCAAAGCTTTTGGAGGACGGTCGCCTTGTCTTGCTGCGCCTTCTGCAGCTGAGTCGGATAGTGCTTCGATTAGCTGGATCGAAGTCATACGCAGTGTTGATCCTGCGAAGCTCGAAAAGAGCACAACGGGAACTTACATTTGCGATGTGGGAGGCACCCTGGTACAGCTACGCGAATCCGACTGCGAAGTAATCAGATCCGGTGTCCTTCAGCGACTGGCCGATCCGTGGCCACACAAAGACGATTTGAAGACGGAAGCCGGCACCGTTGCGTGTGTCATCACGGATATGCTGGAGTGGGAGATTTCCGCGTCTCAGGGTAAGGCACGATTGCTCCAACATCATCGCACCGTCTGATCTGTGGCTGTCAGTGATTGAGAAACTTCGCGCTACCCGCCAGGCCTTTGAGAAGCGGTATAATATGCTGCACTATATGATAGAGTCAGGCAACGCACCAAGACCCCCCTTCTTCTCTCAGAGCACACCTCCGATCAGTATCCACCCAGAGTCTTTCATCCAGAAACATGAGATGGGAGCCTGTATCCCATATATAACAAATTTCAATGGGTTGGCTGACCCACAGGACACCCCAATGCGGGTGAGCACGCCAGGACCAGATGGTAAAGGCAGTGATGCTGGGATGAATCAACAAGGTCCTGGAAACCCGGAGATACAAAGACACATATCATCTAAACCAGGTAGCCAACATCAAAAGGTGGAAGGCAATAAACGTCATTCGCGACGGACACGACAAGCCTAGAACCAGCCCTCGAGACGCCTAAGAAGACATATATGATCTTCAAGCCTGGCTAGGCGGCTACTCGTCCGCCGTTCTGACAGTTTCCGTCTTCGACAGCATTTCTTATTTGATGCCAGCAGAAGTTAGCTTGAAGATATACAGCGAAACAGGAATTTATAATGCCCTGGAGTCTATGCATCGGGTGCGATTCTAGCCATTAAATAAGTGCTGGCATTACCAGGAATAAATGACAAAATACTGGGATAAGAACATCCACCAACTGTCATAGTTCTTGGAAAAAAAATTCATCTCCCCCTGTCCGGATCAGGGTTGAGGATGCAGTCAGGTTCTATGAAGGGCGTTCGTCTGCGCAGGTCGTGCGAGCAGACACCACACCAATTGGTCTACACAGGGTGCTTTAGCATCGAAAGGGCTGCTTTTTACCACCAATATGCAGGGCACACTCTCAGCGCACAGTAGGAAATTTGGGAGCATACATGTCAAGTCGTATGCGTGGAGCTGTTTCAGTTGTAATCCGGCCCGTGGATAATTCGGCGTGGAAGTGAGGAGATCTGTAGCCTTGGGTCCGCGATACGCTGGGCAAATCGTTGACCGGCATGCGACGAACAACATGCCATGAGGCATGAATTCAGGATTGCCCTCATGGAGACCAAGAAGATTCAAGAACGGCCATCCCATCACTGTCCCTCAATAATACCATCGATGATGATTTGTTTTGTGTCCTCAGTAGGATGAGAATGCTCGCAGGCTTGTAACGCGTCAGCGACGTCGACTATGATCACCACTCTAAGAGCGAAGGCTAGGGCTGGCTAGCTCATCACTTTAGTGCACGTGCTAGTTACCTATGGAGGTGCTCGACTATTTAAGGGACGGCCAGGATCTTCCGCTGTTCTCATTCACACTCAGCTACGCCTTCAGTCTTCGAATTTCGTGTTACTACAGAATCGTCTATTTCTTTGGGCCTTTGACAAGAACCGTGACAGACACCACCTTCAAAATGCCGGTGGAGCAAAACCAGATCACGCCTGCTCTTCCAGAGGACTCAACAAGGGCGGTGGATTTTATCTGTCGGCAGTTTGAGAGCACCCTTCAAACCCTGACCCCTCAAGACTTATCTCTCGCGGCGACCCTTCAGGAACTCAGACGATACTCATCTATCACACGACAGGGCGGTAGCATTGCTCTGCACAGAGGTGAAGCACTGATAGGTGACAAGCTATTGACCCAAGTCGAGAGGCTCTTCACCATCTCGCCTCCACAGGTGGTGAAAGGGCCACAAGTCACTTGGACCGAGATTATACTGTGGGCTGGGTCTGCCCCAGAGCGGTCATGCTCGACAACCCATCTCAATATGGGGGAAAGCCATATCGCTTTGAGTGAGCGTGATCGTTGGCTTCTGGCTTCCGGCCGAGCTTGGAGGTTCCTGTCACCCTGGCCAGACCCCTGTGATCGGACAAAAGAGCAAAAAGCTGTTGAGGAGGCTTTGGCACAAGTGGCAAAAGTCAAGGCATTGGCAAGTGAAGGTGGGTGTAGTATCTGTCTGAAGCTCTATCACACCATGGCTGAGACGAGCACACAGTACTCGGCGAAGCAACAAGCCTCGAGCAGGATCTATCCATCCGGAAACGTGACATCGTTGGGGCTGGGCACCGCGACGAACAGTTCTCGCTGGAGCGAGCTGCGCACAATATCATGCCTGAGATCGAATCCAGCGCCTCTAGTGACTTCCCCCATAGGGAACGATCTCCAGGCCATGTCGATGCGCCGACTATGCCCTCCCAACATTCGAGTCCAACCTTCAATAACGAAAGTTTCCAAAGTGACATGCAAGGCTCCACAAACGACACAACACATCTCGACTTAACTGGTCCAAGAAGTCCATTTTTCTCGACCATACTGAATGCGAATTCTGTCACGCCTCACGATATTTATAGTCCTAAAAATTATCCTACTGGAGAGGAAGGCTTTGATCACGCCTTGTTTGGCTCTGAAATCCCGAGGATGAGCAGCACGGAGCACAGGATAGCCGAGAAACCAAGTACGTACTCGCGCATTCTACAGCGATGAGGCGAAATGCCTAATGCGAGGCGCTGATTTACTAAAAGATCCAAAAACACCTTGCAATCCTGACGAGAGCCACAAAATTACCGGCACAACAAAGACCCATCCTGAATCCGACACGAACCTGAGAGAGAAGGTCAAGATCCCTATCTTCATTCAGCGATTGAGCAGGTACGGTTGGCGCTCTAGCCAAGTCGAAAGTTGCACACCCTGGGAGCTAACGGCTCCGATTAGGACGGTTGGTGACCCTGAGAATCGGGAGATGATCCGCTGGTCGGAGGACGGAACTGCCGTGCTCATCACCGACGAAGACAAGTTTGCTGCGAACTTGCTTCCTACGTTCAACACGACTACGTACGCATCTTTCGTGGGACTCTTGTACTTGCATGGTTTCCGGCGGGTGGACCAAGGGTGGGAAAACCCCTTGTTTAGAAGAGACTGTCCAGATACCTTCCGCCTCATTCAGAGGAGGGATCGCAAGTCGACGCTCTCTCCGAAGGTCGGAAAGGATGGACACCCCAATTTTACGAGTCCCTCATCCGTGCCACAAGCGACATCAAACTTTAGTGGGAACAGGTTGCTAGTGCCCAGAAAAAGGCCGTTGGATACTACGAACGAAGATCTGGAACAGACTATTTCCCACGGTCGCCAGTCGAGGTTGACTAGAAAGCGAAGAAGAAAGGTTTAGTTGTTTGGCACCTGAGACTCAGTCTGGATCTCCATTCAGAATATACATTCATTAGCAAAATGCCACCTAGTTCTTTACTGGAAGTCCGTTTGTCTTCCATATCGGCCTTGACTTAGGTGATAGATCGTCCTCTCTTTGTTCGAAAGAGACTTGTGTCCGCCATGACCCGCTACTGAAACCCAGGTAAGGATTCGAAAAAGGAGTCAAAGATCCAGACTGGTACTGTACGGGTTCACATTCTCTACGAGCGGGCTCCCGTAGATATTTCCGACCACCCTAAGTTGCCAGATTTCGAAAAGATGGCTCAATATGTATTATATTACGTCGGTAGTTGTCTTGGCAGCCTGATCTCTTGCGTCTTCGATACGTGTCCTCTGTTCTTTGCTGGACTGCAACTTAAGGGAATAAGTGTATGGTTGCATGATAAAGCATAGAGACATAGGCTGGTAAGCACCTATGGGCACTGGCGTCTTCAGAATCACTTCTGGAGCAGACGATGTTCATTAGGCGGAGCCCCTCCACTCCAGAAATGGGACCGTCACAGCCACGCAGGAATACAATTGAGGAGTTGTGGGGGGACGCGGAAGAGGACAGTCTTCAAGAAAACCGACAAAGTTGAGTCTTTTTCTGTAACAGCATTCTTGCCGATTTGTGCTGGATATTGCCATCAAAGCCAACTAGGTCCGTTCTTCCCACATTTCATGCCTTTGTCTTTTGCGCCCTTGAATCCTATTTTCCTCTGTGCTATCGGGATGGATTCTCCTCTTTCCGAGCGAGAACGTAGACGTAATCGGGTATGCTGCTGGTTCGCTCATTCTCCTCGTACGTGGCGATCGTGTAGGTGCGTCTGCGTCAAATCCGAAAACAGCTTCAAGATCCGAATGGCGTTGAATATCACTAGGTGAAGTTGAGGAACCCTCTGTTACTTCGTGTTCTGCTTCGTCTGTCGAATGCTGCGCCGCTGCCGTTGGTGTACATTCGTCTGGACTGAAGGGTGATGATCGGCAGAAGTCGTCGGCGCTGTTCATACTTTGTGACAAGATCACTACCTCCGTATTTTCTGTGCGCCATCAGCTCGATCCGAAGCAAGTAGCCTGTGAGAGAGGTATATACTGGTACCGTCTTGGCTGTCGTTCAATCTCCTGGTGGAAGCCTGCATTTCACTTCTCACCCAGTCTTCGCTGATTTCGAAAGATTTGTGGTCGACCAAGTATTTCAAGACCTTCAGGCGGTCACTCACGGATAATATGCGAGAGGACTGCCCTCGAAAGATGAGGCTGCTGTAAAGTTCCTCGATAGTGACCCCATGGTTTAGAACGGATTTCAGCCTGTTCCAGTCGTAGCTGTTGAAAAATACCGCAGTAGCGAGGAAAAAGACGACATGGCATTGCAAGAGTCGCCGTTGTAATTGACCCTCAGGGGAGCTCCGGTCGCACAGCTTCTTCGTGTTGTCTGAAAGGTGCCTGCGGGCCATCATATGGACTTTGGACAAGTTTCTATCTCTTAGGAGCTCCATAGCCTCTTCAAAGGCACGTCCTAGACTCAAAGTCAGTCGGCCAGCTTCCAAGGCATGATCATATTCGTCAAAGGACAGTTTTGGTCCAAATGCGATAGTACGCCAGATGGCACCTTTCTGGTCCTTTGCAGGGACATATTTGGACCCTGAAGGAGTAGCCTGCATGATAACTGGTTGAAGGGAAAGAGGTGGAGGTGACAAAGTAATATGACAAAGTGATATGACAAAGTGAGGTGACAAAGTAACCTCACAAAGTAAGATGACAAAGTGAGGTGACAAAGTGATATGACAAAGTAACCTCACAAAGTAGCCTCACAAAGTAAGGTGACAAAGTAACCTCACTTTGTCACCTCACTTTATGACCTTACTTTGTGATATCACTTTGTCACCTTACTTTGTCATTTCCGACGACCACGCCGCAGCCAAGGCACGGTGGACAGTTTTCGTACAGAGATGGAACTTGATGGAAGGTGCAGTGATGTTATACGCCTACAATCGATTCACGGAACGACCAACCCTGCACCATCCCCAGCAGCCTCTCAAGAATGGTTCAAATTAGCCATTCTTAGACCCTGCCAACAACTTGAAGAAAGTTTCTCGGTCCATATCTCCATTGATCAAGACACTTCCATTTTTCACGGACCCACCACCCATGACATGTGAATGACTTCCATCGGGAGGTTTGCTTCGGGCGTCGCCATTTAATGCGAACGAGGTGTTGTCTACTTTCGTTCCAGACATGCCATGGGCGGAGCGTCTGGAAGAAGTACCTATGAAGCGTAGGAGCCCTATTAGATTGTCTCAAGTCAAAGGCAGCACTGCAGCATGGAGTTTGGCATCACAGTATACCTTGTTGACTCTCGTTCTCTTTCTCTTTCTCTTCCTCCTCACCTAGAGGAGCGACTTCCAGATGGCCTTCCTACAACAAACGCGATTAACCGTTAGAAAATGGATCCTTGTGATTTATTTGGTTGTAGCTTACCCTGCTTTGCGAAGACGGGCCCGCTTCCATCGGGTCGGGAGTGGAAGTGATGGAAGGGTCTCCTCCCTCAGACGACTCTTCTCTCCGGTCAGTGTTCATCTCAAGAAAACTAGGATAAAGCAGCTAGAAAACAGTCTGAAAATAGAGAATAATACACCAGAGGCTGTCGAGAAGAACCTCTTGTTGCAGCAAGATGGGCAAGGTCCTATTCATACGCTGGGGGTCGTCACCATAGACCCAAAATGGAACCAGTCAAGACAGATTATTGGCTCCCGCCAAAGGCAGTTGTTCAGAGACTAGGCACCGGTAGCCAATAACACTCAATCGTTCCGAGCCCCCGGGTGGGCTGTGGCACTGTCGACTCGACGCCCGATTCGTATACGCCATGTAACCCAGCAATCGTCGTCCCTTCTTCCTAATTTACCAGCTATGTAGCCTAAATATATAACGACAGTCTGGTAGGCCTGACAAAGATAAGGGACAATGAAAGTAGAACAAAAGTACGAACTCCACGGCCACGAGCGCTGTGATTCGTACATCTAGACAATGCGATGCGGATTGGCGGTATCATTCAGTGTTGGCAGCCACATACGGGACTTTTGGCCGCCCTTACCGCGAGGCTCAGGGAAAGTAAACTTTGGCGATCGCTCTGTTGATCGGCGCTAGCTCGATGGGGTTTATGTGATGACCGAGCGGCAGGGTCCGCTTCAGGTGGGTACTTTTTGATTACAGGACGGCTGAACGAGTTCTACAAAATACCAAAGGTTACGTATTGTAATGGACGATCTCTTAACATTTCCTAGCATTACACAACCCAAACCGAACATGCGGCTGGTGCCTTGCATCTTGTCATAAGACTACTGCGAGGATTGATCCCGACCATCCAGAGCACAGGAATATATCGCGGTCCGTTGCGTCATTGGCCAGGCATCTGAGATTACCAGGAGACCAGGCAGTGATTCGTCGAGGCTGGCCACACCTTACTGACTCGCGTGAATTGGTGGATCCTACCATCACTTTTGAGGCCCACTGAACCAGAAAGTCGAAATCCCCCCGACGGGATCATCAGAACGCCGCTTCGCTTGCATGCGCCCAACACCTTCTGTGAAGGGGATTCGATGGGGGTCCGCACATGATATCCCTAGACCAGACTGGGGGGGCGGAGTATTCATAATGTATCCCGTTAAACTGCGAACGAGCTGTGCCGCCTCCTGTGGCATGGCCTCCACCAATGGTTGATCAAGTCGACACGGACACCACTGGAAGGAGCTGGGGTGTTTTAGCATGTCTCGGAGTTGATCTAGAGTCCAACGTCCGGGACTGTCCATCCTGGTATGCCTCGCCTCTCTCCTAGAGGAGCCGAGTCTGTGCATTTGGCCCCTGCTGCTCTTTTGGCTACATGGTGCTTCGTCTCGACAGATCTGTGTTCGTGTCCCAACAAGCCGTCCGCCGTGGCCAAGCGTCTATCTCCGCTCCCCCCAAGGGGAGTCCACGAGGTAGGTATTTTGAAGCCTCTTCCAGCCCCATGGTTCACGTGAGACCAGAGGCTTGTCTAATCGAGGGAGCGTTCGCGTTGTGTTACTTCTCTCTTCTTCTTAGCCAGAAGGAGTCACGGTGGGTGCGGTGCTTCGCTTAAGGGATGTACGGTGGACCTGCGCGTTAACGCCTGGTATTTGTTGGGACCAGCTCGCGAACCTTGGATTTGCCTCTTAAAGCTAGCGAAGTGGACGGACTCCTACCCTCCTATCCGCAACTGACGAGGTCACGGGTTCTCCAGCAATGTACTAGCTCCAAATAGGCGGATACCTCTGCGGGCAGCCCGGCTGTTCATTGACCTGACATTCCGAGCCCCTCGACGGAAGACCATGGTTTAGGATGTACCAACCTGCCAGGGGGATAGATATCCTTCTGGATCTGTTACGGGCTGATAGACCAGATTCCTGTATTATCGTGGGTTCGACTGCCACTTAACGCTCCTTGGAGGTGGATTCGAGAGAGCCACGCGTTGTTCCGAAAGCCGCCAGCCGCGATGGTTCCCTACAGAATCCTAGCGTGGTCCCAATATCCCAATGATCGGCCGCCATACCTGACGGTCTTAGATGGCCGAAGGGGCCTTGTGGTGAGACTGGCCGCGGTATAGCCCCTTCCCCCTTGGTCTTGAGAGTGCTTCGAGCTGTTGCAGCAGGCTTTCATCATCCAGTCGCCCTCGGCAGGGAGCACGGAGTTTCCTTGATACCCGCCGTCCGACATGACAAGGTCATCCTTCTAGATTTGCCACGGCCGGCAGGTACCCTGCGTGAGGGGCCTGAGCGGACGGAATATTCTTGAATCGCAGAGCTGGCGGATTTAGCGCCCCGAGGTGCAAGAGCTGGACACGTTCGGTCCAGGACAGCTTGACGCTTAGCTTCGAACTAACGTGGAGTAAGTGAACGGGTTAACTTCTTCGATTGGGAAGCCCGCAGCCAGATCGCGCGGTCCAGTACGACTGGAGATACCGCGGGTGCCACCAGCATAGTCCAGGTAATGTCTCGAATATTAAGGATCTCTTGAGCCTGTAGTGATTCAGAGGAAGATTCGTTATTATCATTCTCATCTGGAAGCTTGAGGGTTTATATACAAGATGAATATCAGATTGATTGGAAATCAATCTGATTGTATCCGGAATAAATTCCGTATACGAAGCTCTACTGTTTACTTAGTCGAGCCTCGATTCACAACATTCCCCCTCAGGATCGCCGTGCTGGCACGGTGATACTGTACCAGCGAGAATCGACTAGGCCTCAGTAAAACCACTAAAACCCTGTTCGGGAAAAAAAACGTGGAAAGAGCGCCCCTGTACGATTACGCCTTCTGTTTTGGGTTTCGTGCAATACTCGTCAAACCGATTAACTGACGGAAGCATGCGAACTCCTTAGGCCCCAAAGGTTTGGTAAGTCCATCTGCGGCCTGCTGCTTGGTCGGAACATATTGGATGCTGATCTCTCCAGCGTCCAACACTGATCGTTGATAGTGGAACTTGACGTTGAAATGTTTGGTTCGTTTGTGGAACTCAGGGTTTCTTGACAAGGCGATAGCAGACTGATTGTCTGCCATAATATGTGTGACCGGTGACCCATAAAGACCGGTTTCATCCAGGAAGGTGCGCAGCCACTGCAGATGTAAAACGGCGTTATACTGGCCAATATATTCTGCATGAGTAGTAGACGTGGCAACTTCCCCCTGTTTCTTGGACGACTAGGAGATGGGTCCTCCCGCGAGCTTAAAGATATATCCAGAGGTGGAATATGCTCCGTCCGTCACGACCGATCCACCAAAATCGGCATCCGTGTAGCCGATCAGATCTCCCTTTCGATACAGGATGCAGACGTTCTGCGATGCCTTTAGATAGCGGAGCAGACGCTGCAGCGCGGCTTGGTGATGCGATTGCGGTCGTGACACGAATCGACTTAGTGTCGCTACCGAAAACGCGATATCTGGTCGGGTTCCGATCATCAGATACATCAATGCACCGACAGCCGAACTGTAGCGGGCTCTGGCGGAGTCGTCCAGAGTAGGCTCGTCTACTTTCAGATCCAAAGAGCTCTTAGGGATCATCGGAGTATTCTTGGGCTGGGAGGTCTCCATGCAGAAATCAGATAGGATCTTTTGGATATACGGTCGCTGATGCAGAGAGACGCAACCATTATTGTGGACTTCGAATTGGATTCCAAGAAAAGATCGTGGAGCTCCCAGATCGTTCAGCTTGAATTCCGATTCGAGAGCCTTCTTCACGAGTGCAATCTCTCCCTCGCTGGCTCCGGCCACTAAGAAATCGTCGACGTAGACGCAGACCACACAATTCTCCTTGTAAAAGACGCAGTTGTCGGATTGTGCCATGGCGAAACCATGTGCCTTCAGGACTCGCTGTACACACTGATACCAGATCCGTGGCGCTTGTTTTAAGCCATAGAGGGATCGTCGCAGCCGGCAGACGTACCCTTCTTCCTGGAAGCCTTCTGGCAGTTCCATGTAGATATCGGTGTCGATGTCTCCGTGAAGAAATGCTGTCACGGTGTCGAACTGGTGAAGTTTCCAGTCTTTCAGGACAGTGCTGGCTACAATACAGCGGACGGAGTCCATTCGAGAGACCGCTGCAAACGTCTCATGATAATCGACTCCAGTTCTCTGGCGAAAGCCTTTAATAACCAGGCGTGACTTCCGTACTCCGTTCGCTTTGGTCTTGAACACCCATTTGCACTCGATCACCCGATGTCCAGGCGGAACGTCTCTGCGCAGGATTTTGTCCCACGTACCGTTTTCAAGAAGTGAGCTGTATTCCTTCTGGATGGATGCCCACCATTCTACACGATATGGACCAGACACGGCTTCTTGGAAAGTCTGTGGGTCACGGTCTGAGGACGACAGCGGTGATGTAAAGTAGACCTTGCCCATCGCTTCGAGGAGTCGCCGGGACGGCTGCCGCCGTCGCCCGTAGAGCGAGTATCCTAGGTCCGGGGTATCTTGCACTTCGGACGCGACGGGATTGGTCGGTACAGAAGAAGCAGCGTCCTGCGTACCACCGCACACTTCTGGCTCGTCTGGTTCTGGTGGAGGTTGAGGAGGCTGCGCGATTGACGGTATCGCGGTTGGTATCGGTTTCGGCGGACTGAGGTCCACAGGAGCGATCGGAATGTTGGGAAAATCTAGCGACGGAGGGTCGTTGCCTGGGAGGTCGTTGCCAACTTCCCCCTCGATGAGAGGCGCCACGGGGGTCCGCTCATCGAACTCGACGTCACGGGAAAAGACGATCCGTCCGGAATGAATCTCGTACAGCTTATATTGGTTCGGTTCGCTGTACCCGAGCAGCCGGCATTCAGAGGAGCGAGGTCCTAATTTGGGCCTCTGTTCTTTGGGGATCAGGACCCAAGCTTGCGAGCCAATGCGGCGGAGATGGGACAAGCTGGGTGGCTTTCCATATAGAATCTCATAGGGGGTCTTCTTCTGCAGAAACGATGCCGGTGCGCGCAATTTCAGGTAGACGACCGTGTCAAGAATCTCGGTCCAAAAGGATAGAGGAAGTTTCGCATCAGACAGGAGCGTGTTGATCCGCTCCCGGATCGTGCGGTTCGTACGCTCCGCCAGGCCATTCTGGCCTTTGCAGTACGGAGCGGATGTGTCAAACTCTATGCCCTGGGACTCGAGATAGGCGCCAATCGCCAGATATTCTCTTCCGTTGTCGCAGAGAAAACGCTTGATGCGCGTGCCGAATTGTCGGCGTACCCAGGCTTCAAAGAGCTGGAATTTCTGTAGTGCTTCGGACTTCCATTTCATCGCGTAGCTCCACGAGCCGCGGGAATAATCATCAGTAAAGGTGACCACGTACCTAGAGCCATCCTTGCCAGCAGGCAGTTCCATCAAGTCCGAATGCACCAACTCAAAGATCTCGGAGGATCGAATGGAGGGCTTTCTACGCCGGGAGTGCCTCTTCTGATGCTGCTTCCCCGCCATGCACGCCGGGCACCGCGGCGTTGCCTGCAGTTCCAAGCTGGTCAGAGGGCGGAACGGAGTGCCGGACTGTCGGAGGACCAGCCGCAGGTCTCCCCGATTCAAATGACCCATTCGAGCGTGCCATAGCTCTTCAGGTGTTTCCTGGTCGACTCCTATGCTCGCATCTTCTTCGAGGTTCGCTAATGCGTCACCACTACGGAGTTCAGAGGTAGACGCCACACTTTGGGCGCTACTTGACTCTAGAGGATCCCCATCAGCCATGACCACATCTGACGGTTCTCGAGATGCGCCCCTGGCTGTGGCATTCCTGGCCAGATGTACTTGGACTCGAGGCTTGCAGCTCGCTTGGCAGTGGAGAACGAACAGGTCGTCTCCGGTATGCTGGATGCTCCCTACGGGCCGTCCTCTGCGTTGCAGGGCGATGCCTCGTGGGTGCGCCACCACCGAATAGTGGTCTCTCAAGAGTTTGGGTACGCTGATCAGGTTGACCCCGACCCGCGGTGCATAGTACACATTCTTGAGGACTACCGTCCGACGGGGCTTCCCCCTAATGCTGAGCTTCACCGTGCCTATCCCTTCGGCTTCGACAGGATCTCCGGCCGTTATGAGCATCTCACGGTGCTGCCGGAGACTGGTAAAACACTCCCGGTCCCAGCAGACGTGGCTAGTGGCGGCGGAGTCCACGATCCACCGTGGGTCTGGCGCGTGGGTATAGAAGGTCGTCACCTTCGCCCTCACGATATTCACTCTCGGTCTCTTGGAAGCCGGCGAGCCCGACCGGTCTTCCTTCTGGTTTGATCTATAGCTCGGTTCGCTGGGTGCGCTTGAATTACTCCGGTCAGTCTGGGACGAGAGGTCCCTTTGCGGCCTGAGATGCGGATGCTTCTTCCAGCATCGAGATTGGTCATGACCTTTTCTCTTGCAGTGTTTGCACTTCTTGACAGGTGTGATCACATGGATCGAGGCGGCCGACGACGCCGGGGAGGACGCCGGATCCTTTCCTCGCACGACCCGTTCGGCATTGGCGAGCCGATTTCCGACGGCGGCTGGTGTTCCCGGCTCCTTGTCATTCTGGATAGCATCAACGATAAACGCATATTCGGACCCGATCTGGGTCAGCAGGATCGCGATGTGAGTTCTGTCCCCGATCGAACCTGGCGTGATAGCATTCAAGCAATTCACCAGTAGACGGACTCGGTCAACAAAATCGCGTGCCGTTTTGCAACGGTTGCCGATGGTTTCTCGCAGTTGTGCGAACAGCTCACAGTAGGTAGCCAGTTCCGTCTGTTGGTATCGTTCTTCGAGATCGTTCCAGAGTTCCCGAGACGTCCCAATGCCGGCCACCTGTGCACTAACCGTAGGCGAGAGATACTTGATAATCGTGTGGTAGGCTTCAGCCTCGCGTCGACACCAGTCTTGGTAGCAGTCGTAGGCTTGCCCCTCGAATTCCAGCCGCATCTGGATCGCGGCCTGACGCGCGGCTTCCCCGCGAATGTCCTCGAGTCCGAGTTGCGGGATTACGTCAGCGGCAATGGGTCGGCGGTATTTGAATTGCGCATCCGGGCATGTCAGTTCGCCCGACACCACCGGCCATACTTGCCTTGCGGTCAAGTAGGAGGTCATGATCCGCTTCCAGAAGGCATAGTTACTGCTTCCCAGAAGGGGCTCGATGCCCGCGACCCTATCGGACGACGAGATTGAGGATGAGCTGAATGGGGAATTCATGGTGGGGCTTCAGTAGATAGCGAGGTGGAGGCCTTGGTGTAGATATATTTCAAAAGCTCTGAGCGACTAGAGATATCACCCGAGAGGTTGCTCCCGGGCTCATAACCTGTTGTAATTCAGAGGAAGATTCGTTGTTTTCATTCTCATCTGGAAGCTTGAGGGTTTATATACAAGATGAATATCAGATTGATTGGAAATCAATCTGATTGTATCCGGAATAAATTCCGTATACGAAGCTCTACTGTTTACTTAGTCGAGCCTCGATTCACAACAGTTGAGAAGCGACTGCGATGTCGGCCTATCGTGACGTCAGATACAGGTATCAGCACCTATCTTCAGACTTCAAGATCTGAACATGACTAATGCTTCAACGTCCTGGGTGCCCTGGAGTATATGAATCTCTTCGTCGGGTTGGACCGCAGAGTGGAGACGCGCGGAAAACCAGATAAGAGGTCACCCAGGCTGCGAAAAGAGATATCCGTGGGTGTATCCATGGCTGGTGTGCCACCGAAGACCCGATCCGGGAGCGTCCCTTCCAAATTGAGACAATACTATTGTGGTCGGGCCCACTCGTGCCGTCTGATGCCAAGTCCTTTGTATTTAGTGACTCCTACAAGAACCTCAGACTTTTACCAGGGAGAAGGAACTGTTGTGAATCGAGGCTCGACTAAGTAAACAGTAGAGCTTCGTATACGGAATTTATTCCGTATAGAATTAGATTGATTTCCAATCAATCTGATCTTCATCTTGTATATAAACCCTCATGTTCTCAGATATGAAGAAAAACAACGAATCTTCCTCTGAATTACAACAGGTTATGAGCCCGGGAGCAACCTCTTGGGTGATATCTCTAGTCGCTCAGAGCTTTTGAAATATATCTACACCAAGGCCTCCACTTTGTTATCTACTGAAGCCCCACCATGAATTCCCCATTCAGCTCATCGTCAATCTCGTCGTCTGACCGGGTCGCGGGCATCGAGCCCCTTCTAGGAAGCAGTAATTATGCCTTCTGGAAGCGGATTATGACCTCTTACTTGACCGCTCGACAAGTGTGGCCAGTGGTGTCGGGCGAACTGACATGCCCTGATGCTCAATTCAAATACCGGCGACCTAACTTATTGCCGCTGACGTAATCCCGCAACTCGGACTCGAGGACATTCGCGGGGAAGCCGCGCGTCAGGTCGCGATCCAGATGCGGCTGGAATTCGAGGGGCAAGCCTACGACTGCTACCAAGACTGGTGTCGACGCGAGGCTGAAGCCTACCACACGATTATCAAGTATCTCTCGCCTACGGTTAGTGCACAGGTGGCCGGCATTGGGACGTCTCGGGAACTCTGGAACGATCTCGAAGAACGATACCAACAGACGGAACTGGCTACCTACTGTGAGCTGTTCGCACAACTGCGAGAAACCATCGGCAACCGTTGCAAAACGGCACGCGATTTTGTTGACCGAGTCCGTCTACTGGTGAATTGCTTGAATGCTATCACGCCAGGTTCGATCGGGGACAGAACTCACATCGCGATCCTGCTGACCCAGATCGGGTCCGAATATGCGTTTATCGTTGATGCTATCCAGAATGACAAGGAGCCGGGAACACCAGCCGCCGTCGGAAATCGGCTCGCCAATGCCGAACGGGTCGTGCGAGGAAAGGATCCGGCGTCCTCCCCGGCGTCGTCGGCCGCCTCGATCCATGTGATCACACCTGTCAAGAAGTGCAAACACTGCAAGAGAAAAGGTCATGACCAATCTCGATGCTGGAAGAAGCATCCGCATCTCAGGCCGCAAAGGGACCTCTCGTCCCAGACTGACCGGAGTAATTCAAGCGCACCCAGCGAACCGAGCTATAGATCAAACCAGAAGGAAGACCGGTCGGGCTCGCCGGCTTCCAAGAGACCGAGAGTGAATATCGTGAGGGCGAAGGTGACGACCTTCTATACCCACGCGCCAGACCCACGGTGGATCGTGGACTCCGCCGCCACTAGCCACGTCTGCTGGGACCGGGAGTGTTTTACCAGTCTCCGGCAGCACCGTGAGATGCTCATAACGGCCGGAGATCCTGTCGAAGCCGAAGGGATAGGCACGGTGAAGCTCAGCATTAGGGGGAAGCCCCGTCGGACGGTAGTCCTCAAGAATGTGTACTATGCACCGCGGGTCGGGGTCAACCTGATCAGCGTACCCAAACTCTTGAGAGACCACTATTCGGTGGTGGCGCACCCACGAGGCATCGCCCTGCAACGCAGAGGACGGCCCGTAGGGAGCATCCAGCATACCGGAGACGACCTGTTCGTTCTCCACTGCCAAGCGAGCTGCAAGCCTCGAGTCCAAGTACATCTGGCCAGGAATGCCACAGCCAGGGGCGCATCTCGAGAACCGTCAGATGTGGTCATGGCTGATGGGGATCCTCTAGAGTCAAGTAGCGCCCAAAGTGTGGCGTCTACCTCTGAACTCCGTCGTGGTGACGCATTAGCGAACCTCGAAGAAGATGCGAGCATAGGAGTCGACCAGGACACACCCGAAGAGCTATGGCACGCTCGAATGGGTCATTTGAATCGGGGAGACCTGCGGCTGGTCCTCCGACAGTCCGGCACTCCGTTCCGCCCTCTGACCAGCCCGGAACTGCAGGCAACGCCGCGGTGCCCGGCGTGCATGGCGGGAAAGCAGCATCAGAAGAGGCACTCCCGGCGTAGAAAGCCCTCCATTCGATCCTCCGAGATCTTTGAGTTGATGCATTCGGATTTGATGGAAATGCCTGCTGGCAAGGATGGCTCTAGGTACGTGGTCACCTTTACTGATGATTATTCCCGCGGCTCGTGGAGCTACGCGATGAAATGGAAGTCCGAAGCACTACAGAAATTCCAGCTCTTTGAAGCATGGGTACGCCGACAATTCGGGACCCGCATTAAGCGCTTTCTCTGTGACAACGGAAGAGAATATCTGGCGATTGGCGCCTATCTCGAGTCCCAGGGCATAGAGTTTGACACATCCGCTCCGTACTGCAAAGGCCAGAATGGCCTGGCGGAGCGTACGAACCGCACGATCCGGGAGCGGATTAACACGCTCCTGTATGATGCGAAACTTCCTCTATCCTTTTGGACCGAGATCCTTGATACCGTTGTCTATCTGAAATTACGAGCGCCGGCATCGTTTCTGCAGAAGAAGACCCCCTATGAGGTTTTATACGGAAAGCCACCAAGCTTGTCCCATCTCCGCCGCATCGGCTCGCAAGCTTGGGTCCTGATTCCCAAGGAACAGCGGCCCAAATTAGGGCCTCGTTCCTCTGAATGCCGACTGCTCGGGTACAGCGAACCGAATCAATATAAGCTGTATGAAGTTCATTCTGGACGGATTGTCTTTTCCCGTGACGTCGAGTTCGATGAGCGGACCCCCGTGGCGCCTCTCATCGAGGGGGAAGTTGGCAACGACCTCCCGGGCAACGACCCTCCGTCGCTAGACTTTCCCAACATTCCGATCGCTCCTGTGGACCTCAGTCCGCCGAAACCGATATCAACCGCGATACCGTCAATCGCGCAGCCTCCTCAACCTCCACCGGAACCAGACGAGCCAGAAGTGGGCGGTGGTACGCAGGACGCTGCTTCTTCTGTACCGACCAATCCCGTCGCGTCCGAAGTGCAAAACACCCCGGACCTAGGATACTCGCTCTACGGGCGACGGCGGCAGCCGTCTCGACGACTTCTCGAAGCGATGGGCAAGGCCTACTTTACATCATCGTTATCGTCCTCAGACCGTGACCCAAAGACTTTCCAAGAGGCCGTGTCTGGTCCATATCGTGTGGAATGGTGGGCGTCCATCCAGAAGGAATACAGCTCACTTCTTGAAAACGGTACGTGGGACAAAATCCTGCGCAGAGACGTTCCGCCTGGACATCGGGTGATCGAGTGCAAATGGGTGTTCAAGACCAAAGCGAACGGAGTACGGAAGTCACGCCTGGTTATTAAAGGCTTTCGCCAGAGAACTGGAGTCGATTATCATGAGACGTTTGCAGCGGTCTCTCGAATGGACTCCGTCCGCTGTATTGTAGCCAGCACTGTCCTGAAAGACTGGAAACTTCACCAGTTCGACGCGGTGACAGCGTTCCTCCACGGAGATATCGACACCGATATCTATATGGAACTTCCAGAAGGCTTCCAGGAAGAAGGGTATGTCTGCCGTCTGCGACGATCCCTCTATGGTTTGAAACAAGCTCCCCGGATCTGGTACCAGTGTGTACAGCGAGTCCTGAAGGCACATGGCTTTATTATGGCACAATCAGACAACTGCGTCTTCTACAAGGAAAATTGCGTGGTCTGTGTCTATGTCGATGATTTTCTGGTGGCGGGAGCCAACGATCGAGAAATTGGCCTTGTTCGAAACGCCCTCGAATCGGAATTCAAACTGAACGACCTGGGAACTCCACGATCTTTTCTTGGAATCCAATTCGAAGTTCACAATGATGGATCTGTCTCTCTGCATCAGAAACAGTACATTCAAAAGATTCTATGCGATTTCTGCATGGAGACCTGCCAACCGAAGGACACACCAATGACTCCAAAGAGCTCCCTGGATCCAAGACCAGACGAGCCTACTCTTGACGACTCCGCCAGAGCCCGCTACAGTTCGGCTATCGGTGCATTGATGTATCTGATGATCGGAACCCGACCAGATATCGCGTTTGCGGTTGCAACACTGAGTCGATTCGTGTCACGACCGCAATCGCATCACCAAGCCGCGCTGCAGCGTCTGCTCCGCTATCTAAAGGCATCGCAGAACGTCTGCATCCTGTATCGAAAGGGAGATCTGATCGGCTATACGGATGCCGATTTTGGTGGATCGGTCGTGACGGACGGAGCATATTCTACCTCCGGATATGTCTTCAAGCTCGCGGGAGGACCCATCTCCTGGTCGTCCAAGAAACAGGGGGAAGTTGCCACGTCTACTACTCATGCAGAATATATTGGCCAGTATAACGCCGTTCTACATCTGCAGTGGCTGCGCACCTTCCTGGATGAAACCGATCTTTATCGGTCACCGGTCACACACATCATGGCAGACAATCAATCTGCTATCGCCTTGTCAAGGAACCCAGAGTTTCATAAACGAACCAAACATTTCAACGTCAAGTTCCACTATCAGCGATCTGTGTTGGACGCTGGAGAGATTAGCATCCAATATGTTCCGACCAAGCAGCAGGCTGCAGACGGACTTACCAAACCTTTGGGGCCTAAGGAGTTCGCATGCTTCCGTCAGTTAATCGGTTTGACGAGTATTGCACGAAACCCAAAACAGAAGGCGTAATCGTACAGGGGCGCTCTTTCCACGTTTTTTTTCCCGAACAGGGTTTTAGTGGTTTTACCGAGGCCTAGTCGATTCTCGCTGGTACAGTATCACCGTGCCAGCACGGCGATCCTGAGGGGGAATGTTGTGAATCGAGGCTCGACTAAGTAAACAGTAGAGCTTCGTATACGGAATTTATTCCGGATACAATCAGATTGATTTCCAATCAATCTGATATTCATCTTGTATATAAACCCTCAAGCTTCCAGATGAGAATGAAAACAACGAATCTTCCTCTGAATTACAACATCAACAAACAACCTTTACACCATGTAGTGCATGCTAGCTGGTTAGTCGTGTTGTCTGGCACAAGCGGATCCAGCGCAAAGTTAAACCCGTAAATGGATGTGCCTTCTTCTAGCCATGTACCTGACTCATAAAACCCCAACTGGGCAATAGGTTCTACCTCCAGATGGTCATCTTTCTTGGCTTGAATCATCTCAACGGATAGACGAACGTTCTCGCCCACGGGATGAGCGGAATGAACCGTACATCGACCGGTCCAAGGATAGTCGGTGCCCGTCTGTCTGTCTCTCGGGATGGGGCACTGTAAAATGCAAACTCTGATGTTCTCGATGTGTCTTAATGTCAGGGGATATAAAGTTTCAGACTTTTCAGCGTTGGCATCATTGGGACTACATTGTGCTGGGCTCCCGCGCGACTACGTCGAAGACGGCGGCCTAGAATGTACTGGAATCGGACGCAGAATAGCACTCAATCCTGCAGACAGTGTCGACTTTTAGCATCCGTCATGTCCCGGGATTACGCTGTGGGTCGCATGATGTTGATTGTGGCGGCAGCGAAACACCTTCGTACTCTCCGCGGCCATCGCACTACATGGTCGTGGAATTTGCTGCTAGTGTCGGGCGCTCGATGAGCAGGGTCAGGTCATACAGTATTCGGTCTTTGCAGGGAGGTAACAGTAACAGTAAGAGTCCTCGTTTTACGAGTACATGGGCACTAACAAAGCAAGAACAAACTACTGACTACTGGTGTAGGTTCGGAAGGCAGAATATTTCCCAATCATGACTTTCCTCACAGAGGCCGCACATCAGCCTTGATCTGGCCCAATCGTCGCGAGGGCGGCGCGTCGAGCTATTTCCCACGGTCCTAGCTTCCATGCAAGTGCTTCGACTTCTACCTCCGGAAGGCGAACTTTGCCGGCAATCTCGGCCCAGAGCCGAGCTTTGTATCTGGCGCGTGCACGTTCCGGTTAGTGTTATCTTCATCCCTATGGCGGGGGGTTCTCACGTCTGATACCAGAAAGCCACCGAGTCCTTCGTTTCCTCGTTCCATTCGGGGCGGAGACGAAGGTACGCATAGCGGAAGCGGCAGGCCAGGCTGCTGCGACCGGACAGCCGTCGACTCATAGAGTCCCAACTCTCTTTCCGGCTGTGCATTGCAACCAGTAATGCGTCCTCTTCTTTAGACCACCCGTGAGCGGGTGTTCCTTCAGTCGTCGTCGTCGTCGGCAATACACCCGGGGCTCCGTGAGGCGAAGCCGATCGAGACTCATCGCCATGAGTGCACGATATGCGCGAGGATGGGGTGGCAGGTTGATCGACCCTGGACTGCAGCGACAGCTAGAACTGGATCAGTAAAAATTCACTATCCTATTTTTTAGCCCCATATCTTTCTACCTGCTTCGGTTCCTCAAAACTTGGTCAGGCTCCATACACACTCATTCTGCGCACCTCCAGCTAGCCAGTTAACAAGTTCGAGCTTGCTCTGTATCCTGCATACCTCGTCCATATAGCTTTCTGATCGCAGTGATGAACGTGTTATATAATATACAACGATTGGGATTCCCCTTGCTGCGACTTTACTCTGGGCATGTGCTCTGTCGGCAGAGTTACCGTCGTGTTTTCTCTATCCAAAGCTCCGAGAAAAGAATCCGAGAGAAGAGAAGGGAGCAAGTTTGCTGCTGAGCTAAGCAGAGAAGAACCGACTGGTGACAACTGGCTCGGCTGCATCCGAAGAGGCTTGGAGTATACCCGCTGGAGGGCCGCGGCACTGACTGCGGCCCAACCGATTTGAAAGCTGTGACTGGTCTTTGGGCCCTGGTCTAGCCATAGCCCTCGGGGTACTTTCGGCCGGGGTCTTGCTTGTCTGAAAGCCCTCAACGCCATTATCTTTCTCATAACGAGAGGAACCCCGTGGCAAGGCAGAAGCCTTGACAAATCGTGAGGAATCGTCGCCCTGCGGCGTTCGACCCTCAGATGAAGAGACTTTGGAGTGATCTGTCTTGTCTGGCAGGACCGGAACCTGAAGGTGAAGTGAGCGTTGGCCACATTCGTATTCGGATGCACGGCTCCCTAGCTTGACGTATTGGACAGCAAATTGACTTCTATTGTTGAAGGGACTCTCTTCAGAAAGAGCTTCGTCGAGCAAGAGCCGATAAAACAGCCGTTCTGCTTCGCCGAGCGTCAGAGTTGAGCCTCTTTTGTACCAGGGGTTTCCAGCATGCCGTGGCGACTTCAGCTTCTTCACCCCACGGAAAACGTCCGCACAATAGAGCAGTGTCACCTTCTCCTGATTTTCCTGACAATGTTGAACGAGATTGATTGCAGGGATCGCATACTGCGAGTAATCACGGAATGCAAAGACGGTGTCAGAGCTACAGTTGTCGCAAGTGGCCTTGCACTCCGCCGTGCGAAAACGTTCATTAAAATATGCGAGAACTTGCGCTCTTCTGCAGTCGACCTGTTTTCGCAGTATTGTACTACATTGCGTACAGTATTGCTTGCTGCGCTTTGCGATCAGCTGATAGTTTCTTGAGCTGAGGTCGAGTCTCTATGTACGAAGAACTACTACGCTCCATTCGACTTACTTGCGGGAAAAGTCAGCCAGACGCAGTATGTGCTGCATCACCCGAGAGCCCTGTGCAGCATTAAATTAAAAGGAGTTCATCAGAACTGCATACATAGACATCTGAAGGCTCATCTGGCCAGCGGTACATAAAGGATACTGTATGAGCGTCAGCCTCTGGTCCGGACACCTTTTCTATGTTCATTAAACCCAAGATGTACTACTATTGCCTCTTTGCACAGTCACGATGTAGGGGATGTCTTGTTAAGAGTGGCGTCACTTCAGCTACGTTTCTGAATCGCGGGTTATCAGTTATCCATTTCTGGAATTGCCAGCATTCGGACAGATGTAATATTCATAGACGAGTATATGACGTGAGGGCATCTCACTTCACTGGGCCGTCCATTACATACAGCACCTGAACATAGCGCCTCGCTCACACTTTAACAGCGCGTGATAGCGTCCAGCTTCATGACCTGTTAGGTATACTGTACGATATATATCGTCGTGTCAAACCAAGAGACGTGGGTATTTTCCCTGCTGCCGACCAGACTTTTACAGGATTTCCGGTATCGGGACGGTTCACCAGCATCCAGCAATATGGAAGGAACCCCAGAGGATAAGCAAGATCTTGCAAACAAATCGTCGTTGCCTCTCACGTCTAACTGTGAAACCTAACCTGATCGAGTTCCACCGCCACAAAGCGGGGGAGACCAAGCCTACCACTCGGTCCTCGCATATACTATATACTGATTGTTATGCTCGATTATACTCGACCTACAGAGGACCGCGTGCATTTCCGATTAGGTCCAGGAAAACACCGGCTCACGGGTGGACTAAAGAAGAGAACGCACTACTAGTTGCAATGCACAGCCGGAAAGAAAATTGGGACTCAATGAGCCGACGGCTGTGCGGCCGTAGCAGCCCTGCCTGCCGCTTCCGCTACGCGTATCTCCGCCTCCGCCCCGAATGGAACGAGGAAACGAAGGACTCGGTGGCATTTTGGTATCAGACGTGAGGAACTGAACCCTTACTACCATGGAGAGAACAGACCTTCGCTGAGATCGAGATAGAACCTGATCGGGAAAAGGCTAAAGAGAAGGCAGCAGCCAGACGGAACATGCCAGGGATCACGGTCTTCTCCGATGCATCCGGCTAGCAGGGCCTCTTAGGAGCTGCAGCCGTAGCGCTCAACGAAGATCTGGAGGCATCGGCAACAATACAAATTAGTATCAGATCAATGGAATGTTGGTCGGTATATGCCGCGGAGCTCATGGCGATATACTACGGTATTAGCCTGGTCTACCAAATAACGCGGAAGAGTCAAAGCTGTTCACACCGAGTCGGACGCCCGGCAACCATTCTCAGCGACAGCATGTCAGCGCTTAGGGCAATCCAAAGCTCGTCCAACAAGCCAGGCCAGCGAATTATTCGGGCCATACTGAGACAGCCTCGGAAATGAAAGCACGAGGGACTCCAATTCGCCTCCAATGGATCCCAAGGCATTGTGACGACCCTGGTGACCAGAGAAGCTGTAGGCCCGAGGAAGAAGCACCCCTTCCAGCATCTCCTTTCCCGAGAAAAGGGGATTATCCGCAAAAAGATCCTAAGCGAATGGAACAAAGAGCGGACCAAATCTACAAAGGGAGGACATCTCCGCCAAATCGACCAAACTCTACCTGCAAATCGTACCCGACGACTGTACGGATCCCTCCCCCGGAACCGAGCATACCTACTCACACAGCTACGGACTGGTCACTCTTGGCTGGCGACGTACGAGAAACAACATGGTTTTCGGGACGATGATAGATGTGTCTGCGGCGCTCGAGAGACGGTAGTTCACGTACTGGTGGACTGCCCGAAACTTAGAGACCTACGACAAGAGCTACGGAGGAAGATTGGAGGCGCATTTAGCAGCATTTCAAGCATGCTTGGAGGTCAACAAGGTAAGGAAGGTAAGACACAAGACGCTGAACAAGACAGCAGCACTCTCGGGGCTGTACTGGACTTTGCAGAAGCGTCTCAGAGATTTCGAAGTCACGCGCCACGGGGGCCGCAAAACAGAACACTAGGCGACTAGGCCAACACAGGCCCCAACGAGGCTCCAAATTCGTCAGGAAAGTAATGGTTCAATGTATATAAGGAAATATATAGTGAGATAGGTGAGGGAGGTCCTGCATACCGCCGATGTAGGATCATTCATTCAGAGAAGGGGACCTCATTCTGAAAGCTAGTATTTTGGGGAATTGTGAATAATTCCTTGCAGCATAATCGCGCAAGGGATCTCTGAAACTTTCATCAAAGTTCACCTCTTCTAGTGCGTCAACGACCAATCCTGCACGGAAAAAAGGCGCCAAGAGCTCGTGCAATGGCCGGTGGAAGCAGAACTTGTTTACAGTTCACGTAAATAAATGATCTTTTACTGAAGATAACGAAAAATGCAATGTCCATACCGGTGATTCAGATCCCAGATCCCCAGAGAAGAGCAATTGTCTTGCCGGTGGAACTTTCAGATAGCGCCTCAGAATGAGGGACTGATCTATATGACGCTCCCCAGTCACGGTATCTTCACGAACTACTATTTGGCGATCCGCGCCGGAAGTGAAGAAGAGCGGATGAAGAATGGTGGCAACGAAGCTAATAATAGAGAATTAAGCCATGTGAATGATCACATCAGTATGTTATGAGACAACACTTACCAGCCACCTGACCGTAAAAGTTGTTTTACTGATACTGCTAGAGGCTCGAGATCGTGAATGTCCATTAAGCCCATGTTCATTGATACTATGTCGAACCCATCCACCTGTTTTGCAAGTAAGACCAAGATGCGTAAGTGCGGTGGACTCTCAAAAAGTTAGGCAAATTAATGGCATGGACTGACTGTTTGACAAGTACTCGAAATGAATTGTTCCCAAGAAGATTTATCTGTCACATCCAAAACATGAAATGAGACTCTGTCCTCAGGCAATCGTCCTTGTCGGCACCAAGTACGGGTTCGGGCACGTGCTCGTTCTATCATAGCCCTTGAGCCGTCAGTTGCAACCACCAAGGCGCCTTCATGGGCCAGCCACCGAGCAACGAGACCGTTGCCAGTTGCTAGGTCCAAGGCGCGGTTCCCTGACTGTGGAGAAATCAGCCTTTTTAGCACCGGTAGTTCAAGCGCAGTGAAATAGTCGTTTCCATTGTCACCAATCTGTTCATCCCAAGAGGCAGCGTGATTCTCCCAGGGTAATATTGAAGGATTGTCTGAGAAATGAGTCTCCATATTTGTCCATTAGAATGCAACACAGGCGGTGAAGTCTTGGAGGGAGAGAGCTGGACAGATGCAAGGTGTAGTGATAGTAATGGACACAGCTGCGTGAAGCGAGGCATTTAGGACACCTGCTTTGTTGGCGACTTCGCTGAATTTCTATGCAGTTCTATGTAATACTCGCGGTATTAGAACAATGAGTCATGTTTTAACGTAATCAACCATCGAGCGGCGGATGTAGTTTCCCATACAAAATAACAGTTTTTAACTTGCTACAGTATTTATCAACCACTCTGGCGTCGATTCAATAATTTATCTTAGAAGATGTGGTTTTGGGTCATAAAAAGGCAATATACTAAATTTTTAAATACTGATTCGTAGTATTAGCCTGGGTAACATAAATTACGTTGTATTATAAGGCTGATTATATATTTGACACTGCTGTAGTATAATTTATTAGATCTTAGAGAAAGCTCTCTTTTAGTTGACTATATAGAGTATACATCTTCTATATAAGCTATTAGAATAAAGGTGTCGTTGAGATATCTAAAGGTAAAACTTGCTATTTTGTATGGGAATACAAATCCGCCGCTCGGTGGTATCGGCAAGCCAATATCGCCACTCCGCAATAATTCATAACGCTTTTTTTCTGCCGGCAGTATCTATTCAGGGGTTCTATAGAAGGTTATCCTGGACGCCACATTGAAGTTGTACGACTTGCTTGGTTTCACCAATTGGCTACTTATCCTGAGCACCTCGTAAGGGTGCAAGTCGTCTTGCTCAGGTGCCATAGACAACCCCATATGGCTCGGTAGTGCAGGTGCTTGTGTGTGTGTATGTGCATGCATGTACGAAAAGTCAACTTACCTAAAGAACAATCGGATTCTCCTCATCACCTTCTTCTTCGTCCTCCTCTTCCTCTTCCAAGTTGATTGGATTGCCCTGTTCACCTTCTTCAGGGTCTAAGTTGATTGGACTCTGAGAAGAACCAAGAGCCCGAACCAGCTGGCTTCCTCCCCTGGTTTGTACGGCTGGAATACTGGCTGGCGCAACGTCCACCCAATTCTCATCACGTACGGAGCAACGAATTGCCTGATCCGGCCATTTGCAATTGGCGCATGCTCCGCCGAATGCGCCTGGGACATGGCGACATTCGGGAAACGTACGTGTACCCAGACTTCCGCGGCAGCTGGTACAGGGCACAGGCAACGTACGTCCACGTGATTGAATGAGAAGAGCGTGGATGGACGACTGGCGTCGCCCCTCAATTTGATGTGGCATAATCCTACCGCGATTAAATTCCACATCAACCCCCGGAAGGGCGAGAAGCTGACGACCATGTCGTGTATGTACGAAGCGCTCCAGGAGACCAGGACTGCCCGTAGGCAAGACTGGATTGCGGCCAGCTGGGAGACTCTCGTACATGCGGCGAAACCATGACCGCAGTGTCATGGCCGGGCGAGGAATGTCGGAGGACGAAGGCGCAGGACGACCGGCACTATTGTACAAATACACGTGTTAGTATCGCTTTCTGACTCTATTCAGACTTACCCCTGAGCTATATGATCTTTAAAGCTTCAAATCAGACAGAGATAAGAGGAAGAGGGACGTACGACATGGTAGTGGTGATGGTAGTGGTAGTGGTAGAGATGATCGTGATGGTGAGGATGATAATGAGATTTAACTAACACAACAACACAAGTAACGACTAATCATCTAACGACTAAGCAAAGAAGCTATCCATATCTTCTCGTACGTCTTCCTCTAAAGATCAGGGAATCCTGGACCATATTCCTTAATCCTCTGCTTATCCTTTTCGTCCAAGGTATGACTTCTTCTCGTACAATGGGGATTGGTGTCTGAAGCATCTGATGGCAGACGCCGCTTCTGAACTTTCCGTACAGAAGGCAAGCGTACAGATGGTGACTGTAAAGATGAGAGATCGGAGTCATCTTGTACGCTGTCTTTCTCTTACTTAATCTTGGTCTTTTTCTTTGATTCCTTCTTGATTGAAGGAATCTTTTCGTCCTCTAATGGCTCAGACTTGATCTTTTGATCAATGTACGACTGACGCTCGATTATCAGACAGATCTGATATTCCTTCTCCGGTCCATTCGTACGAGAATCAACCCAATTCTGAAGAAGGTCCTCCACTGCCTGTCGCTGATCTGCAGTCTGACTGAGATAAACCGGCGATTTCTTCCGAATATGGGTAGCTAGTCGAAAGATATCGCCATATTGTCGTACCAATCGAAGGCTGGATGGAAGAAGGTCTTGTTGGATAAAACTATCCAAAGATTCGATCGTACGACGGGGGATTCTAGTCTTTATTTGTTCTATAACTATTAGTATATCTTCTATAGCGAGTTATTAAAGACAAACCTAGCTCCTTTAAAGTAGCTTCCTCAATATCTTCGCCTTCCAAAAGATAAAATCCAATAACTGCCTTGTACGATGATGGATCATTGTTGAGAATAGACGATCGTCCGCGCATAGATACTGGCTGACGTCCAGTTCGTTGGGAATCCTCAGATGTACGTGGATATGTTGAAAAACGCTGAGATATCTGGATTGCTGCTGGCTTTATCCGAGATATTGGTGGTGTACGAGGTGCGATTGGTGAAGAACCAGTCAAATCAACAATTTGAGGTGGAGAGGCACCGCAGTATTCACATAGAGAAGTAGAATGATGTCGTACACCAGTCTCCCCACAGAAAAGGGTCCAAGGCGAAGCCATTTTGATGTACAAAAGATATGAGGAAAACAGAGAATAGTAGAAATTAAAAGTCTCATTAGTAGGTCTGATTCGTACAAGAAAGAAAAGGGGAAAAAAGCTAAAATCAATTTTTAAACAAAGAGCTGGTCGTACAAGACTACGCCACTCCAGGTTCCCAGTTTGACGCACCAATTGGCCGCGTATATAGTACCAAAAATGGCTCTATACAGCGTTCAATATGTGTCATAAGAATATGACGAAGTTGCAGATAAGTCGTACGAAAAGGCACAGCCTCATCATCTGGTTGAATAGGGGGAGGATCTTCAGGGTCAAATTAAAGCCCCTAGAGGGCTGTACGGCAGAATTGCAGAGTAGATTGAGGAAGATATTCATCAGGATCTGGTGAGATAAAATAATCAGTCTCGTACATAAGAATAGAAGAAATAAGATCTATACCAAACTCCTGTACGTCTCTCTTTAGCCGTTGAATAGTAGGATTATCGACTGAATGGCCATAATCCTGTATATCGTCCTGAGGATAATGGTAAAGCATGTACGGCTTGCCTCCATTTGAATTTGGACGATTAGGCTGTCGTCGAATTCGATGGCAATTCCATGCTTAAACGAAATGGCAGAGTTCTGTACGAAGGATAGGAACATAGATAGCATAGAAAGCAATTTGGTCTGCAACAGATGATCTAGAAAACAAGCCATCTTCACTAAGAGACTTGAAATAACTCTAATTATATTAGTATTAATCCTGTACGAGGATAGAGAAACTTACCCGCCATTTATATAGCGCTCCTTTTGATAGCTGCTCCCGCCAAGCTTCAATTCTTTGATTCTCGGTACTCCGGCCGGAGATCCAACAAGAATTTAGTTGGATATTAGGATCCTGTACACGGTGAAGCTGGAGATGTGCAGATTTAAAAAGGACTATCTCTGAGCCCTGATCTGACCGAACCCGCGACGGGAGAAGTTGTACATCATCCACAGTATCCAGATATTGGCGTAAAACGCTGACTGCTGTACGAGCAGTAATCCCACAGTAAATCCATATGATATAGCGAGAGTATGCATCAATTGCTGCATAGATTCCAATCCCGTACGGCTCCAATGTGAGATAGCCATCAACTGACCAAATAAAATTAGGCCCAGGTACGACAAATTCGCCTCGCTTTCGCTGGAAGTCGTATTTTCGGCGATGTACGGCATCGGGTACAGTGATGTTCGGACTTGGCTTGGCAACTTAACTCGTGCCATCACCGGTGCCTCCTATAAATTAGGCCGAAATGTTACTGAGCGATACATTCGGGGCTTTGGTATACCCAGACAGATATTTATATAACGCAGTTGGCTGCGCAAGTATCGATCTTTACTTGAAGACTCGGGCTCCTGCGACCATTCGAAATTACGGAACTACAAGCTTGCAAGGACAAACTACATGGGATGGCAACGACTGTGAAATGGGATTTATCATGATAATTTGGTCAACCTGCAGAGGCAGGTGGATACTAGAAGAGTTTTGGCTGTGCGCGGTGCGAGATAGGACCATGTCGGGAGGAAGACCATGGGGGAAAGGGGAGCTTTGGAGATGCTCACATGGCTGAAAGTGAAGAACGTGGAAATCGCCCAGGAATTGATGGTGGTGCAAGCCAGGTCTCCGTCGCCGGACTGAGGCGCGAATGCAAAACCGCCTTCAATCTCTTTCTCGTCCGAGGACGATTCCTCTTCACCGATTCCGCGTCGGGAAGATTCGAAAACTATGACCTCAGACCTCTGTTATATTCTTCTTTCTGGGTCGAAGGATCGGTCATGCTTGATTGGTTTATTGGCGAGATGCACCCCAGTGCACGAACACACTCCCAAGTAAAAGTGCGAAGGAATCTTCAAGAAGACGGACTACTGGAAGTGCTCGCTACTATCCTGATGCTCAAAGTACATGGGAAGGATAGAAGAGTGTCGGCGATGAACTTATGCCACTTCGGATTAGTGCACGAATGTCGAACCTCGGCTCCTCGCACGTGAAACTTAGCCACCAGCACATAAGCCAGCACATAAGCCACAATACAAAGTATGGAAGAGCATGGATAAAATGGACAATTTTGGTGACGACTTGGTGCAAGATGCAATTCTCTCAGGGACTTGAAGGTAATTAATGGGTTGGAAATGGCGTAATGTGCATCTTGGAGAACACCGTCCCAGCTACGATAGGAGGCTTGCCGGTTTATCCAACAATATGGGATTTGGTGCTATATTTCGCGTTCTCGGCGGCCAAGTAACACCCAGCACTACGATTCCTGGAAATGATGTCTGCAGAATAGATGCTCCTAGCAAAGACAAGAGGAGTTTGGGCACACAGAAGAGGGTCACGAAGGAGGCTACAATTCAACGAAATAGAAACCGTAGTCCCAGGATCGATCTTATGCTAGGAATTTGTTGTCCTGGGATAGATAGTATGGGGGGGGTGGTGGGGCGTCAAACTCGAGCCTTCTCTGTCTCTGTATACATGCTCACCGGAGTGGCTAAGCTGCGGCGTCAAAGCTAGAGATGGCCGGCCTCGAATTGGCTCGGTTTCACTATATGCTCTGTATTGGGCGCCAACCTGTACCCATTCGGGCCAGAGAACACCCCAAACAGTACATTTGTATCCACTCGCTATTGGTGATGTTACGGCCTAACAGTGCACTCCATATATACTCCTGGTGTGAGCTACCACTTGGCAGACCTTAACTGCAGCATTGCGCCGACCCATCCTTCAACATCAGGTGATCGCCAGCCTAATCCCTCAGATTCAATCTCACATGCTAAGGATCACAGGTTACCTTAGAAAAGGCTATCTGACTTCGCCCCTTGTCTCCCTTAATTTCACACCGTTGCTTCGACGCGTTGACGTTTCCTGTACATGTTTTCTAGAAGATATGTCTTTTACTGAGCAGGATTAGCACATACCCGGATATTTTTTCTCTTCTTTTGGCCACAAATAAGCAGCAATCACTCACCCTCAACGCGCCCTTGCGAGATCGTCTCTTATCGCAGTACACGCATTGGTTCGGCTTCACGGAGAGATGAATGTGCTTATGATGCTTGAGATCATGGTTCCAATTGAAACCCTACAGACATTGGTCGCATTCAAACGATCTGTCCTTAGCGGAGCCCGGCCTACAATGGCCGCGGTTGGCATACAGATGCTGTGTGGGGACGACATGTCCATCTTTGAACTCAGACTACAGAGTGCTAACGAATGGCAGACAGCTGCTGGTTTTATGCAGATTAGTACACACAGTGTCAATCATGGCTGGGAGCGAGGATGACGGCCACAATTACTGTTGATACTTGGGATGCAGCGGCGAATACAGGTAATATGCCACGCAACTAGGCGGAAGAAAATTGCCTCCTGCGCCGCTGCCGAAGTGTGTGCTAGTCCAGTGGACGCCCCCGCTTGGGCTAGAAATGACTGCAAGCGACTGTCTTCCTGCGCGGGCACCGAGTTTACCGTGCAGTAGTCATCCAAGGTAGGGAGGGCGCCGGAGCGGGGCCTCGGTTGGTAATGGGGTGGGGTTGGTGTGTGGTGGGCTGCCTACGAGCTTAGCTCTGATGGTTTGAGAAGAACTTAGCTGTAGGGAAGGAGAAGGTTCGACCGAAAGGCGGCAGTTGGTTCATATTCTAGGGTGAAAGATGTCTTCCGCGCCAGGAAGGGGAGGTCGTGAAGATTGCGCAGAGAAGGGTCAGCAAGGGAGATAAAGGCATTATTAAGCAGGGGCCCCACAGGCTCCGAAGACAGAGATTGGAGAGCTGTACGCTTTATCGACGCTTGATGTTCTTCTAAGATTTTTGCACGGGAACGCTCGCGGTTAGGAAATGGCGTAGCACTCAGAAGCGTTTACCCAAGTAGACGATGTGTGAAGGACACAGCGGAGGCAAGGATTGCGCATGGGCGAACACCCGAGAAGAAAATAATGGGGATGTGTGACAGGGGAAGAGAGAATGGAGAATGGTTGCATTTGAGCGAACATCGAACAGGAATCTAATAAGGGGTTGAGGTTTCAACCGTGGGCGCCCAGGAAAATGACGCTTCAGATATTGACAGTGATGCTGGGCGAGTAGCAGCAGGGAGAAAAACCAGAGTTGGAGATTAATAGCAAGGTATGCCAATCTGAATATGTATCACAGACACGACAGAAACAGATCGGGAACCTCGTCTGAGACAATTGTAAGCGGGTAGGAGCGAGAGAAGATAGAGATGTATGACACTTACGGGAAAAGAATATAGAAGGCTGTATATGTGCCCAGGAAGCTGCTAGGTGAATATGTATCACAGACACGACAGAAACAGATCGGGAACCTCGTCTGAGACAATTGTAAGCGGGTAGGAGCGAGAGAAGATAGAGATGTATGACACTTACGGGAAAAGAATATAGAAGGCTGTATATGTGCCCAGGAAGCTGCTAGGATGGGGCATCGTCCTAGAATGCTCAGGGTGGATTTTGTCGGCGTTCCAAGGGATTTTCATGTACAGTAGGGGCATATGGGCGGGAAGCTTCTTCCAAGTAAGAAGGGTTGGATGTAAAATACCACAAGCAGGAGGGAAATACACATTAGAAACGAATGATGGATGATACGTCTCATTCAATTATCGGATCCTTTGACTTCGACAGCGATAAATTCTGGACGAACCGCAAAACAAGCAGAATAAGGATGCAAACGAATCGAACCTACAAGGGCCCGTTCCCAGTTGGGCTCGGGGCTACGGAACCAATCAGTGTGGTGTCTCCAGCAATTGATCCATATCACTTCGTATTTGAGTTGGCACTTGGTCTTGGTTATGCTAGAGCTGTGGCAGCTTTTTGGCTCAGGATTAGTTCAAGTGGTCTTAGTTCTACCTCCGACGGAAGTCCTCTCCAGACGTCCTTTCGAGTATGGAGTACCGCGCAGGAGTCTGGGAAGGGACTGGGTGGTACAACTAAGACACTATTCAAAGACAGATTAATTAACCTCCGGGTAGCATTCAGACAACAAGGGTAGCACACCAGTGTTATCGGAGCAGCTGGCGGGGCGAAACTTTTATTCGCTCACGACGGTCAGCTAGTGGATGTGTCCAATGCACCACTAAGTGTTAGCCACACCTTCCCTACCACGATCAAGCCACTCGCATTCTCTGGAATGTCCAACCTGATACCAAGGGATGCATGTCTCAGCCGACCTCACGCTAAGTCTCCGCCGTTAGTTGTCCGGCTCAGCGAAAAGCGCTCTTTATTATATGCTCCCCGAGGTGGGGCTGCTGTAAACGACCAAAAACCTCGCTTCTTTTCCCTTACCTAGAGCCCATTCTGGTTGAATTTGCTCCTGACGCAGTAACAAGATATCGAGCCTAACCCTATGCATCAAATAATTCTAATCTCCACCGTGCTCGTAATAAGTCCAGGTTAAAAGAATTTACGATGCCGCAACTTGAGTCTCCTATCGATGATGAAAATAGCAAGGTTAGAAAGTGAGCAACACAGTGTCCCTTCTTCAGACATACAATGTGCTCTGCTGGCCCCTCCAAAATCCGTCTGGATCTTCTTCCTACGCAGATTCTTTCCATGATAGTGGAACTGCTCTTTCCAGAAGTGATTGAGGCTGTATCATGCGTCAACAAACAGCTCAGGGAGATATGTGTGCCGTATCTCTTTCGCAAGATGAAGTTCGAGTTCTCGAGCGCCGGCTTTGATGGTCTGCGATGTCTCTCAGATTCGGCTCTTCGCCAACATGTATCCTCGTTGACTTACGTGGTGCCGCTACTTCTTGACACAGGTTGGCGTCTGATAATCCATGTCACTGATTCTATGCTCCGTCTCTTAAAGCTGACACTAAAATGGAGATGTTTTTGAGTCGAAACAGTTTCAAACGCACATATTTACTCTCGAAAATTACCTTCACACAATTCGCGATCAGTCCGCAAGTCCCGGCCAACTCGATGCGTTCCCACCCTATGCGGTCGCCTGCGATGTACTACGAGACATATACGAAGAACAGCAGATAATTCTAGAGAAAAAGATCGACATGGAAGTACTTTCGTCTACTCTAGAGAAGCTGCCGAACCTCCAATGGCTACACCTATGCTTCTGTCTCACGACCGAGGAAGAAGACTGGATCAGCGATGTTCTAGGGTCTATGGCCCTCGCGGACCACATGGTGGCTTTTGAGCACCATATAGAAACCGTCTCTGCAGCGGTTAAGGGAGCCAGAAAGCAAGGCGTCCGTATGCAGTCCGTCCATCTATATCATTTGCAACATCCGCCTGTGGGCTTCTGGAATCACCAAAGTCCGTGCACTCTTACCACATCCTTTGGAACGCTGCTAGACGACACATTTAGTCTGCGGATGTCGGGAAACGATCTCCTGTTAGAAATACTCCCTAAAATATGCACCCGCCCCAACAATGTTTGCGTTTGTGACCTAGCTATCTCCAATGAGCGCCTCGATTGGATAGTGCGATACCTCCTTCATTTTGTGCATTCGATATGCTTTCATAACGTGGATGTGGCCAGTCCAGGACGAAGCGAAAGACGCCAAATTTTGCCTTCGCTCTTGGAGGTCAGCATGGACTCCCCTAATGTTCATGTGCGAAAGTGCTCCCTATTTCATAATTTCGCCTATCAGCGGCAAGGATGGGAACTGATGGTGAGGTGATGCCAATCGATCCCTTCTGAATGTTCAAGAGCTACTGAACGATCACAACCATTGTTGACTTAAATGCATGGGACCGATGAAAATCTTATGAATGTCCCTCACCTGATACGAGGCCCCGAAAATAAGTTCAGTGTCCTGCCTGGGTATCCCAAAAAGCAGGTATAGGAGCTGCGCTTTCAACTTGTAGCAGTAATGCCAGATTCCCTCCGTTTTCCGGAGCTGCCTATGCTAGGTGCAGCATTCCACTTCTAGATACGCAATTATTGCGGCACGCCCCATATCCCGACAAGTCATACCGTATACCCGAGTGAATCTAGAGTTTTGCTCACCTAGACGTATAGTCAAAAGGGCATTCTTTCCAGGCAGCGCCACATCTACATGGGGTACATATCTGGACGAGAAAAGACATTGGAACTTATCTTGGGTTCTGAAGAAGCGCCAGTCTTCGGATGGTAGGAAGGAGCGCACCACCGCGACCTATATTGCTCGCCCTCTCCCACGGCGCCATTACCTATTCTGGGCTAGCGAACAGAGTGCCGGGAAATTGTTCATTAACCTGAACCCACTTCGTCACTATGCCAAGAATAAGCCACCCAGTACAACTTTCGTGGGCCGACACATCTCGTAGTTCTCTTTAGCATGGTTCCCGATACAGTCAACCGCGTATGTCCATTTGTTTTGATCCCACCGTACATCAAGCAGCTCTGCACAGCAAAGACTAACATACCCTCTAACCAGCCACGCCTTGAAGTTAATAACCTGCACCCATGCTAGAGATTCATTGATAAAAATGCGCGGCCTTGCTGGAAACAACGACAGCGTGGCAAACCCAACATCCAAGGTCTCTATTCTTTCCCGACCACTGAACAGCGGGTTTAACCATGATTTGGTTTCGAAGGATACAGCCACATCGGTCACTAGTTTTGGTGATCGAACTGATAACATGGTCTGCTCATCAGAGGAAGCACGACGGAATACCCCTCGTGAAAAGCAGCTTTTTGCGATGCCACACGAACACGACAATCCTGTGTCTTGCTTTTTATCTCTGTTTCACAGTGATGGGGCGCGCCGACTGTCTACGAATACGCTTGTTTGCAACCCAGAAGGCGGGATGTTATTTCAAGAAAACGGGCGCATATACCACGGCCGGAAAATGGGCGGCTATATGCTTCCCTGCGATGAAAAGGAGCAGGACCGCATGGACTTCTTTCATTCAATGTTTATAGCTGCCTGGGGTTCGTGTGAATTGATCCACGTTCCACACCCTATTAACGGTCGGTTTCTCGACCTGGGGTGTGGGACGGGAATTTGGGCGAGAGAGGTAGCCGAAGCATACCCGATGGCCACTGTTCTGGGGGTTGATATCTGCGCTATTCAACCAAAAGAGCGACCTCCAAACTGCATCTTCGAGGCCCCGTTTGACTATGAGAAGCCCTGGTTAATTGGAGAAGCGTGGTGGGACGTTATCCACTTACGAATGGGAAGCGGGAGTGTTGAGAATTGGCCACGACTCTACAACACAATCTTCAACCATCTCCATAACGGTGCGTGGTTCGAGCAATGGGAGATTGACTTCGAACCCCGTTGCAACAATGGTTCTCTGCAAAAGACTTACCTCTGCCTATGGTATCGACTCTTGAAGGAGGCTACAAAGCTCTCCAAACGTGAGATCGCACATTGCCCCGGACAAACTCTGCACTGGCTACGGGAGACTGGATTCAGTGACATTAACCATGAGTGCGTTGACCTGCCTCTGAATCGATGGAACGGCCATGCGCACAATATGGCTGTCGCTCGTCGGTACAGTGTCGCATTTCTTGAAAGTGTGGAGCCCCTCTGCATGGCCCCTTTCAATCGTGTACTTGGCTGGTCAGGTGAAGATATTACACGGATTATAGATGGAGTAAGGAAAGAGGCGCTCGACCAACATCTACAAGCATTTCACACGTTGCATATATACAGGGCACGAAGGCCGGATCGATGTTGGCCCTCCGAACATGTTCGACGTGGACCCCAGATACAATGAAAGACGAACACCCTTGCATCTTGTGAGGACCCAGAAAAGAAGGTTAGGCTGGGATTCCTGGATATCGAAGAATATAACCTAACGTATTTCACAAACGAGTCGGCCACCCAGACGAGTCGGCCGCCTCATAAAAAATCTACGCGTTTTATCGTTCTACTCAGTTCAACCATCTACCATGCCTCCAAAAGCGCGTCAAAAGTCAAGAAATTTGGCAGGGCAAGAGGGAAGATGTCTGCTTTTTCTTTCTGTTTTAGGAAATCAAGAAATCTGCAACATTCGTGAAGCAGCGCGCATTTATAATGTGCCTCGTTCTACCTTGCAGGACCGACTACGCGGAAAAACAACACGGTCAGAAACACGCGCCAACAATCATAAATTGATTCAGAATGAAGAGGAATCGCTTGTACAATGGATTCTATCGCTAGAGTGACGCGGAGCGCCTCCCTGACCTTCCCATATTCGAGAAATGGCCGATATTCTTCTTACTGCGCGCGGTACTATGTCTATTCAATCAGTCGGCCCGAATTGGGTCAGCAACTTCATCAAACGACGCAAAGATCTTAAAACCAGATGTAATCGACGCTATGATTATCGACGAGCGAAATGCGAAGGTTCTAAAGTTATTAAAGAGTGGTTTGACCGCGTACAAGTCACTATAATGCAACATGGAATTGCACAGGAGGATATCTACGATTTTGACGAGACTGGCTTCGCTATAGGCCTAATATCTAATGCTTGAGTGATTACTAGAGCCGATTATTATGGCAAAGCGCGTGCTGTACAGCCAGGCAATCGGGAATGGGTTACTTCGATTGAATGCATCAATTCTACTGGTTGGGTGCTTCCTCCGTGTGTTATCTTCAAAGGAAATTACATATAGAAGGCTGGTATGAAGATATAGAGCTCCCGCGCGATAGTGGGATTGAAGTTAGTCCTAATGGATGGACTACTAATGAGATAGGCCTTCGCTGGCTTAAAAATATCTTCATTCCTATTACTTCTAGACGTACGACTGGGAAATATGGCCTTCTGATTCTTGACGGCCATGGAAGCCACCTTAAGCCTCAATTCGATCAGCTCTGCAGCGAAAATGATGTGGTTCCTATATGCATACCTGCTCATTCATCCCACAAGCTTCAACCTCTGGATATCAGCTGCTTTTCGCCTTTAAAAGTGGCGTACGGAACATTGACAGACCAAAAGCATATTCAGGAGTCAGTCATATCGACAAATCCGACCTTCTAAAGGTCTTTCCAGCTGCCCGCGAAAGCGCTTTCCAATCGGAAACTATTAGAAATAGGTTTGCAGGCGCGGTATGGTACTCAACCGGTTGGATGCCCAACTAAAGACCCCTACAGAACCAAGCAGCCGATCAACCAATTCAGCGCCGAAAACGCCTTATATTACTAGGCAGTTAGAAAAGCAGGCATCTGATGCAAAAAATCTGCTTAGGGAACGCGCGTACAGCCCGCCCTTTACCGCTGCTAGAATCGCGATAAGACAAGATTATTAAAGGTCATGAATTGACGCTTAATGAGCTTGTTCTTACACGGGACGAAATACGCAAATATCGCGCTAATAATGAATGGAAAGGTCAAAAAAGCAAACTCTCTACAAGGCAGCTGGCGCTTGCAGAGGGGCTACCTATTCATCAAGGCCTAGAGCGATTCCAGCGCGAGAATGAGGTTGATGAAGCTCAAAATATGCTTCCTATAGATCCTGCACTTTCTGCCATTGGACCGCGCGTACGAGCCCTCCTGCAGTGTTCTAAGTCATGTTCGGGACATACTAGAGTTAGATGTCCTATTGCGCTTAGTAATAATTTTTAGATAGAAATGCAATTGCTTGGTTGATAAAGGTTTTAGTATTTGGCCTGTAGGCGCGATTTTTGAAGCGGTGCTCGCTCCGGGAATTATGTTACGAGACGGGACGGGAAGAAGAGAGAAAAGTAGGAGAAAAGAGAAGTCACGGATAATCTAGGTTAGGGTCCAGGTCAGGTCCCTTAGGCTCTAATCTTCGCTCTGCCAGGGTCCGTCAACGTTTCAACATCTTCAACATAGTCCAATCTTTCAGTTCTCCGAGAACCACGCCTCGTCTATCCATGAGGATACCCCTCTCTTTAACATTTTCTTCCTTGATCCGATGGTCAACAACCATTTTTCCTGATGCCTTATACGGTCAGCAGATGCCTGATCCTGCACCTAAAGCGGAATTCACCCAGCTCCGGTACCACCCTCATCGCTGACATCCTTGAACGCCTTGGCCTAGAAGAAAAGAAGTGCTATCTTCTTGGGGCGGATTAGTAGTTGAGGGCTGAACTTGCGGGTCCGTTGAAAGGGAATAAGCGCCAGGCAGAGTGTTCGAAGAATTTACCAGGTCGCTTCTATCCAAGATGGGTCCCTACTAGACACGATAGAATAGCTACAGTACATTGCAAAAGGTCGGCCTAACCGCGCTAATTTCGGGTACTTAAAAGGCGCTTTTCGCGTCGCGAGATTTTAACCCACTGCATGTTTCACTTGAGAGACTAGGAGACCAATGGCTGGCGGTATCATGAGACATGACGGCTTAGGCTTCTGCGGAGGAGCGGGGAAACCAGCACAGCCGCACAGGTGACTCTCGCAATGGAGGGCTAGTTTAGATACAGACAATGGCCGGACTTGCGGTCCGTCCACAACGTGAGACTTTCAGATCCGAGAATAAGATTAAGCATTCATTACAAGAAGAAGACAAAAAAGGGATGGGGTGGCTGAAACTAATAACTATCTATAATAGAGTCCATATTTTGCAGTTTCATGCACACGGTCATATTGTATAAACCTCCCCACCAGTAACTGCCTAATATTGTCGACAGACCTTTACTCGCTGGTCTAGTACGCATGGCCACCATCTTATCGCAGACAACTACTTAACCAACGAAAATGCGACTACTACTGGAGGGAAATGAGTCTTCCAATCACATCACGTAGCTCGCTCAATCTCAAGAATGAGACTAAATGAGACTAATGACTGCGCCGGTTCACATATTGTTATTCCACATGCTTGGCACCTGAAGTCTCTCCAATTCCTTCCACAGCCCCAGAAAATCCCCTTCCACGCGAGGCTCCGTTCCTGAGAACCGCCACCGGTCGGACCACGGATACACTGGCTGGCTGATCACTAGCTTCACACCGGATGAGCTCCTTTCTCATTTCTCTCATTTATGCAGCATCCTTTGCCCGATTAGTTCTTGGCTTTCTTTTTCCCAGGTGACTTGATCGTTGATTCCTAGGACCAGTAGTTTTTGCCACACACCGTTGCCTTGAACCACAACCATCATGTATATACGCTCTGTCGGGCAGAGGTCATGTTATGCACTCTCTTTCGATTCCTTTCATCAGTAATACCGATTTCCCCGCATCATCCCAGCCATTGGCCTCTCCCTCATCTTCCCCCGCAAGTGGGCGTTTTGTTCTCGGTGAAGTCTTAATTGTGTCCTCCATACTGTTTCAGACCACAGACCCTCCGCGGAAGTAAGTCTGTAAGACTCACCTCAACATCCTTACTCGATCCTCGACTTTAACAATTACGGCCGCCTCCACCTCCTCATGACCGCCGGCAGAGCTGTGAAACCCAGTCGTCGCGGGGATGTCTCCCGGAGACGTCCCTTCTGGCTGCCCATCATCGCGGCAAAGGAGGAGGCCATTCCATCCACTGCTGGCCCGAGTCCCTGCGCCGGGCCCATAATGAATCCAATTTCCAGGTCGCGAATCCGTTTTCGGCCGCGGTCTCGCACAGGATGCTGGTATGTTTGAATTCGCCCAAGCGGACGGTGTGTTGGCGCAACCTAATCTACTTCTAGGACTTGTCGGGTGAGTCGGCCATCAAATTAAAATAATGGCGACTTGGGACAGGCTAATCTTTTCACCGACCGTGTAGAGTCGCAGGGGTGAGTCCGATCAACCGAAAGCCGTCGGATTCAATCTAACTGATAGCGCCAGTGAAATGCGATGAGATTCACCCCCAATGCAATGTACTTACCCTCTCTCGATCTCGGAATCTATCGTCTTTACTGACTCTTCCAGCAATGTAACCGCCTCGGTCATGAATGCGACTATAAACCCCGACTCTGTTTCCGCGATGACACCCGTCGGGTCATGGAGCAAATGTCATATGTGAAGCTCGCTGGGAATGTTGTCTGGGATCGTACGGACCACTTCTTCCAAATGATTTCGTGCTCTCGGCATCATCAAGTGATACGATGCTAACCCACGGCCTAGCCGACGCAATTTGTCTCAAGGCACTTTCAGCAGACGCTCTACCCCAAGACGTGCTCCCCTCCTTCGCTGTCCTCGCATCGGACGAGGAGCGCGAAAGAAAAGCGCAGGCTTCCATCCCCGGCACCTATCATGTCATTGCCACTCCCGAAAGCTTCACCCATCTTCCCGAATACACCACGAGCCCGCGCGACAGAGATCTAGACCCCACCGCTTCACCGGTCAGCGGAATCGGCGAAAGCGGTCACCTCCACAGCCCACTCGAGGTGGACGATCCCAACGTGGTGATTGTCAAGATTGTCCGGAATACCCGAAGATACGCATACTCCCACTGCCGTGACTCGACGCAACCCCCCGACTCCGACCTCGCGCTGCCTTTACCGGTCGACTCCGCCTTGTATCCGGCCATTCAGAGTATTGTGGATGAAGAACCCACCCACCGGGACTACGAGATTGCTCTATTTGATCACTTCCGCAATGTTGTCTGGCAGCAGTTGATAGCCGGGGGAACGATCTTTGCGTATTCAGATCACCACCCTTTGGATGCTGAACTGTTCGGGCAAGAAACGGCGAATTTTCCTCCGGTGGGTGAATCTCCCCATCTACTCTGGAACACTTGCTTATTAATATACAGTTGTACCATACAATCCTGGGCGTGTCGGCTCTCACTCGATTCCGCCATGGAGACGACCAGAGCGTCCACAGCTTGCATTACGTCAACCAAGCGTATGACTATCTGCAAAACAATTTCGATAGTGCGAACGACGTGGTTTCCGACAAGATTTTTCTTACCCATTTCTTTCTTCTGATTTATGAGGTGCGCTCGAATGTTTCGTGGTCTGCGACACTGCTAACGACTCTTAGACGATTGCGCCGAGAACTAGTGCTTCCTCCGTATGGTCCCATCATATCTCTCGTCTTCTGCAAGTATACATCGCCCGGCAAACGACACTCGGTGGAGAAAGGCATCCGTTTATTGTCGGGTGGATCTGCAATATCGACCTGCACGCCCTTCTCCGCGGCGTCGGAACAGGAGAGTTCGTAAGGACGGTTATCGACCACGATATATATACCGGGCTAGACTTTTTGCTCTACCGCATGGAGGATGGTACCTATCCCGCCGGGCAGGGCAGCCTGTCCATGACGTTGCGCCTATATCGCAAGACCTTTATGCTGCTGGTACGGCTGGGGCTGTTTGCGACCAGCGCGCGCGAGTTTCGACAGTCATACCCTGATTCGCCCCCCGATCACCAGCTCAACGTCGCAGAGGAACTGCGCGAAGAGCTGCGGCGGCTGTGGGGGTCCTCGGAGATGTGTCACTTGGTAGAGAATCGGGAGGATCTTCCCGAGCTAGCACAACACATCCTCCGACAGGTATGCCAGCCAGCTCCATTACTTCCTATCCACAAGCCATGGTTCTAATATTTGCATGATAGGTCACGATCCTCTTGCACACAGCTCTCCTCTTCTCCTACACCAGCCTCTGGCCGCGGCAGCGGCTGGAACAGGGACGAGCGATCGAAGACGAAATCCACCACCATGCGACGATGATCTTGCAGCTGGCAGAGACCTTGATCCCCAGCGGCGGGGAATGCGACCGCATCTTGATTGGGTTTCCGATTTTCTTAGCTGGGGCTGTTGCGGCGTCGAGTGGATTGAAAATCCGCGGGTGGCAGGTGCTGTCCCGTCTGGAGGAAGAGGAAATGGGGTATATGGCGTCCACTACAAATGACCTCCTGCAACTCGTCTACGAAAGGCAGATGCGGCACGCGCAGCATGGGGGTGAGTCAGTTTGGATCGACTGGAAGGAGCTGGTCGCTGCGCGCGAGTGCCGGCCCATGCATTATGAAAGATGGTGATGAAGTTATTATTTCCGGCTTTTGTTTATGTGCGATGAGTATGGAATACGGTTGATGGTCTATGGATATGGATGTATAGATGTAAGTATATACCGTCAACCAAGGGTTGTGGATCCAACTGGTCAGTCAACCATGGGTCGTGCTTACAATTGCGAATACAATAATGCCTACCCAGTGTTCTCTCTCTCTCTCCACACGCCATCTGTCTTCATCACAACAAGGCACATGCAGTCGTGCAAGACAACATGGCTATTCGCTACTAGCTGCTACTACGCGCCTCATATGATGGGGCTGAGTCGCTAGATAGCTTCGACCGGGCCAATGACTGCACGCGCCCCAGCTGGGAAAATCCCCAGCGCTTACAGTACCTTCTCTGCTGATTCTCACACTCCCATCCAGAGAGAATCCATAGGGTCCTTTCTTGTCCCTTTCGGCTGTGGTCGCCCAACTCGTCACGCCACGCACTGCCCACTGGCTCTATTTCTCTAATGCTGACTCCACACATCGCTGCCTCATCTCTCACCATTCACCGAATCCAAGGGTGCTCATGTGGGTATTGTTTCTCGAATTCTTGGATTGCGAGGGCGTCCATCTCCTTGCAATGAGGCCAACGACCGTCTTGGCTCACGTCGGAGCGGTCCACACCTGCTTTGGGATCCACCGGCGGGCCACCATGAATGTCGGGATATGACGGGCTCGGTCTTGCTCCGGCAAACCTTCCCTCTATTATCTAGCAAGGTTACCTAGAGAAGTCGATGCAAGGGAATGGGTGATGTGGTTATCTCATGGGCATTTTGGGGCCCATTGGGTTTTATGACCTGCCATCAATCGAAACAACAAGTCTAAGTAGGCGATTGCGCACAAGAAGAGAACAATGACCCACGTTCGAACGCTGTGCGTGCTATGCCACGGATACAGGGTGCCTCCAGTTAAGCATGAGAATGTGGTATCAAGTCAAAACATGCCACAGTGAAGTGAAGATTAACATGAACAGAAGGTAGGAGATGTCCCGAAATGTCTCTCTGCATGAGACATCATGGGTACAGGAAGAGATCTGGCTGCTGGTATTGGTCACCAGATGGCCAGTGAGGCTGGTGAATCACGCTGTGTCGAAACACGCGGTATGCAATCATGCCACCGGGGCTCAAGCCGCGGTTTTAGGGCGGGTTAACGAGGAAAGACATGCACGTTATATAAATTCGTTCGACCAATAGGTGGTATGTGTCGATTTTACCGCGGAGGTATGACTCGATCGGATTCTGGTCACATGTTGTCGACGGGTGAGGGAGATCGGGCGAATACTACAGCAAGTCGGTCTTGGAATGGGCAGAATCATGCCAACGGAACGGATGCACCACAAGTCGTGATCGCGATTCAATGTTATCATGGTGAAAGGCAATGCGTCAAAGAGAAGAGTTGTGGGCGAAGACAGTGACAGCCGACCGTGCGTAGGGGGAAACATCACGACGAGACCATCGCCGATCAGGAGGAGCGTATAAGAGGTGAGAATCGTCGCTTTCATGCGCTCTATAAGAGTATGAATGCCGACTTTCTAGGCGTTTGACATTCGACGAGGCGAAGAGAGAACGTGTCTATTTATGGGTGTTTTTTTGACTTTGGTGCTTATTTGGCTCTTGCTCATGTTCCGTGAGAGACGGTCGATGTAATCTTGCAGAAATTTGTTCTCGCTTTCTAGCTTATCATGGTCGGAGTTAACAGTGTCGATACGATCCGCGAGCGCTTGGAGGGAGGACTGGAGGGCTTTGGCTTGTCTACGCCGAGGGTTAGGATCGCCAAAGAGCCTAGCGATGAAAAGCCACTTACTCCTGCAAGGTCTGTCGGGTCTGCTTCCCCAGTCGCTTCAAGTCGGCCGAGTTCCGTCGGGGGCTCATGGCGCGCGCATCGTCCGGGGGGAATTTCTCCTCTTCGATTTCAACTTTAGGATGGTTTCTGGGAACTAGTATCGAAGAGTTTGGTTTCCGGCTAGCCGTTTGAAGACGTTCGGGGCGACCGCGCTTCTCAGTTTCTGCGTCCGATATGGAAGAGGAGATGGAGGAGATATGAATGCGACCGTCATCGTTGGGCTGTGGGAGAGTGGGAACAGGAGACGAGTCATGCACTTCCCACGTTGACGCCATATTCTTTTCTGGTGGTGGCGTTGTGGTTGGGCTTGACAGGTTCTATAGTTGCGGTGCCTTTCGAGTCCCGTAGAGAACCTTTGGTAACTAATTACCGCAGGTTGCAGATCAGGTCTTCCACAGGACACGATCGAGACGAATTCACGGAAACTGTATTTAGCAAGCAACTTCAGATAAGGGATCTGTGTTTCGCTGGAGGTTGCTACCGGATAGGCGACGACGCAGAGGTTGACGACGAGGGAGGGGTTGGTTTTGATGAGGTCCATAACCGCTCCAGTCGGAGAGAGGGAGGTAGGAGACAGGAAATCCCAATAACCGAGTTTAGGGATAAAATACGGTGGATTAAGCCCGCAAGCCACTCAGGATACGGCAAGCCATTGCAGCCACTCCGTAATAATTCATGGCGCGATATTTTCTGCCAGAAGTGTTCATTCAGGGTTTTATAGAAGATTATCCAGGACGCCACATTGAAGTTGTACGACTTGCTTGGTTTCACCAATTGGCTACTTATCCCGAGCACCTCGTAAAGATGCAAGTCGTCTTGCTCAGGTGCCATAGACAACCCCATATGGCTAGCTATACAACTTATCTCCATCGTGCCAGTGCTGGAAGACAACATCATGCTCTGGGCTCAACCAGGTTCGTGCACTGCGGTGCCCCGTAGTGGGCTCCCAGTGACCATGTTCATGTGCCACGGCACGAGATTCAGTACAGACTTGTGCTATTGCAGGCATTCTTCTGTTGTCGCTTGCTGTCTTTGTGCGGTCGCATCGGGTACTCCTGGCCTAAAGGTCTCCGTCAATCTCCATGACACGGGATGGTAGGCATGCCGTCCAGATCACACAGCGCACTTCTACCGGAAGGTCCATCAAACGGAATGCTTTGCGCTTGGAATCTTCGGGCATCTTTGCGCGCTTGCACTCTTCTGTGTCGTAGCTGGTTGCGGGATATCTGAACATCATGGACGGCGAGAGGAGGGGCGAATTGAGCGCTAATGCTAACTAAATCCGCCACGAGCATGACCCCGCGGTGACATCTCAGGGCCAGCATAGCAAGCTACTGCGGACACTGCGTCACACTGACAAAGTTACGGGCACGAACTATGTGATTGTGCAGGCAGCTCTCTAGGTAGGGTCTGTGCAGTTCCAAAGGGCAATTGAAGTGCAAGAACGGTGGGCAATGACCAGAACCTTTATAAGTATGGAGTGGCTCATACTTCTTGGCATAGTGACCGGCTGCAGCTCCGGTCCATTACCCCTTCTAACCTCGAGGTTTGCTGCACGTCATAGAGGCTGGCCACGGGATCTGCCATGTCAACTCGTTCTAGCGCACCTACCATTCTTGATTGCGTATATTTGTCAAGCCCGGGCACATTTGAAACTGCGAATTGACCTGTCTCTTAAAGGTGCCTAGCAGGCCGCCACTAGAAATGCACGATTTATTCTCTAGAAAATGCCTACATGACTGTGGATATTATATCTCGGAAATTGCCTATACCACATAAAACGATATGATGAAAGCCTCTGGCCATGCGTGACTCATGGCTTCGGAACCGGTCACGCAGAGACAGACTGAGAGTCGATTGGAGCAACCTTTGCGTGTGGTCGTCATGCGACACATAAACCGCCCATTGTTCCGGCTTCGCGGATTTCATGATCCCCGCGCGAGAGCTTCAGAGTGTCATGGGAGATAGTCGGACAGCAGATCGGCAGTACAGCAGAAAGCTTTGGTGATAATCTACGACCCATCAGCCTCTTTCAGTAGGAAGGCTTTGTTGAACTTTCATTTGGTCTTTTCGATACTGACCATTGGATCTTTGTTCACCTGCTGCTGTTGCAACTTTGTAGGGGGTATCGACATGGAACATGACGTAGCGTCGACTGAGATGGTGTTCCTTGTCCACCAGAGTGCCCTCCCCGTTAGAACGCGTGAGTCTGTGGGAGAGTTCTGGTCTACCAGCCTCGACAAATTAGTAAAGTCGTGGCTGTCATTCTCCGAACCCATTGCCTTTCCTGGAGGCCGGTGACATGGTATGGAGTATCGAAATATGGCTCCACGACATCAAATGAACGTTGCCGATGTGATCTACTTGCGGCAGATGGAGATCGGCACTCTCTTAAGGCATTTCGTCGAGCCAATGAACTTGGCGACCAATATCATGATAGCCCCATAGGTCTAATTCATGGAACTCCAGATCTCCTGAGAATATGCAGAATAAATTATTTCGAGCGTGTGGACAAACAAATGGCTGGAAACACATGACAGGTGCCTCTAGGCAAAGAATCTAAGCATAGAAAAAGTTCCCTAGGATCGTAAGCAAGTTGCTATTGTCTGCATAGTACAGAACACCCAAAGGGTCCCGAGTCGTATCCACCTTAGTGATTCAAGCTGGTACATGGTCAATTGGACTAATTATCACTGTGTTAGGGCTGGTCATGCCTAAGGATACAAATGATATCTGCATGTCACAGACTTTATGTTCAGTGAAGAACGTCCTTGTATATGGCTCGGGCATACTTAATCATGTAAATCCATTGATGGAGTCACATAAGTGATAGATAGCCGTTTATTCAGGCGAGGCATAGTCAATAAATTTGCTTTCTGGATGGTTCCGGGTTCAGGGCGCCCCAGATATTGTAGCTCTCCCCGTACGTCCAATGATGACAGCCCCTTAACCTACATATTTCATGATCCTATAGCTTCCCCTGTCTATGTACGTTTGTTTATATGTCCCCGTGATTGGCTCTTAAACCAGGAAGGAAACGACGAACTGACTAATATGAGGTTGACTTGGTTTCACCCTATCAACCCTCAGCACTTGGGAGATAAACCAGCCAAGACGCGAAGGATAAACTTGTGTCAGCTCACAGGACCTCGTGGCTTGACCATCCGCTGACCTTCGCCCCAATATCCCGCTGCATCGCCCCAGTCACCCCATTTAAAGCAGCCTTGTGGCGTTTCGACAACCGAACAGGTGTGCTGCATTACCAGGCCTTGGCATCAGCCCTCCAGGAGACACTTGAAAATATAAACCTTCCATATAACCAGCGCAGTGAATCCACAGCGTGCTTCTAAAAGTGCTAGCCCGAATTCGTGGTATATATTCGAGCAGTTCGAAATGGCAGCCCTTGCGCAGCCCATTCCAGCCGACAGTCATGGCAAAGGCCCTGGTCTTGGGGGTGGAGCCATCGCTGGAATAGTCATTGCTACTATTATAGGCACGTCTGGCTTGATATTTCTATGCATATATCTATCAATGCGAAAGCAGATCCATCACAATCTATCGCAGATGAGAAAGGAGAGAGAAGCCGCCGCTCAGGATGCTGAGAAACAAGGGCCGAGTGGCGCGTATGTGATGCTATATTTCACTCGATGGGAACCACGCGCTGACACTTGTCGAATCTTAACAGGCTACCCAGGGATCCGGGTCGGACGGGATAATATGAAGGATTATGGGGAATGGACGAGCGTTATAAAAATCTCATATCCTTGTCTGTCACCGTTCTGTACACACTTTCAAGAACAAAGTAGTATTAGTCGCTCTATGAAGTCTTCAAGGAGAAAGCGGGTCCCCGTTGAGTCTAATACGTCCTACGCTCGCGCTTTGGTAATATGATCGACCATTTGCTTGCCCATCCCAGCATACAATGCATCCCCATGTACATCATCCAACGGCTTCTCCCGCGATGTTCCAGCATGTCGGACGCCGCTACCCTCATCGACGGACTTATCTCCCCACCACATCCTCTCGGATGGCAGACACCACTCGTCCACTAAATCTGCCAAAGTCTGTAGACAGCCCCAGCACGCCGGCTGATTTCCAAGGGGCCTCCACAACACCAGCACTGTGACAAACACCGATGTGAGAGTCATCACACTGGCGAGGATAAACAGCCGCGACCACGCCATATCAAAGAGCACCGACTCGCCGCTATACCAGCTGTCCTCTCCAAAACGCGGGACCATGCTTTGACCCAGCAGCCAGTGCAAGGCTGATTTCATGCCGAATAGGACCAGCGCTTCCCAACTGCGCAGGACACCCACCAGTGGGGTGGTGGTGAGTCTGGCGCCCGTGGACGCGGACGAGGCCCGCCAGCAACTCTCGTCGCGCGTCATGTTGACGACAAGCTCGGCGCAGTGCAGGGCGATGGTTGTGGCGGCTTGGATGGCGCACAGAAAGAGGATGGCGAGGAAGAACTGGGCCGCCAGAGCAAAGCGTGTCGGGGCCGAGGGGCTGTTGGAGGCCGGATCCATGCCAAAATGAACAATATAGCATGTCTGGTCCGTGTAGTAGTGGTCGTTCATGGACAGGATCTCTTGCCCGGCCCAATTGAACGCAGCGCCCTCGCAGCTGGAGTACATGGAGGCCGCGATGCGGAGTACGATCACGCCCCAGATAAAGGTGATAACCGTGAGGCCCCAGAGGAATAGGAGGATCCACCGGACGGTCTTTAGCACAGAGAAGAGACTGGGCTGTCGGTTGGACGGTCGGATTGGGGCTACATCATCGCCGGGACTTGCTTTGACGGACTGCAGGCATCGGCCTGGCCGCCGGCGGAGGCCATCGCATGACTGCAGGGCGGCCACGGTGTTGTTGAGCGGGTTGGGGCTCCACGTCGGGATGCGGGTCGAGTGTTTCCACAGGCAGAGGGACCCGACCAAGGCCTGACCCAGGAGTGCGATGCCCAGAACCAGAAACGCCATACCATTGAGGGAGATACAGGTGTCCCCTGGCAGACACACCGGATTCATCTCCTCGGCTAAGACCCCGAATTCGGTGGCGCTGAGTTTGTCGGGGCCTCGGATGAGGAGTATAGACGTGCACGCATAGGACATGGTCAGGAAGGCGATCCACGCGACGTTCATCGGCCAGCTGTTAGCCAGCGTCGCGCGGGAGCTTGTCAACAGTCGGATGTTGGTGTTGTAGCGGAGACGGCCTTCGCGGTATAACGCCCATCGTAGGGATGTAGCATGGATATAGCCCAGAGAATCGGTGGTTAGCGTCAAGATAAGGTTGACCATGAAGGACACTACTTCAGCCTCATTCTCGGACAGCGTCACCGGCCAGGTGTGGTTGTCCTGCGTGATGAGCACCACCAGGCCCCAGACCACGCAGCTAGTACCTAACAAGGATGCGATCACGATAGCCGCCCAGGATGTCAGGACCGTGTTAGAGCATGGATCATAACTCTGAGCGACATCGTCCCCAATCCCGGTGGGTTTGTCGGCGGGGGCATTGGACGGGCTTAGAAGCGATTCGCTGGGCGCAAATTCTGTGGGATATCGGGTCTGTGAGGACATGGAGAGTTGCGTCGTGTTTGCTGTAAAATGGACATCACATATCATAGCCGTCTAAACGCGATTAGGAGGTGAATTATATGCTGCCTGAGCCAAGCCTATCCCACAGCCTCCCAGATTCAGCCAGCCCCCAAGGCCAAGTCCGAATGCTTCACAGTCTTGGTTCGGACCGTGGCTGTGGCGTCTTTTGTTGGATGTCGAGGGGGGCACCTTGCATGGATAGATCCTGCTAATGAGACTGAATATCACGCTCCACGAGTGGTGGCTCAGCCTCTTTGCTTCCTATTATCCTTAGGCGAGGCCAGCGCTGGTGGTCCACCAATTGGACCTCGGCATAAGCGAAAGGAATCACGCTGAGATAGTGTCGCTTGGCAGGCTCTTGCGCCTCGCTGGCGGCTCTGCGATCCACGCCTGGATCATCCATGATAGGCTACTTCTCTCGGCCTCACGCCAATTGAAGCCGGCCCGATTTTAGCGTGAACAAGTGGCTGATATAGAAACACCATAGGATGAATTAGCTTGAGGACAATATCTGCTGCGCTGTACAGTGCGATGCTATGCGTGAGAGTATGTTCGTTCCCACTTCATCAAGGGTAACCTTTGGGCAGGGACCACACTGTAACAGTCTTATAGGATCGAGACAGTCATGGCAGCATCCTGGCGGGAGTTAGATAATAGACATGATCTATTAGGAGTACTGTATCGTCCAAGGACGTTTGTGAGCTTGCATCTCAGCTCCAATAGATTCCGTATATTAGGAGAATGTGGAACTATACGATGTATCTTATCACCATATTCTCATGCCGCTTGATAGTCCACCTTAGAATGCATCCTCGGAATACTGGCAAAGGAAAGGAGAGGGTTTCTGAGCATGTGACACGAAGAACAAAGAAAGGATTGTAGAGCAGGGGGACTGCTCAAATAACCGTATACTCGAAAAGGATGCCATTAGAAAGTACCCTTGTAACAATTTAGGCCTTGTCCATTTACACTACAGAGAGATAGATCATGGCTTAGGGCCTAAGAATCATGTGTGAGACTGCATTAGCTGGCGCTGTCCTACCAAGTGATTCAACTGAGTAGAACCCTAGCAGGCCACATATTTATAAGGCCCAAGCACGGTGGATCCAAGACCCGATGCAAATAATTCTGACGTTCTCACGAAGTCATCCAGGTATTTCACCCTCTTTCTCAAGGATTGGCTAGAGATTTCGCGCATTAGATTACTAGCTCCGATTTAGCCATAACCGCGGGTCTTGAAGTTCTACTTAAGTTCAATGACCCAGACTCCATCAGTCTATCAGTGTATGATTTAAGGTAGAATTTCATGAATTTTTTTCAGCTTGATCTCGGCCAGCGCTTGCTCGTTTGGTCTAACGGAGTGTCATATAGCCCTGGCTACTAAGGAGAAGAATCTCATCCTCTCGTTAGCTTCATCGTGTTGATCCAGCCGTTCTATCGGTTGTCTATGGATACCATCAGGGACAAACTTCAGAAATTCAGGATGGAAAGTCAGACCAGATCAACTAATATATATTCCTGCCAGACCCACCACCCCCTCGAGTATATTGAACCAGCGACACGGGCCAGCGCATCGTCCGGTATTCATGTTCGAATGAGAAAAGTCTATACAATTCATCCTGTAATGCCCTAAAACGAACGTAGTGAGAGAAAAGGAAAAAGTAAACGAGCCTGCGAGAGCCTACGAAAAAGACTATGGCGTTTCGTGGTGGAACGCTTTCTTCCACGCGCTCTCCTGATTCGCCTGTTGGGTTATCGCTCTCAGTCAAGTGCTGCTGTAGGTTAGGGTTCTAGGGCTTCTCCTGCGGCTTCGACTTCTCTGGTTGCTTATTTTCATACACTAGTTACAGCTCTGCAGCTCCTATATGCTGCTACATAATATCTGATATTTCCACGTCGCCTCTTGCTAACTGCTCTCGCTCGTATATGGCGTTGTTTAGGTTCTGATATATCTACTATTAATCTGCCTATGTGGTGGCCTTCGGGTCGTCATCTCGTCTTCTATCACTACTACCTAAGCCTGCTCCTAGCCATATCTACGCTTTCATTGTCTTTTATTCATTACATGTACTTCTTCGCTATTACAGTTTTGCCTGGTGTCCTCTTATCTGGACATTTATCAGCTGCTTCCGTTTGATGTTGCGCCATCAAACCTGCCAGGACTGCGGACGTCAGGTTCGTATGTCCGCAGCTATCCAGCCAGCTCTTTGTCCGGCTTGTCGGTTACCACGGACGCCTCTTGCTATAGAGACACGACCATGCGTTGGTTGCCAGATTCCCCTTCGCGCTGAGTCGTCCGATATTCTGTGTCCCCGCTGTCTATCGTCAACCTTCTCCGACAGCAAAGCACTTGTACGCCCCTGTTATGACTGCACCAACCCTTTTTCAGCGCGTCCCGGGGTAATCCCTTGCTCTCCCTGCAGAGCTCGGAGAGCGAATAACACTATTACGCGCTCTTCGTTTGATCTAGCTTCTTTCAATCCTTTCCAGAATTCTTTACAACTATCAAGCCTTCGGAAGCGCAGTGCGCCTCTAACCCCTCGTTCATCTACATCTACTTTAGCCCGACGAAAACCCGCCCACGATGAAATAAACGTCCCTCTTATCCGCCAGGGCCTCGGCTTTTTGCAGAGGGAATTTGACTTGCGAATGCAAGCCTCCGATATCTTCCCTCCAGAAATTTCTCCGTCCCACATACGTTTCTCTATTGCCCGTTATGAGAACAGCATGGCTGCAGTCAGTCAGGAAACAAGTTGCTGCTCATGTGGCAGGCTTGTCCCTCTTGACGGTGTGCACCCGATCCCCAGCAATGACCCCCTTTTAGAACCCTTGCAAGGTTATCTCGACACCTGTGCATGGAGTGATGGTCTTTGGAATACATGTCCCTCCTGTTATTCGGCTCTTTTTCGTCGATCAATTCCCAAGTTCTCCTCTATCAATAAAATCAACGTGACCCTCTGCCAGTGTTACCCTGCTATCCTTAGCGATCTGACTCTGCCCGAGGAGTGTCTTATTGCCAAATGCCATCCCCTTGGAGTGGTTATGAAACTAAGACCCGGTAGGAGATCTTCTCCTGCCAACTACCGTGCTTTACAAGGACACTTTATTGTTATACCCCAGGAACCAAGTCCGCTCCTTCGGATATTACCATGTCCTGAGCTACGGTTAACCGACCTGATTAAAGTAATTTAGTTAGGGAAACAGCGGCTGATCTTCCTAGCATAAGCCGTCAAATTCTTATCAAACAGTCGCGTAGCCATAGATACCATTATCCGTACCGGATGCAATGTCACAATCCCGATGAGAATCGGTTTACTGCACCCGTCCAAAGCAGACCATATAAAGGCGATAGACGCCAGCGCCGAGGCAACCATTATCAACGCCGAATGGACTATCGCAGGTGGCGCCCGCCCTCCCTCCCCTCTGAGGGAACTCAACATCATCACCAAATGATTTTGTCGAGCTGGATAGAGCCTGTGCACGCCCAGGCTCTCAGCCTTTTTCGAGTATCTGACAGGTGGTCGATACATCGGCGAGCTCATTCGGCTCATTCTTCTCGACTATCTGACGAGCGTCGCGGGTGTGCCGAAAGAGGATTTGTCTGCGACACTCTTAGAGAAATACGCACTCACGACTACGTACGCCTCGGACAACATTGGCCGTGCCCGGTCCGATCAGGAAGCCGCTTCCTTGAGTGCGCCCGAACGTAGCAAATGGTCTTGGGATGGTGCGTGCGCCAGAGTGTTTCGAACGATGGCTCGAACCGTGCAGCGACGGTCACCTGGGCTTATCGCCGCCGCCGCCGTTGGACTACTTGCGTGAGCCAAAGAGATCGAACTCAAGGGGGACAGCAATCAGAACTCCCCTGATCAATCAAATGCCGCTTCTCCCCAGCTGAACGGTGCCACGAACCTAGCAAGGTTGCGCATCGTTTGATCCCCGACGACGGAGACGCCCGGAGGAGGCCTCATGGCCCTATCGTCCCCGTCCTGTCACCTACGCCAACGCTAGCGGACTGGCAGTCGGGAACGGAGGAACTTGGGTTTGCCTACATCGATGGAATCATTCAGCACTACCCGAACTTCAAGGATATGTGCCAGCAGTTTATTTGCCGGCTTATTATGAGGACGGGGCCGCAGAAAAGCTGGAAATCCGTCTTTCTGCGGGAGGCATCTGACGGTGGAGTCATCGGTGCTGGGGTTCTGGCGGGGATGGTGACAAACTCATAGCTTGGATTTTGAGATGATTTAAGATTGATGTGAGACGACGATCTGGCTTATGTTACGTGTTTTGAGCATTCTGGTTGAGAGTTTGTCTTTCATAAATAGAAGTTCCAGCTGAAGGCGTCCAACGGTTAGTCTATGCTTTGGTTGCTTTTGGTTCTTTTTATGCTATTCGTAGTGTTATGTTAGGCCAGGCCCGGCAGAGAATATTGCATTGTTTAGGTTTTGTCTTGGCTCAATGTGTAGAGCTGTGGAGCTATCACGAGCAGGGCCGTGAAAGCTACCATACTTTGACCCGGGACATACATTCGACCCACGTTTCAGCTCAAATACATATATATATTACACCATCTCCTCGATCGTCTGAGTTTCTGTCTCATGAGAGAAACTGTGCTGATTCATTGGCTTCATATCTACCTATTGTAGAAGTCATAGTCCTACCCCATCTGGGATCTGGACCTTCCATCAAACAATGCACTTGTTCAGAAGTGTCCAACTCAGTCCTCGCCATAGCGTCCACCACAGGACAACCAGTACACGGCTGACACGAAACACTTGGCGCAGTATGCCAACGAAAGGGCTAGACTATTGCTAAGCAGACAAACAGACGGACGGCCTAGGCCACGGATTCAGGATCGGTCCGAGACAGGCGCGGCCCGCCCAGGGAGACGAGACACGATCCGGGGACCGGGGGTTCTTAAGTCATCACGAACGAGTTTCAAATCGAGGACCCAGCATGCGAAGACTCTATTACAGAGTATGCTCGTGTATCGTGTCGCCAAACACGCATTCTTCCCTAGACGGCTTGTAGCCCGGTCCAGAAGTGGGTGACGTCCCGTGCATCCCTAGAATGGCGGAATGAACGGGGAGACAGACAGACGCAGAGCTTCTGGAAGGACGGGGCAGAAAAAATCCGGACGCGCAAATCAAGCAACCAAGCACTGGTGGTCCGACGGGTGCCGAAGAAAGGGATGGATGGACGGGAATGCTGAGGGGGAATGGGCATTGTTCCGATGCAAGGGAAGCGCGCATTATTGGGCGAGTCTACCCACCATAGACGGGAATGAAACTATTCGAAGGAATTGTGCGGATTTGGAGCTGCACACGAGAGACATCGAGATTCGACAGTTGGTCGGGTTTGGAGTCTGTCTGATTAGCCTGGTGAGATCGGGGTCTCGTGGACCGGACGGATTCGAGTGTCTTTCGGCTATGCATGTTGATCTTCGGCTGGGTTGTTTGTTTGGGGCCATTCTATGCATCCGTCGATTATTGTTGATTGTGTACGATGAGCCGTTGTATTGAGTTCTAACCCATCCCAGGGATGCATTCTGAACGATTATCGCGAAGCTCAACCCATCCATTCACGTACCCTTCAGGAATATACCTAGGGAACTACACAAGGTCAGTCCTTACTGTATTGACGGTGCCCTCTGCATTCAGCCAGTTCCTCGACCTGAAGAACCGTACTCCAACAGATTCGGCCACTCCATCTGTGAATGTGTCTGTAAGAGATGGATGAGGCTTCGGCTGAGTCAAGGGATGGAACAGAGTTCATCGCCATTTCCCGTCTGCCAAGGACAACTGCCAAGAGAATGCGTCACATCCATCGGCCATTCACAGCCAGTGCGGACGGTCTGTCAGCTCGCCGTTGTCACAGAATTCGTCGATCTGGTAAAGTGGCATTCATCAGTTGCACGGATGAAGCTGTCCACTTTTTTGCCTTTTTGCTTTTTTTGGACTCTTGTCGCTGGAGGGAGTATATATCCTGCTGCCATCCGGCTTGACATCTCGTTCTTTTCCCTCATCATCTCAACTTCTTGCCATTGAGCAACGTCCTTCCTTCTTTCTTTTGTCTCTTGTTCAGTTGTCCTTCGTTTGGGTATCATCAGCCTTGTCATTCCTTCATAGACTTCTCTCGCTCTCGTTCTCGCCGGTTGTTTATTTCGCCCTCGTTTCCTTCCACAGCCTTCGGTCCAAGTGTAGATACCGACCGACCACCTCTCATTCGCTTTTGTCGCCTTTTATCATAATCACCACCTAATCTTAATCCACCACAATCATGGAGTGTCTTCGCCAGATTGTCCGTCTCGTGAAGGCGCCGTTCCGCCGGAATTCCCCCCGGGTATTGGAAATTGTAAGTCATCGTTTCATGACTGACCCGCGCAGAACTAACGGAATGCCATTCAGGGGCCCCCAACGAACTTCCGGAAGAAGGAGCTCCCATCATTCTTTGCCGACGACGAGTTCGTGTCCCATACTAAGAGCCAGCCTTGCACCACCGCTAATCTGCCGCAGTGCGTTGACCCTGCATAGCCACGGCCCCACATCGGAGAAGCACGTTATGGTCCAAGCCGTCGAGTACCAGCCATCTCCCGTCGACACGCTCCGCGCGCAGGTTCGGAGGCTCAGCGGAAGGGCATCCAGCCCTTGGCGGATCACGAATAGGCATTCGAATTCCTGACATCCAGAGGGAAATGGATCATCCCTCATCCTGAAAGGGAAAAAAATTCCGTACCAACAAGGCGTGTACGATTACAGCAGGAAAGCGGGGACTTCGTTGAGCCGTGATTTGTTCGAGCCTTCGTTATTGCGAGTATCTCTCTGTGTTCTTTCGATAGACGTCGCGGACGCCGAGCCAGACCTCGACGGCGATCTCCCCGGGTGTCTGGCGGCGTGGTCCGGTTGACCCAGCTCTGGTAGTTGGTCGAATTCATCATCAAAAAGCAATCGCCGTCTTTTGATCTCGGTCGGTTCTGTGCGCTTCTCGGTAGACTGTACTTTGGGTTTGGGGGTCGGCGTCGGAATGTTGCGCCTCAGCGGACTTCTGCTCGGTTTGGTCGTTGGGCGCGCATCGCCCTGAGCCACCATCGGCGTCTTAACTGGCCCATCCAGATCATCATCTTCATCTTCGCCCTCCGACACCGTCTCATGCCCTTCGGCCGCCCGCGTAATCCCGGGGGTGCGGAGAAAACCCGCCGCCGCCCTCGTAGATTTGACCCCCTACATACCCACCAGCGAGCGCGCCTTCCGCGGACTCGTCATCGACCCATGCAGCGACGTCCCCGCAAATGCATTATCGTCGTCCTCCTCGTCCTCATCAACACCAGCCTCCTCCTCGGAGTCGACACTGGGCCGTTTGGAGCCTATCTCTTCCAGACCCTGATTCTGGCGCTCGGCGAGGGCCTCCGCCGTGTCGCGACGCTTCATCTCCGCGGTGACGGGGGTGACGCCGTCGGTGGGCCGGGCGAGTTGGCGGATGGCGTCGGCGTTTTGGCGCTTGGCTTCTTTCTTGCAGCGGACGTATTCAGCGTAGTGGAGGTGCTGGGTGAAGGATTGTGCGACAGCGTAGAATTTGTCTTCGACCAACATGTAGATGTCATCGTGGTCGAGGCCTTCGATTAGGGGCCTCCGATTAGGGATCTGCGGGAGTTAATTTGGGGTGAGACTGAGGGTGAGGAGGAAGACGAACTCCTCAGATGGGCAGCGCTGGATGGGTGAAAAGGCCGGAGTTGGTTCTGGGTGTGTTAGTTTGTGAGAGAGCATGATGAAGGGGGTGTGGTCGTACAGGATCGAAAGAAGTCGCGTTTGCGAGGGCGTGGTGTTGCTTTGGTGTCGGGTTTGGTGTTGCGGGATGTGGATTTGGGAGAGTTGTTGCTGGCTGAGTTGATCAGCCGGGGGAGAGTACGAGGCATGTCGGATTTGGGATTGTTGTCACTAGTCCATGAAAGTGAGGAGAGGACAAGAGACGTGGAGGTGAGGAGATTGAGGGTCGTGAGGGACGCGATAAGGCGGAGGCCCCACCTCCACATTATCACCAGTAGTGCTGGTCCAGAGTATAGAGTAGTATCGCCGATCGCTTCATCCTCGTAGACACTGCTGGGATAGTTACTAGAGCTGAGTCTTATAAGATCACGTCCCTCATATAACTAGATGATTACGAACAACTTATTTTGATTGAACGATATATTACTCTGGGAGTACTCTCGCTAAATACTATCCCTTCAGGGAAAGTCTATAGAGTAATAGTATCAAAATTAGAAGCTCTCGCCATATAGATGGATTACTAATGATACAGCCACAGGATAGCTCTTAATTCCTCTATCCTTGCCACTACTGACCGCCATAACTAGAATACACCACCGGCTTATTCTTAGCATAGCACTTAATCCACGTATATGGAATGAAAAAATTGACGCGACACCAAGCATTGTCTCACTTTCCAGAGTCAAAGGCCTCTCAAGTGATATAATAGTTGCCAGAAGATATAAGCACCTACGACCATAGGGTGTGGATAACAGGGCTCCCGTCCGCTCAGCCGTACTTAAGCCACATTGGAACCGCACGGTCAATTCTCAAAAAGCCCTAGGCTCCAATTTTTCTCTGAAACTAAGACATAGGCTGGGTGCGGGTGGTAGGGGTGCGATCTCTATATCGACTGATAGTTGGAGGCTCACCCGTGACGAGCCAGTGGAGAGAAATTTCTCCAAAGAAGAGCCAGACCCATCGCCTCAATTTCTGAGACTATTTGCAGAAAACTACATTGCAACACGGAGGAAGAGACTCCATGCTCAGAAGACTGTCTGCCATCCGCTTACTAGTCTTATATCTTGCTGGGAGCGAAAGACGACCAGAACACTACCACTCGAAGTAAAAATAGATGTGAACAACGTATGGTCGCCCTATCCTTGATACTGTTCCCTGCTGATATACCCTTAATTCGTGCGAGACGTGCTCACACGGAAGTACGAACTGCCTACCAAACCAAGGGATCAGATTTTGGTCACAGCCAAGTTTGTTGACTACCTGCTCCGCCGGCTTTTTGGAAAGGATGATCATGACTATAAGTATGAACGGGCCAGAGTCCAGACGGCTTCTGCACTGAGTCTATTCGCTGGCTCAGCATCACGAGTAGGAGTAGTTGTCGAGTCAACTTACTATCGCGATTCGATGAGTGCCTCTACTATAGGGCAATGCTTCCCTGGCCGCCTCGATCCTGTCTACGTCTTTATGCTAACTCTTGTCATGTAGCACTTGTCGTTCAGCATGAAATGGAGCCAGAATGGCTCGATCAAGCGCTGGGTGGCTATAGACCCCGAATTCTTGAAAGGTTAGCGCTACCGCGACGATCGGACAATGTAGGTTTTAGTGCGATAGTCAACCTTTGCGGTAATCTGGCTAACGATGACTGACAGGCCAAAGAATTGGATTCGGGAGCAGCCCCTTACTGGGAGACAATTATGTATTCTGGGTAATTGTCTACGCTGTTGCGGACGAAGCGTTTAAAGGAATTTCATCTGTTGATGAGCTCTTGTCAAGGCGGCCTCCGCCAGGACGTGAATCCTTTACTCTACAGTAGACATATCGCCCAAAAAGCCTTCCCTTCTTCCGGATGGTCACAACCGAAGGACCCAAGGAAAGCACGGCATTGACCTTCTCCTGGCTTCATCAAAATTTCACCAGTTTGGCTGAACGCGAATGCTTTAAGAACCGCCTCTGCGTCCGCGGTATTCGAGGGGCTGTGGTAAATAAGGTTGATCGTATGTCTCCTGTCTCTTTTTACTCTCTTAATAATGCTCAGCTGATGACTTCGTCTAGCTAAGGCATCCGAGGCCACACCAGGCCAAACGCTGGACCACCAGAATCACAACACGTACCTAAAGTATCAGTCCGCGCTGAAGTCTTTAGACGTACAGGCGCTATCCCACGATTTAGAGCCAGATTATGAGTGCCGTGACATGGAACAGAGTATGGCTCACCACCGAGATACTAACGCCCCACGCCATCTTGATGCTGCCGGTATCGCCGCATTCGAGCGTGACGAAGATGTCGTAGCTCTCAATGAGGATATTGCGAAGCTGACAAAACAGATCGGGGGTCAGCCTGATTCCCATAAAGACATTGTCAAGGTGCGAACCGGGCTCTACAGCAAGAAAGCGAAACGGCTAGAAGCTAAACGAGCGGAATTTGTCGCACAATGGTGGGATGCGTCCTATGACGACTACATCGCAGAAAACAACATACCGGAGAGGAGCACGACGTGCCTATTCGATATCTACAGGAAGTATATGCCTTAGCGATCCCGGATCCAAGAGACTCTGTTCAAAGAAGTACTTCTGGATAGCGAGGAAGGAAGAAGTGCTTGCATGATATGGTATCCTTGTGCACCTCGACTGAGAAAGTTGCATACTATCCTGGCTTGAGTCCAGTCAAGGGGCTTTGTCCGATATGCGAGAAACCAATGTCCAGGTATCCACAGGATACCTTGTCGATATGGCGATCTTCTGACCTATTGCAGGTTTGGTGCCCAGGTACGCGCAAAGTATATCATTCAATGTCCAAGGAAGGCTTTAGGCGCTGCTCCCTATCAAAAATATTACAAGAACGGCAAGCGAGCGCACCGTCGGGTGAATCGTTCCTATGTATAGTCCTGTTACCTCTGTGCAGAATTCTTGCACAGCGAAGAGGAATGGGGCCGTCACTGCCAATACCATTTAGCGAGTTTTGAACCTCGATGTGGTATGTTGACATTCCGCTACACATTGGTGGATGCTGGACACTGTCTTTTTTGTCTCGGTGACGAGGCGAAGCGGCCTGGCGAAAGGTACAAGCAGTGGCTGACGAAGGCAACTTTGCTGAATCACAGTGATGAGCACAGGAAATTGTGTCAATTCGAGGGAAAGGTCATATGCCCCCACCAATGCTGTCAAGATAAAAAAAAATGATGGTGTAACGGGCCTGCGGCGCCATTTTTTCGTGTGCATTCCCTCTCGGGTGCTCGTTCCAAGCGCGTCTCCAGAAAACGACGATGGAAATTTGACGGTGAGAAAGATGAGATGAAACCCGGAAAGGCAGTAAAGCGCGGCGATGAGCAGGACGCATTTTGAAAGAGGAGGTTCTATCGCTCCTATCATATGTATCTCTGGCGTTATGAGGGCTACCAGTGGCACTGTGTTTCCTCTGCATTTCTTTTCCGGACATCTGGAAGATTTAGTACTGAATAGTAATTGACCCTCAGACTCCTTGGGACGATAATAATGAGAATTCTTAATAATAGATGAGCCCTACGCGTAGGGAGTCTACTTGGGAGGCGAAAACGATGCCGAAATTCGCCACCAGTTCCAGAAAAAGCTGGCGTTGCCATCAGCGGAACATCATCCTACCATATAAGTAGCTGTCATGACCTTCGGCTCTAATTTGAAAGCAATGACTGACTTCGCTACACTATCATGGCAAACTATATATATATACTTTATTGAGTGCGTAATCAGGTATTCTTTCAATGACCGTCATGTCGCTGAAGAAGCCCTGCAACGAGTTCGAAACAAGCGTCTGGCCGTTTTAGGAGATAAAGCTGTGGCATTAGTGCTTATCGACTCGTGGTATAGAAGCGGCAAAAGCTGTGGTATGGCGCATTGCAGGACTACGAGAGGTATCGCTGACAGACACTAGAGGATGGGTCTTCCCAGCTCCAAAACTACGCCTGTAACAAGGAAATGGCACGCCAGGCAAAACGGAAAGACATTAATGCGGCTTTTCAATCCGATCCCTCGCACCCGCTTAGTGGCCTGCCATCTATCCACTGCGCTGCTACTGATATGGAAGCTATTATCGGTGCAGTCTGGATTGATTCTGGCAGGGACTTTGAAGTTGTCAAGGGAGTGATGAAGAGTTCGGATATCTGCCCTGATCAGGCATAAAGGTTTCCTCCTAGTCTATTTTGCCCCTCAATCTGCTTTGAATCTACCTAGTGCTTTTTGAGTTGTAGCTCCTGGAGCTAGGGCCAACAGATCTGCAGAGAGTGGGGAGAAAAGTGCTAGAGAGGAAGGTTTTATATCTGAGCAGGGTGGATGTCTCCGCTCATCGTACTATACCAAGTGCTCATTTTTTGACACTATCCATATCAGCGCCAGGCAAGTTTAGCATCTTTTTAGCACGGCTCTACTGTTATTAGCGGGTGGCCTGCGCGGCTGCTCAACTACGACTACCCGTTTGTCTCGCAAAGAGTCCGTGAGTTGGAACTAACGTCAATATTGATTTTCCGTTGTGCTGTGATGCAGGTATTGCTTTGAAAGTTTTTTATTTACCTCTTCAAAAGTTTAGTTCGAATGACAAGTGGGACCGATTTACCTCCCAGTTATGGCACACATTAGCTGCTCGAATCCGTAAAGCTCTCAGGGTCCCATTCCATGAACGCGATCTATCTCGATCTTTAACTGCTCACTGAGTAGGTCCATTCTTCAAATATCCTTTGCCTTACTGGGAACGGTGTGAATAGTATGCTTCCGTACTATCGTCCTTTGCCTTATCTTTATCCGATATGTCGTCAACGTGAATGTTCTTGTTCCAATGATCCAATGTTGCTTGTCCGCGAGATACCACGAATCTTTCCTCGTAAGCGGCACGCACAAGCGTTCTTCTACGAGGTTTGAAGGTGCCAGGAGGGGACACAACAACAAAAGGCACGGTGTTGTAGACGTTGGCACTATTTCTGTCCTACCTCCCGTGGGAACAGCTGACCCGCAGCCACGCGGGCAGTATATGGGTTGCTACCAGAGACTTCCTCATCCTCCTCGTCAAATTGTGACAGATGAAGCCACGCCAGCCGCTCTGATCGAAGAGGTTATTATCCCAGCCTGTGATTCCGTCAAGTAGGAAAGGGACGACAAGACTCGGGAGCTACTCATGCCACACCAGACTGGGCACCCGATTACCTACAATCACTACTTCACGGTACTGTGAATCGAGGCTCGACCAAGTAAACACTAGAGCTTCGTATACGGATTTATTTCGTATGCTATTTGATAAGTAGTCACTTGGGCATGTTTACCAATTCTCCCTCTTTGACGACATTGCTCTTTGATGAACGCATCCAAGAAAGGAAAAGATTGGACCACGGAGAAAATTCCGTGGACACCCGGGCTTTAACATATCCATTTCATTGTGAACAAGACCCTAACTGATGTGGAAAGAACGAATTATAGACATGTTGGCTCGTGCAGTGCGAATGCAACCTGGAGACACAGGAAGGGATAGATGACTTAAGAGCCGCCTTTTCCAAATGGGGTCCCGTAAGAGAGGAAAGATAGCCCAACGCAAGTCCCAGCCTATTCATCCTGCAATAATTAGAATACGTTCCGGGGTGCAACCATCTCACTAGGGTGTCCTGGGTGGAGTAATCAGCGCAGAAGTTCGGGCCTGAACGGTGTTTGTTGCTTTCCCCAATATGATCATGCAATCAACTTCAGACTCTTGCACTTCAGTGGAGGGGCCTAGACATGCATACGTGAGGGCGGGTGCTCGCTGAATGAGAACCTGCTCCAGTGTGACAGCAACGTTGGAATAGGAAGGTAAAGTATATTTCTGTCTCAGGACTTGCGATGGCTGGTGTAAATGCTGCGATAGACTTGCATAAATTTCTGGGTCGTATTGAGAAGCCCATTCTGTACCGTGATGGTGTCGGCGCAGTATAATTTGCGAGAGAGCGAGGGAGGCTCTGGCGAGATCCGATGGCCGCCGGGAAACGAATACCCGATGGAACTGGGATATTTCTAAAATGTAAAGGGCCAGGTGCATAACCTCAGAATCGTACATAACGAGGTCTGTGACTGCAACCTGCAGGAATCCGTCAACAGTGGGGTGACCAATCATCCAGTCCAACGCAACTAGCATATGCCATTCCATCTCCAGAAACATCTCCGCTTCATACAACTCGCCGCACATCCATCGGAGGCTCTCAATCGTGGGCACGCAATCCTTCTTCTCCGCATATTTAGCCGCAAGAAGAAAGGCTGTGCATCCAACCAACTGGTAATGTTCCAAACGCACAATGTGGCGGGAGCAATACCTATCAATGATATTGACTGTCAGGAACATGGTCGTTGGCGCATATTGGAGCGAACAATGTGCTTCAAGGAGGAAGTCCAGCAGATAGGGACGTAATGACCACTGGATTTCAGGTTGCATGTCGATCAGCTCGACGCTCGGCAACGTCACGGTCTGTATTCATCACAGATCTGTCAGCAGACCCAGCCCAGGTCGAACTAAGAGGTTGGCCAATGCTGACCTCCTTTTTGAGCATGTGATACAACGTCTGCTCATGAAAGTGATCATTATCAGATGGATCCTGTTCCTTACATTTGCGGTTCTGCACACCAAAAGCAGTCCGCTTAGTGTAGCCCGGACATTGTATGCATTGTCCCGATGGACCGCTTCGGCGATTCTCATTGAACGTATCGCAAGACGAAACTCCAGACATCTGAAAACTCCCAAACGCCATAAGGGATTTCCGGGCTGGAAGACTAGACCGACGAGTACGCGCTCCGATCAGAGGACTGAAATATTATGTACCAAGGCAGAGTCCACGAGGGCAAAAAATTCTGACTAGAACGACGAAGTTGTATATTGTTTCCGCTTGTCTATATATGACACCGAATCAGACATACAAGCATGAAAATGGTTGTTGCGAGATGACGCGGACCTGCATATTAGTACGAAAGGGCGAAGGGCTTCCGGACGAGACCAAAACAGAAGATCCGTTCCGACAAGTTCTTCCTGCGCTGCAGATCATTCTTTTTTGGCTATTACGCAGTTTCATTGGTCCAAACATGTGTAACAGACCTAAGCTAATACATTAGTATGTATCTCAACTCTCCTGGATCATGTCTAACGTGGCCCAGAAGATTACCTTGTCAGAGGCGTCTACTGATTCACGGTGATGAGAGAGAGGGGTGTAGTCCACAAAGAGCGACCATTGACAAGCAGGGATATATTCATTCGAGCTCTCCTGACCGAAATTTGAATAAGAGTACGTATGTGAATCATTCCAATATAATCCAGGGTGCCTGGGAAGCCCTGAGTCCGGAATTTAGGGATCTAAATGAACAAGTGAACAGAGCCAATGCATCCTCACATATGCCCCTACTGTGTGATCGGATCTGAGAAGGGGGATGCTCTCAACGGCAGGTGGACGTTGTGGCAACGTGGCGTGCTTATTGCAAGGGGCCTGAATGCCTCCTTGCTTCAGAGTACGGCGGTATCTCAGGACAAAGATTCGTACGTTCCCTGCAGGGGATGCCATATCCGACAGGTATAAATGGGAATCCTATCGAGGTTCACGTTCCAGCGCTCATGATTCAGCATTTTTCCAGCCCCAGCATGTCGAATCCCAACGCAGGTTTCACCCGCGTCCAAATCAGAACCTGGCTAAAATATGGCAAACCATTGCTGCCACTCCGCAACAATTCATGACGCGATATTTTCTGCCGAGAGTAACCATCCGGAAGCTCTATGGAAAGTTACCAGTCCTCTCGGAAGCCGCATCGAAGTTGCACAACTTGGGCTGCCTCCTAGGCGAGGCCCACGTGTCCGACTAACAACGGTCTCCAACAAGTGCTTAATGACAAAACATAGTCTTTGCGGATACCAGAGCCAGGAATCTCTCGTAGGAGCACTTCATGCCGCGCAGATTGCATTCTTCCAAAATTCAATGCAACTTAATTAACTGTGCTGGGAATGCCAGATACCAATGTGGCCGCATTCCATACCTTGCATTCGTACGTAGGAAGGAGATCTTTGCAGCGAGAGGGCTGTTAGCTGACCGCTTTTCCTTGACTATATCAGGCCCTCTTCTGGATACGGCGCAGAAGCATCCATCAAGTATGCAGGCCATGTGCTATCCGATACAGAAACAAAAAATTGTGGGAGAGGTTATTAAACACACTCCTAGAGCATCCCGCTCTTGGGTCCGGGTCTGCCCAGCTGCACAAAGTACTATGACCAAAGTCATGCAAATGTAAACCCTGTAGGTCACCCACACCCGTTTGGCCTCTGTGTCGGTAATGGAGTCCATTCTCTCCCGCATGGACATCGCAATTCCTCCATTGCTCGCGAGCCGTAGTAGCACATATGAATGTCTCTAAAAATGAGTTGAGGAGGGTCCCATTAGGCCCATTCCTTGTGGTGGACTTGTTGGGCTGGACACGTTAAGCGATTCGGACCCATAGTACTACAATTGTCATCACCCGACCCTAATCAGGTGAATACTAGGACCTAGCGTGTATCCATTTCTTGAGGACTATTGTAGAGCTTTCCAAGAAATTTGCGTCCCTTTAATGCGCCATATCCGCGCGAAAGAAAACTCCCACCCTGATATCTCGTCTGTTAGCACCATGCCTGGAAGGTTCACGTTCCCAACGAATGATGAGAATAGGTTCATAGTGACTGACCAGGTATACTTGGGATGTTGTCGCGCCCGTGATCTCGCTTTACGAGAGCTGCGGGAGCAATAGCCGTATATTAGAAGATAAGTTGCTGCTACTTGACCCAGTATTGATTCTCTGAAAGCCTCCGATCTTTCGGCTCCAACTGACTCCTTGTGATTTCAAGAGCAAGTTAGCTCGTATGGACAGCGACCCGGAGGGATTACGTCGAGAGTGGCTGCAGCTTCATTGTTCAACCATGTACTGCAGAGCATGAGCCGTATGGCAATAATATCACAAGTTGGGGCGTCAAAGAACTACACAAGCGATCCTTCGCCAATTTCGCACAATTTCGCCATTCACTCGTCATCCTCACTCTCACCATTCAAGACGGCCATTTCCACGCCAACGCTCGCTACCGTCGCCACTTTGGAAAGTCCAAACTCCACGACGACGGATTTGTCGAATTCCGGAGCCAACAATGGTCTGTCAACTGTGATTAAAATCGGTATCGGCCTCGGCATCCCGTTAGGAGCCCTATCGGTAGCTTTGCTTTGGGATTTTCTATCCTATATCGGCGGAAACAGCAAGAAAGGACCCTGGGGCCAAATTGTGCGACTGCAATCCGGCGATGGACTCGCGCCGCTTTCTGCAGTTGACTACAGAGACATAAATTGCATGCGCCTGTCTCAGACGGAGTCAATAGGAACAATGCCGTCGCAGTTGTCAAGTGAGTGTCATTATCAGAGGGGAAAAGAGACGGACCGCCCGCTAAGTGAATTGATGTCCGTTGAACGAGTGGAGCTTTCCTGATACGATAGTCTGCATGTAGTATGCAGAGGGATGTGGCTTACAAGTGGACATAGCCCTACTAATGGTCTGTATGGATATTAGAGGTCAATCAAGACGAGGACTATTTGATTGCAAGCTACTCCTGCGCTGGAGGGTAAAGTTCCTGTAGAATGGGTCAAAAACGCTAAAGGTAAAACGATACACATCAGTGAATGTAGCCGGGGGTAGCGGAATGTGATGCTTTCATCTATGTGCAGGAGCAACCTGTTATATATAATATCTTAGAAATAGCTCACCCGACTTCTAACCTGCTCACCTACTCGTGCCATCGATTCCAGTCCTAAAACACTCAAGCTTCACGGTCCAATAAAATCCCGGCCTTCATCATCGATATATGCCACTCCGCTTCTTCTGCACTAGTTTGAGTTACACTCCAGCCGAAAGGAACTAACCGACAATAGCTCTATTTAGTGGCCTCAAAAATTCTCGCTCAATATTGAAATGTGGCAGACAAAAGCGGTTGACAACAATTTTGGACAGGTGCGGATAGGGCTTGCAACACTTCCCAGAAATTGGAACCTCGAGTTTGACCTCGGCAAATCAAAGTTATACGTTGACAGACAAATATCTTTCTGTGTGGATTCGGACTGAACTTCAGTTCGGGGTGATTGTTCGATCGCACAAAAAAGCTCCACTTATCCTTAATCCCGAGACAGATCTACTTGAATCGATACTTGGTCGTCTTATTGCCAGGGATAAACTACAAAAGAGGATGTGGCATACCAGTGAAACGTTCTATTTATGGTCCTAGTCATTCAGCTGCTGGCGATTTCCGAGATGTGAGTAGTTTCGTACACAGTGCCAAAGAAGCCGCAGTTGAGGTGTCCGGTATCCTTCTTTCTGTGCTTATCCTAATTGTAGCCAACGATGTTGTTCAAAATGTCAAGAAACGGATGCAAAGACTGGCCTTCAGTAACAGGGAGTGCAAAGAAGTGGGCCTATTTGATTAATGGACGAAGATTTCAGTCCGTCACACTAACAGGCTTATCGGATCTTTGCAATTAAAGGTCGCTGAAGTTGTTCAACGAGAGGGATGGTCCTCCTGACTCCTCATTGCAGCTGCCCGAGCCCGGCTTATGAATTTGACACTGTGCACTAGCCACTGTGTAGGTACTTTAGCAGTCAAAGGACGATTCTAACTCTGCTTCCATCGATCGATCTCTCAAGGGCATCAGTTAAGACCAGTGAATGCATTACGTACTTACATGCAGTAGTCTCCGGGGTCCTGAAATCGCGGATTTAGGAGTTGCTGCCCCATGTTAGTCTAGTGCGATGGGTTTTTGAATGCATCCCCGACTGTGGCATAGTCGCCGCGTGCACCCGTTGCGGCGACGGTCCTTCGAGACTTGCTGAAGTATAAAATCGGACACGTCTCCAAGGCATCTCGTTATACGTGCCTTAGTGAGAATCTATTTACTGACTGTGAATCAGCCACTTTAGAAGCAGATTAGCTGGAAGACATCTTCCTCTGCAGTGATATATTTGAGGACATTAGTTTTCCTGTCCCTGCTCTCACTCATGTAAGAGAAGAGGATGTTTCGGCTCCCGGAAGACGAAGGGCATATTGCAGCCCTGATCAACCAGGGACCTCATAACATGGACGTCGGAAATGGAAAACAAAAATGAAGGGAAGACATTAATTCGCTGTAAACCTAAGGCTGAGGAGCACGCCGTCAACGCATAGTCCACGTTAACCGTAATTCACTGTGTTGTTCAGTTTCATCCAGCACTGGGATGGTCACGCGCCATGTAGATATCGCATATGGTTAGCAACATCGACATGACCAATCAGCATCCCCTGGCAAGCGGGATCAGGGCATCGGGACCGTGTATCGTGTACACGGCGAATGTGCCGCTTAAAGCTAGAATCTCTACTAAATGGCTCTTCGCGAATACCAAAAGCTAGACAAAACAAGCACTGGCGACGTGCCAATTGGATGTGTCGTTTCCCCTGCAAAGCTGCTGTTACCCATTCTGGGACCGCAGTCTGGGAATGTATAATCCGCAGACGGTGTCTCCGGCTCGGCCCAACCTTTGCTACTGCATCCACGGCTGTCGCCCTGCACTCAGTCTCCTCGCGCTCCGTTGTTGGCGCAAATCGAAAGAGTATTGAAAACGCACGGTATTGCTCAGGAGGGACAGGACCTGCGTCACGCTTGTCTCTAGATTCTAGCGGCAAGCCATGAACTTGACGTATAATGTCAGCCACGGGCTGCTCCCTATTGAACTTTTCGCGAATGGCCTCCTTCATAGCGCGCCGAGCCACCTGGCGTGCAGTATGGTAGGTGTTCCGCTTTTTCATTGCTTCTTGAAATAGTGGCGACCCCTTTCCTTTAGAAACTGTCCCGTACATCATCTGCACTTTCTGCTTTGCGTGCTGCCACTGCGCCTTGCATCGTTGAACATCGGGCTGTGAATCAGCCTCAGCTTCTTGGGCCTTGTTGAGATCAATGGGCCTGCGGAGGTTGATGGAGCGGCCCTGCCCACTCGCTATTCGGATAATATCACTCTGCGGCTGCCGGCCGCGCCACACTGCGCTGAAATCTTTGGGAAAGCAGTCTGGAGCATACCGGTCTTGGTAGACCGATCCAGATGCGTGTTGAAGAATTAGGTTTTGTTGTGCTTCGCTGATTTCGCCTGACATAAGTCAGCATGTCTTCTATACACTCCATGTTGGCTAGATGCATACAGCTGCTATTGAGCGCTTCGCCTGCCCCTCGGCGGAGCCAATATGAAGTGATAGGCAAGTCAAACCCTGCAAGCTCGCCAAGTCTCTTCAGCCAAGCGTTTAATGTCCTGGCAGAGATGTCAAATAATAGCGCCTCAGGCTCCCCGGGGCACAACGAGAGGGATCCGGCATCTGGCGGTACCTGCAAAGCGTATAGCTGCTCCGCGGATACTATGTGAAGATGGAAGAAGGCGGACTTCCGAAGCAGCAGTGCCAGGAAAAGAGTTTTTGGACATAATAATAGGCACGGTTCGCTAGGAACCTCAGGAATCCCCAAAGTCGGGCTATAAGCAGCATGGTCAAAATGAGACTGGCTTATCCAGACACAGCGGTGCTTACTTTTGCTTCTTCCTTCCACGGTATCGTTTTGTCCTATTTGGTTCCACCTCCAAGACCATGTGCGGCCGTTCCCTTCCCGTAGGAAACAGTGTGACAGCGACGTCGGCGTGTCGCACGTGCAACAGTGCGTCGGGCCTGTGGCCCGTCATGCCTGCAAGGAGGACGATTAAGGCTAGCTGTACCGGGTCCCATGTCTCGCTCCCTGTGGTCCACAGTACCTTCATCAATTGGAAGACATCTTCTGACCGCAGGATCGGTTTCTGTTTCCTCTCCGTTCGGAGCCCGTGTTTAGCGGTCAGTTGATCACGAACCTATCATACGAGTGTTAGCCTGTACCGAACATGGTGGGGGAATAGACCTACTCCTGTCATTTTGTCCTTGATTAACCCCGGAATAGACAGCCCAACTTTCTCCCGACGTAGGAGTGTCCAGACATTCCAATATGTCTGTAGCGTTGAAGCTGCATTAATGTACTGCCGACGATTGGTGACCGTATAGTCGAAGAACGTCCAGAGAGTTCTGATGTTAGGAGGGTCTTCTTTCATGAGCTGAAGGGGATCTCGATTTGTTTCCCCACAGAACCTGAAATCGACTAAGCAAATCCACAAACGCGATTCGAGGCAACTCCGAAGGATTCAAACCAAAGAACACGTACCGGCACCAGAGATCCCAGACCCACCTCTGGAGACTGACTGTTTTTGGTTCATATTTCCGCTTCTGGGTTTCATTTTCATCCAGATTCTTCTCCAATTGCAACCAATTGTGGCCAGTATTCGTCGTCAACTCTGCATCGTTGCTAGCGTTGTTCATCGGTAGATCATGTAAACTGTGGAACTCGGGTGTGATGTTTTCGACTCCTGTCCCAGTGCGTCGGCATTTTTGGAAAACTGACACCATCCCGTTTTCCGAGTTGCTCTGTAGTCTATCCTTCAGAGCAACACTGGGGCTAGTTGAACTCTGCTGCCTTTGTTGAACGGTTTTCTGGCGAGGGCAAGAATATTGGGGCAGACGAATGCAAGCCTTTGCCAGTAGTGACTAGGTCTTCTGTTGATCTGAACAATAGGGTGCAAAGGGGAAATAACGGATAAGAAGTGCTGGGGATCTTAGGAATCCCTGACGAATCAACGAGAAACCGAACAAAGTGGAAAGGCTAAGGTAGTGTAGTTCTAGTGGTGTGCGGTTGAATTCCATGCATCTCCCGAGGGGAACCGGACGCGGTTTTAAGCACCCTCGTGAGACGTTCGAAGTAGAAGTGCTACAGTAATTCTCATGGACTACAGGAGTGATTGGATCTTGGCCGTCTCACAAAGGTGGAGTTTCGTGGGTCGAGGAAGCAGTTTCCAAGCCGGAGAGAGCCATGGTTCACTCACGTGCCAGGAGACTCGGGGTCATGTTCCGTGGGAAGGGCCGGGATAGTGCTCGGAGGCGGGTGGAGAGCCGGTGCAAAGAGGCCGCAAAAGCGGCACCTCGAAGACCACAGAAGAGGCAGGTCGGGCACCGTAAGTCCGTTTAAAAATCCCCTCCGGTGCACCCGCGCCGCTTTTGTGGCTCGCCTGCCTGTTCGGGTGCGGGACCTGCCCCATCGGGCAACCGTGGTTCCCTCTGTTCGCGTCTTTCCTGTTATGGTACTACAAATTGCCTGTTGTGGGAAAGTGCCCTAGCCGTAAAACAAAGTGGAACTGCAGTTGTGTATACCGCTGTTGTCCTCGGGTCTTCTCTGTACACAAGGGAGTTTTCGGACAAACTGTACCCAGCGGAAACTGTACCCAGCGACCTTCCGGTAAGGGGAACTGCTCTGGTTGATATCAAATCGACCGCTGTTGATCGAAATCGTGGTTGTGTTGTGTGTGCCGAGCGGAAACTAATCGCGGCCCGATGGCGGTTCCGCCTGCGGGTGATCCCGAGGACACCCCAAGAACTCCGGAAAACTCTGCAAGGGACGGTGGTGAAGCTGCACCCCTACCAGTAAGAAAAGGGCGATCCACGCGGTCACAAACCAAGAATGCAACCATTCCAGCCGTCGAATTCCCTTCTCTTGAAGATGGGAAGAGCCGGATTACGACCCAAATGGTGGGGAACCTGATCACCAACCTCAAGGAGATCATCCAACGTCAAAATGAAATCATTGAGTCGACCCGGCAGGAGATTCGAGAAATTCGGAGCGAGCAGCAAACGCTCCAGGGCCAAAATGGGGACCTACTGAAGGAAGTCCGTGACCTCCGGGCACAGATAGAAGCTCAAGCAACTTCCCCCCAACCTAAGTCGTGGGCTGCGGTCGCAGCCGAAGCGGCAGGCGGCGAGGCCCCAGCCCGGGTACCCCGACCCCGAAAGGAACCGAACTGCATTCGGATCAGCACGGCACGCCCAACAGAAGACACAGACAGTGGAAACCACGAAGCGTTTACCAGATACTTGCCGACCGACGCTGCCAACGCACGTATCCGCTCTGCACTGCAGCACGCAGAAGCCACGAAAAACACAGAAGTTGCGGGAATTGGGACCACCAAAACCGGGTATGTGATTCGATTCAGAGACGAACAATCAGCAACAACGGCTCGAGACAACCCCGAGTGGCTGGAAGAGTTGGGCAACGAGACGAAACTCGTGAAACCGCGTTTTGGGGTGGTTGTGCACCGAGTCCCCACCGAGGACTTCGACCTGGACCGGAATAAAAGGGATGGCATCGACAAGATCATGCAAGAAAATGACCTTGCAGACAAAGGATACCAGATTGAAGATGTCGCGTGGCTGAAGAGGAAAGACATCCCCCTAGGCCGCTCCGCAACGATGGGCATCTGGCTGAACACTCCAGAAGCCGCCGAATTCGTTCTCAGCAACGGACTTCTGGTAGGACAGAGGTATATCGGGAGCGTGGAACTCTACCGGGTCGAACAAAAGAGGTGCCGTCGCTGTCAACAATTTGGCCATCTCGCCTGGTCGTGTAAGGAGCGGGTCCGGTGCGGACACTGCGCCGGCCAACATGACCAGCGCCACTGTTTCCCCGGGGTGAGGCCCCGGTGCTCAGATTGCAACGAGGAACATCCTACTGGAGATCGGAGGTGCCAAAAGCCCCGCCACCCCCGGTCCCCCTAGTGACCTCACACAATCTCCGTATCTTACAGTTGAACATCATGAAATCCAGGGCAGGAATGGAAGCCCTCATAAACGACCACCAAACGATAAACCTGGACCTCCTCCTAATCCAGGAACCCCCAATTTCCGCGTACCGCACCCACGTCAACCACAGCGCCTGGCGGCTCTACCGCCCTACCCACACAGAGGAAGCTACACGATTCCGCAGCCTCCTTTACGTGAATAAACGAATATCGACATCATCGCATCGTCAGATCCGCTGCAACCACCCGGATCTGGTAGCGGTTAAAATCTGGTCGGCAGACATCCAATATCTCGTCTTCTCGATCTACATCCCGCCGATAAAACTATCCCAAACAGCCCATGAATCCAGCGTGCAACAACTACTAGCCGCAGTCCAGACCACTATCCAGGAACATTCGACCGGCACGGACAGAACAACGAAACTAATCCTAGCTGGCGACTTCAACCGCCACCACCCAGCGTGGAACCACCAACCGATAGCTCCCCGCCTACTCGAACATGCCGACGAGCTCATCAATTTCTTTCAGATACATCGACTCCAATGGTGTTTACCAAGGGGTATAGCGACCTATTGGGCCCTTCACCACCCGGGACAATCATCCACGATAGACCTCACCGTAACCGACGACCCTGAGAGACTTATCCGATGCCAACTATATCACGATAACTATGGGTCTGACCATCGTGGAACCCTCTCAGAATGGGACCTACAGCCTAGGCGAAATAAAACAACCAATCCAAAGAGGGCATATGACCGAGCAAACTGGGGGAAGATTGGGCAAGATGTGCAATTCCAGGCGTCCGCCCTACCTACAATTCTTACAACAACCGACCTAGATCAAGCGGTGGAGAGACTGATAAGTTCGACGGTTACCGCCCTTGACCGACACATCCCGAGGCACCGGCCAGCGCCATATTCCAAACGGTGGTTTACCCCGGCACTCAAGGCCCAACAGATCGAAGCCAACCAGGTTCGCCGAAGATGGCAGACTAGCTGTGCAGATCGGGGACCACAACATCCGAGTTCCAAGGCCCTTTTTCTAGATATGCAAGGGAAGCGACGGCAGTGGACGCGGACAATTGAAAAAGCCAAAGCCGCACACTGGAAGGAATACCTTGACAAAGCCGGAGAAGGGCACCTCTGGAAAGCCGCGACTTATATGCGCCCGCGGGACGACTACGCCAGCATTCCCGCACTAACCGTCGGCACAGAGGAGGTGGTGGACAACGAAGAAAAAGCTGAAGCATTCCTCAACTCATTCTTCCCAAAAAGGGCAGACGCAGAAGAAACGGAACACCCAGCACTCCCACCGGAAGAGATAAAATGGGAATCAATCACCGAGCTCGAGATCTATAGGTCGATCAAGGCGGCCAAAGGAACCACCGCTCCCGGGGAAGATGGAATCCCGACCCTGGTTTGGAAAAACCTGTGGGTCTACCTACGGACGATAATTACCCATATCTTTACCAAGTCGGTGGAACTAGGCTACTACCCTAGCCGATGGAAAAGAGCGAGAATTGTGGTCCTGCGCAAACCGGGCAAGGCCGACTATACAGTGCCTGGAGCATACCGACCAATTTCACTGCTGAACACTCTCGGCAAGATACTGGAAGCTGTAATGGCAAAGCGGCTGCTGTACTGGGCGGAGTCACGGAAGCTGCTGCCAGAGACGCAGTTCGGAGGAAGGCCCGGCCGAAACACAGAGCAAGCGTTACTGGTACTTGTAAACGCCATCGACCGAGCGTGGCTACAGCTACGATCAAAGGTGGTGACGCTTATCGCCTTCGACCTCAAAGGGGCCTTCAATGGAGTCAATAAGGCTAGCCTGGAAACACGCCTGCAGTCGAAAGGAATCCCCACGATAGCCAGACGATGGATCAACAGCTTCATGGAAAACCGATACGCGAGCATCGCCTTCGACGACTTTGAGACGCAACCATCCCTGTTAGAGAATGCTGGCCTCGCTCAAGGCTCGCCTCTATCACCAATCCTCTTCACCTTCTTCAACTCAGATCTGGTGGACCAACCAGTGGACACCAAAGGAGGCGCGTCGGCCTTCATCGACGACTACTTCCGTTGGCATGTGGGTCCGTCGGCGGAGGAAAACCTTAGGAAGCTGCAGGAAGAAGACATCCCACGCATTGAGGCATGGGCCCGACAAACCGGGTCATGCTTTGCGGCGGAGAAAACTGAGCTAATTCACCTGACGAGAACCAAGAAGGAACAAGATCAGGGACAACTCACCATGGACGGCAAAGTCATTAAGCCTACCGCGGCGGTAAAGCTCTTGGGCGTTGTCTTTGACAGAGAACTGCGATGGAAAGAGCATGTCCAGCAAGTGATCAAACGAGCGACCAAAGTCAATATTGCACTAGGAGGACTCCGACATCTACGACCGGAACAGATGAGACAAGTCTACCAGGCATGCGTGGTACCAGTAGTAGACTATGCTTCTACCGTGTGGCACAACCCTCTCAGGGATAAGACCCACCTGCGGCAGCTGGCCACCATCCAGCGAGCTGCTCTGATTCGCATCCTTTCCGCTTTCAGAACGGTCTCGACACAAGCGCTAGAAGTGGAATCTTACACACTTCCAACTCCATTACGACTGAAGCAACGCGCCCAGATCGTAGCGGCCAGCCTCAACACGGTGCCGGATCATCACCCAATGCATGATGTAATAGCCCGAGCAAGAACCCGCAGCACACATACAGGACATCACTGCTATTTCCCGCTGGCTAAAACGCTGCGAATAATGGACCTCCGCCGCCTGCAAGCACTGGAGACAATCGACCCGAGACCCTTACCACCATGGAGGGAACAGATCTTTGATGAGATCGAGATAGAACCCGATCGGGAACAAGCTAAAGAGAAAGCCGTGGCCAGACGGACCATGTCCGGAATCACAGTGTTTTCCGACGCATCAGGCCACCAGGGCCACTTAGGAGCTGCAGCAGTAACCCTCAACGAAAACCTAGAAGCATCGGAATCAAGACAGATCAGCATCGGATCAATGGATTATTGGTCGGTGTACGCCGCGGAACTTATGGCGATATACTATGCTATCAGCCTGGTCTACCAATTAACACGGAAGAGACAAAGCCGTCCAGGAAGAGTGGAACAACCTGCAACTATTTTGAGCGACAGCATGTCAGCGTTACAGGCAATTCGAAATACGTCAAACAAGTCCGGCCAGCGCATCATCCGAGCCATACTACAGGCAGCCTCCGAAATGAGAGCACGAGGCATCCCAATTCGCCTCCAATGGGTCCCAGGGCATTGTGACGACCCTGGCAATGACGAGGCTGACCGGCTGGCCAGAGAAGCAGTAGGCCCGAGGAAGATGCACCCTTTTCAACATCTACTTTCCCGGGAAAGGGGGTTTATCCGCAAAAAGATCCTAAGCGAGTGGAAGAAAGAGTGGACCGAATCGGCAAAGGGAGGGCATCTCCGCCTAATCGACCAAACTCTACCTGCAATTCGTACCCGACGACTCTACGGGTCGCTCCCACGGAACCGAGCCTATCTACTCATACAACTTCGGACGGGCCACTCTTGGTTGGCAACGTACGGGAAACAGCATGGTTTCCGGGACGACGACAGATGTGTCTGTGGAGCTCAAGAGACGGTAGTCCACGTACTGGTCGACTGCCCGAAACTCAGAGACCTACGACAACAATTACGGAGGAAGATTGGAACTGCACTCAGCAGCGTTTCAAGTATGCTTGGAGGACATCAAGGTAAGGAAGGTAAGGTACAAGACGCTGAACAAGACAGCAGCACCCTAGGGGCCGTACTGGACTTTGCAGAAGCGTCGCAGAGGTTTCGAAGTCACGCGCCACGGAGGCCGCAGAACAGAACGCCAGGCAATTAGGCCAACACAGGCCTCGACGAGGCTCCAAATTCGTCTGGAAAGTAATAGTTCAATGTACATAGGGAATATATATATAGAGCGGTAGATAGGGAGGTCCTGCATATCGCCGACGGCGAGGGGTCAGCGTATGAAATTATCATCATCATCAACTGTAGTTGGACTGCATCCGTAGGCGGACGCCTGACATTTCAAAATATAGAGAATATTTTAATCAGCCAAGGACTCAATCATGGCTTCACGTCTACATAAGGTTAGCACGCATGGTGCGAGCAGGCGGGCTCATCGCGTACAACGCGTGATACGCTAAACCATTTTAGGATCCGCGTGATTAGAAACAACCTATGCTATATAAACAACCGAAACAACCACCAGTGGTGAAATAGGTTAAATTGACAATCAGGGCGTGTCAACTCGCCAGAGACAACAGGCTACACTTGCCTTGCAGTCAAGTAGGAGGTCATAATCCGCTTCCAGAAGGCATAATTACTGCTTCCCAGAAGCGGCTCAATCCCCGCAACCCTGTCGGACGACGAGGTCAATTGAGGATGAGCTGAATGGGGAATTCATGCTGGGGCTTCAGTAGACAACACAGTGGAGGCCTTAGTGTAGATATATTTCAAAAGCTCCGAGCGCCCGGAGATAACACCTTAGAGGTTGCTCCCCGGCTCATAACCTGTTGTGATTCAGAGGAAGATTGATTGTTCATTTTCGCATCTGAAAAAGCTGAGGGCTTATATAAAAGATGGATATCAGATTGGTTGGAGATCAATCTGTTTGTATTCGGAATAAATTCCGTATACGGAGCTCTATTGTTTACTAGGTCGAGCCTTGATTCACTTCAGTGATAGGTACTTCATGGCTAACAATATTTGCATACCGGTGATTCGCCGACGTCGCCTTAAATAGCGTGTATTCATGGATATCCACATATCTTCTCCACAAATTGCGGATATAGTATGCCGCCCAATATCCTCAACTTTGTGGATATGGTATGTCACTCCATATCCTCCAGATACTTGATGATATCCATTGGATATAAACCAGGCCAAACATACCCAGCCTCGTGACTTTTTCTAAGCGTGCATTATATATTTGTACTCATTCCTTTTCTTGCGTAATTACCATGTAATAAATACCTACTGAAGCTCTCAATTCAATAGATATAGTTTCATGATTTCGGTCCCACATAAACTACCTCAAATTAATCTGGCATCTATCAGCCGTGGTGGCTTCCGAAACCGCCCCGACCGTCATTGAGCGCCCTCGTGTAATGGCACTTCAGGAAGACTATCATTGTTATCATTCTATGCTTCAAATAAGTGTTTTCTTGATCATTTACACTGGGGTTGATTGCTTAGTTCTATTGCGATTCGGAGGAAGGTTGATTGTTGTTATTCACATCTGAATGCTTGTGGATTTATGTACACGATGGGATATTAATTAATTTCCGTTCAATCCGATTATATACGGAATGAGTTGCGTATACGAAGCTCTACTGTTTCCTTGATCGAGTCTCGCTTCACAGCAAGTTCAGCCTTCCATAAGCTAGATCATTATCACAATCTACTATTTAATATATTAGATATTCTAGGCTTCAAGGCGTGTTGACCTTTTCGCAAGTCTACTAAGACAAGATACCCAACTGCGGGCGAAGTCCGTTCCTGAGGCCTTATCGGGAGAACTGATGTGCAAAATCTTGGCCCATCCCTCAGACAGAATACACCTTGGCATGTAGATTAATTGGAGACTAAGGCGTGCATCCAAGGATAGAGGTTCCAGACGAACTGCGAGGACCAGTGGAAGACTGTCTCCATTCGGGAAAAATACCAGCACAGCGCGTCAAATTCGGGTCGCCTACAATGAGATATGGCTAGACATGCCCGCCGGTCCATTGTCGGAGAAACCTGGGGGCTAACAGCTTGGCGTGCCCGGGATAGTTTTGGACACGTTCAGCTTATTCTTCGGCAGAAGGTCGGCGTGACCCAAGGGTGATGACAGGATTTTAGACACCCGAAGTTTGTTTTGGGAAGCTGTGCACTGGGACCTGGAGAACGCGGGAGAGACTCGGGATTAGTCCTGGCTCTTAGTATTGACCCTTGGCAGCGGACCCACATCGGCGGATACATTCTAATGAAGATTGACGTCTTCCCCGTTTCACCGAAGCTGGGATACCGTGAATTAACAATATCCCTACTACTTTGACCTGGCAGACTTGACTTGTGCTGGTGGTGACTTCTCGGTCAGTTGGTGACTACTGCTATACAGACGGCAGCCCCATGCTCGGCAGGATGCCGTGCGATGCCGAGCTGGGCTTGGCTTACCATAAACTTCATTTGCCGGGGCTGTGGGGAATCATATTGTGGGAGGCCCGGTTTCTTGTCCTCCGATATGCTCTTTGAGGTGTCTACTTGCCGGTTTTCCTGCACCGGGACGATTCGATATGAAAGTCCTCTACTAGGGTTGCCACTTATTGGTTACCAGGGCATAAAGACATTATATGGTGGAGATGTGCCATCAGCGGAACGTACTATATAAGGACTAGAGGGCAACTCCAATCGTTGACATTGACGATGTCCAAGCCTTGGCCCGGGCGATGACTCGAGGAGGGGGTTATGGGTCACGCAAAGTGGGATCTTAAGTTGTCTGTCTGCCCACCCCGTGGAGTCGTACCCCGGTTTGTTAAATTTCTGCTACCCATAGAGAACGTATAAAGTCTGCCGCCTCGAAGCTGCTCAGCTTTTCACCACCCGGTACGTTTTATATGGGCCTCTACATTTCTCTAACCCCCTGTGCCCTCTACATTCCCACAGGCGCCCAATTCTACGATCGACATGTCCGGCCTTCAACTGAACGTCGACTGGAAGTCGAATCGGCGAGCTATCGCCTTCTGTCTGGTGGCTGCCATTGGTGCTCTTTGCTACGGTTATGATACAATCTATTATACCGGTATTCAAGGCATGACGTGGTTTGTGAAGGACTATGGGGAGGAGGGCTCCGATGGTTCCTTCTCACTTGGAACATCGTTCCTGTCCTTGTCTGCCAGTATCATCTACGTGGGGGAGCTGATTGGTTCGCTCGCTGCGGCTCCCATCAATGACTTCTTCGGCAGACGGGCCGTGTTCCTGACAGCCTCGATCTGTATCATTGTCGGAGCCATCGTGCAAGCATGCTCCTTTGGATCTCATCCAGTCTTCTACGTCAGCCGTGTGCTGATCGGTCTGGGTGTCGGGCAGTTCACCGCCACCTGTCTCATCTACATTGGAGAGGTGGCGCCCTCGGCGATTAGAGGCCCGGCTCTTATGTGCTTCCAGTTCATGCAGTCGATCTCTCAACTTGTCGGAGCTTGCGTCAACCAAGGCACGCAGGGTATCCAAAGCTCACAATCGTACCGTATCCCCATGTGTCTTCTCGTTGTTCTGCCCGGCATCATGCTCTTCTGCCTCCCGTTCACCCCGGAAAGTCCCGTCTGGTACATGTCGAAAGGCAAGCGTGAGCAAGCGACCAAATCCCTTTGCAAGATCAACCACAGCAGAGGCGATTACGATCCATCTGCAGACCTCCGAGCTATTGACGACGCAGTGCAACAGGAGAAGGAAAGTGCGCAAGACGCTTCCTGGGCCTCCCTGATGACCGACCCGGTCGAGCGCCGGAAGCTCTTCTACGCCTGTGGCGCTATGTTTGTGCAACAAATCAATGGTATCCAGTTCTGGTACACATACGGTGTCGTGTTTGCTCAGAGCATCGGCGTTGCCGAACCCTTCACCATTAACGCCATTATCTATGTCCTCCAAATTATTACAGTCGGTATATCCGTCGTCTTTGGAAACAAGATTAAGCGCCGCACAAATCTCCTCATCTGCTCATGCGGGATCCTCGTCTCGCTAATCACCGTCGGCGGCCTGGGAACCACCAAAGCCCCCGATGGCTCGCTGGGGCACGGCTATGCCATCGGCATCGTCGTCCTCGCATACATCAACATCATCTTCTACAACTTCTCTATCGGGACTCTATCCTACTCCATCGCATCGGAGATGTCTGTTGGCCGGAATAGGAACAAGATCACGTCGTGCGCAATGGGTGTGTTCTTCGTAACCGTCTGGCTCATGGTCTTTACCAGCCCTTATATGTATTACACGGCGAATCTCGGCCCGATGATTGGATTTGTGTATGGGGGTACGACGCTCTTATTACTGGCGTACTCGTGGTTCTGTGTGGGTGAGACTGCGGGGCGCAGCAATGCGGATATCGAAAGGCTCTTCCAGGATAGAGTTCCTGTTCGCGAGTGGGCGACGTATGAGATCCGCTCAGATGATGAGGCGCGTTTGAAGAAAGACACTGGCGATGAGCAGATTGAGATGGCGTGAATTAAGTGACATGAAGCCAATCGTCTATGCCTGTAAGTCTGTGACGACACCGGTATGAGAAGACAGGATCGAAACAGGGATGGCTCGGTGGGCAAAAATGAGCTCGGTAGCTTAACAAGAGTCGTAAATCATCAGCTATTCAGTAGGTACCCGTACAAGCATGGTATGGTTAGCAGCTAAGGTGAATGAATATACACCTTTGAGAGATGTAGTATGATGCGCCATCCCTAAGTGTTTACCCTTACCAGAGATTAGGATATAGGCAGAGCCACGTCGCTGCTTTTCTAGCTATGGTATGAGTGATCCTGCAATCCTCTCTTCAAAAAATGATACGCAGGCACTCTGTTAGTGCATATGTGGAGCTCCAGGCGAGTGTTGGGCGTACCTTCTGGGCTGTAAAAGAAGAGGTTTAGACGGGATCAACCGACTTTCATCCTCAGATATATCTTCTCAAATCGGGATTTAGGGGCGGGCCCTGGGCGGGAGTGCGGAGGCCATAGAACATAAAACCTATAAGATCTGCCTGCCAATACAGCAAGATTGCTGGGGAATAATATCGTTTCAAAATCCTTGGGAGCACTTTCCTTTCCTCTGCCGGTCATGGCCGCTTTAAGAGGGTGAGGAGGGTGAGTCTAAATGACCTCGAACGACGACACGGCAGACTTCACTAGAAAGGAGTGATGTTGGGCTTAGATCTACCTTGGCTGGAATTTCCACTCTCTGCGGGTTTTGTGTGCACTCGTAATGAGTATTTTTCTCTTCATCATATCTTGGAGGAACTTATGAAGTAGACCGGCAGTAGGACCCAGGAATGAAGTTTTAGTGTTCGAGGATAATCTTTGCCTTCTTGGTCACTAGCATCAGGCGAATTGGTTAGCTGTAGCCTCTACCCATGGCCAGATGAAAATCAGCGGATCCCTGCAACATAAAGTGACGCTGATCAACCATGATGTGGTTCAGCCAACGCACTTTTCAGGGAGAAATCCATAGTATCACGGCGAGAGTCGTAAATTTCTGTCAGCGTGGAAGAAACAACGACAAAACCGAGGTACTGGCTGAAACCAGTGCCTTCGCAAAAGTTTCAAAGGGCATCAATATAGATATTACGGCAATCATCCAGGTGGCTTGCGCCGAAATGGGAGATGCAACGCAAGCGGCCATCAAGCGCGAGGTGACAGGACAGACCCGCCTCCACTGACAGTATCCAAGGGCGTCGCACACATATGGACAATCAAAAGATCCCATTATAACATAGTGATCTGCGAGAACGGGCTGGGTTTCCCTACATTATTGACGCCTCCGAGCGTCCGAACGGAGAATCCCAAGACAGCCTAGTTGACGGACAAAGCAACTCATCGTCTTATCTAATATCCATCTGCCACTCAACCGCTGTCAGCCCAAAGTTGTGTGCGGGATGTTCGCGAGAGTGTTCGCATGTCACCCGAGATCGACTATCTTTTGCGTAGTATGCTCGTCTTTTAGGTAGACTACTGGGTCTTCTTACAGTGGACCTATAAAACCCGTCGTGCGGCAACCATGCGTCCCAATCGTATATTATATTGGAGTTATCCGATAATTTCAGAAGCCACGTTAATTATAAAGTAATATACTTACAAATTTCGAAAACAGGAAATTTTTTTATGCGGTTTCTCGGTTTAGGCATGGAGCGTTCTTCGATATATAAGCAGGATCTTCATTTGCAGTATACTCTTTCGCTAGGCATCTACTGTCAAACCCTGGGATCCGTCTAAGCTGCGCAACCTGCTAGTGTAGTAGTTCAAGCACGAGGGTAACTAGAATCCACTAGTCCGAGGAGGTAATGATACTTATCCTAAGAGCAGTACAGCTCTTGTGGTTGACGTCGAGGTTCCTGGGAACTAACACGATGATCCTGAGATCCGAAGCAGCAAAGATAGAAGCAAGGCCAAGGGGATACGTATATCCACTTGTGATAGAGTATGGACGAATCGTACTAGCAGTGACAACAATATGGTTATCAATGACAGTTGTATTGAACGCGAAGAGCTAAGTACATGGTAATGAGTGTCCTTTATATCCTTTCGATCCCTTGGTGTGGTATACCGGTGGTATACGTGATGGTAGCTGGGTGGTATACGACGGTGGATGATTCTATCATCAAGGCGATTTCCCGTATACCACAGTTCCTGATTGGTGGTTGGGTGTTCCTAGAAAATCAATTCCGTAGAGGTACATATGTACTTGATTTTCTAGGACGCTCGATGGCCTACTCCTTCCGTTTTAGTGCTCACCCTTCGCCGCTTTTTGCTCACTGAGTAGATCTGAGCACGCCCTGAGCACGCCCTGAGCAGCCTGAGGCGATCACTGAGCACGGGGTGAGCGGAAGGCTGAGTGCCCTGAGCAAGTAACCTCAATAAATTGCACCCCAACTAATAATCACCCCTTTGCCCGCTTCTCCACTCGCAGTCCACTCTTGCCCGCCACGCTCCCCTAAAGCCCAGCACTACCATCAAGTCTCTTTCCCCAGTAGGAAAATGATGTGGTTACCACTCTGCTTTACCACTCTGCATCAGCACGGCAAATTCTTTGGTGGGCTTTCACCGGCGAAAGACAACATAAAGCCCAGAAGTTCATGGGAGCTCTGGTCATCTCAAGAGTCAAGGGTTCCTCGGAACGGAGAACTGCGCGAGCCCATCAAGACACTTTTGACTTTCAATTGTGAATAACTACTGGATAGAATGACATGGCCAATGGTTTTCCTTCAGAACACGTAATTCTGAAGAACAATATCGCCAAATAAACGGACAAGGTTCGAAAATTAGGACGCAGCGTGTGGCAATCCTAGCCTGGAGGGTTTTGATCTCTACAGTGTAGTGGGGAGACAGATTCATTCTGATATGCGTAATAACTACAAGAGGCATCATTCTCTGCTGTCAGAAGCCTTGGCTCAAGCAAAAGACAATGCCTGAGCAACATGTAGGCATAGCTGGCGTGATGGTCGATACGCAAGTAGACGTATACCAAAGTTTGCACGGAAGTTGCTGATGTGATATCATAGTTAACGCATGGTAGTAGAGAAAAGTTGTAGATCTTAGGAAGCCCAAATTGGCTCTGAGGATCCTTACGGATCTCCGGAGAACGCTTGTTAATGACTCACTGGCTGCATTTGTTAACTTACATCATGAAAATAAAGGGATAATGTTTTGCCACTATTTAAAATCGCGAAGGGCTCCCTCCTCTGGCACTCTCGGCCAGTCACTCTCAAGTGTAGGAAGCTCGATTACTTCCATTCCTTCACTAGTCGGACTATGGAAGGAGCGAATAAAATCCTTATGGGGTACATTGGAAAATCACTTTTGCGTGCCCGTTCAATGTATTTCACATGGTCGACGCTTGAGGTACCATATTAGGGCCGTTGTTTTGGACCAGCCTTGTCTGTCTATTACTATAGGTAAGTGTAATCAGTGTTGACGCGGTGAATCTTCATTTTGTTGGCTTTGCTTATCATCATGAGTTCCAAGATTGTGAGGCGAGAGTGATACGCCTAGCATAATCGGCTCTGAGGACGGGAGCTCTGTCCTAGATGCTTGAATGAAGCATGTGGCCTCTCGTGTCGTCATTATACCAATTGGGTAAATTCGTGCGCTGATTTATTGCGTCCTACGACAATATGGAGTGTTTAGGTCTATCATAGAGGACCTCACTTGTACCACTTCACTTGGGCGAACTACGAGGCTTTTCGAGACCAATGGTTGTATTTGTGCCCGAGTCACCTTTCTAGTCGTTTCCTTGTCCGGAGGCTACAAAACCTACCTGATGCTGTAGCACATGTCGCACAGTTCCAGGAGTCCTCGTCGATAAGAGCTACCAGGGCATTTCAGAGACCTGACGCGCAATACACACAGGGGCTATAAGGAGAGCCCGGACAGCACCAAAATGACGAGAACGTATTCTACCCCTACGGAAACGACCAATGGAGAATCTTAATATGGTGCATGTTGAACCCATCCGAACCATCGGCGCTGACCAGAGCTGTACAGAAAAATCGACGGAGGATATGATTGTGCCCCTATGAAGACATTAACAGTCTGCGTATCGTTCAGGCTCAAGGCAGCAACGGCTGATACTGCTAATATACTTCTGCTGATCCCACCGAAGACGAAGTACGAATAGGAAATGCCAGCAAGCTGAGGACTCCCGTCATCGTGTGTGGGCGATAGGTTCATGGTTCGCACATCTAACGACTGCGAGGGCCCGCAGAAGGCTCTACGGTATGCTGCATATTGCAGGTCATACCGTGTGCTGCCGGACTGCTATGTCGGCAATTTGGGGTCATATGACCACCAGACACAATGGACCGGCAACTAGCGCCCACATGTATCCTTTTGTTGCTTGTATTTCGCCAAAAGCTTCGGGGCCAAGAGAGGTTCCAATCCGGGTATCCTGTACGGCCCAGAGGGCATCTGGAAAAACGTGGCCCAACGACGATGGGGGACTGTAGGCTTGGTGTCCAGGTCAATCAGGTTTATTACCCAAGGAATGCAGACCATGACAAACATGGAACGTGCGTCTAGCCAACAGTATCTGAAGTCAGAAGAAGCTAGCCTTGCAGCCAGGCTGGCCCTCGATCCGTGACTGTCGAACCCGCTCTCCAGCAACTGGTGGTTCACTCGTTCCCAGATGAATACCGATGGCCACGAACGATCGTTATTATGCAACATTCATACCGAGTTAGACAAGAGGACAGAAACGGCAGACATACTTGTCAAGCTGTTGTCACTCTTTTCAGAGGTCTTCTGGATTTAGAACCACACAAATACATTCTTGATCTAGGGAGGATGCGGATACCACTCGAGAACCCATCTCAGTTCAAGCTAAGCTGCTCGGTGGAATATTTCTGGGAAGACGAGCTCGCTATCAAGGGTACGATCTTACCGGAAGATTACACAACAAAACAGCGGCTATGGACGAACAATGAGTTTGAAGTCAACCTTCGAATTTCAAAGTCTATATAGAAGTCCTTGGCCAAATCTATGCCTACTCTGAAAAGATAGAGCTCTTTCCGAGTAGCGGCCAGGTTACAGGCCCCACATTTAGATCCCCCCACTACTCTGTGGAGCTTTCCAGGGCAAAGTATGTGTCTATCACGGTTTTATTATTTGCAGGTGATATGAAAACTGCCGTATTGAGCTGACGTTTCGTACAAGTAGATATGCGACGGGAAAGCACCTTGTATACGCAAAGTAGTACGCCTTGATAAGACGTTGGTGTTGATTCCTGTAATACTATTACAAGTGCGGTCCCCAGTCTGTTTGTCTGTTTCAATACGCTGCGCCACAGGCACCAGACCCTTCGCGTCTAAGAGACATCTACATCTTGTACGAACCCGTATGTTACAGATTGGCAAGATGGTGAGGACTCTTGTCAATCCACCGGACTATGTGATGCAAAACAGGAGGATACGCCGCTCTCAAGCGAATCCTGGGTGTCTGACGATGTGACTACCCATCTACAATTTGCTCTGCTTCAATGATAACCAGGCCATCTAAGTTGTATCTGACCGGCTAGGACCGGTTAGGCACTGGTTATCAATCAGTCTTGCCCGCGTTCAGCTTTCTATATCGAAGTCCCGTTCCGTGCAGGGTTAACTCTGTACTGTGCTGGTTGGGGCGCCAATTACCCACTGCTCCCCACCAGTTTCCCTAATTTCTATCGGCGGACTGCCCTCACTAATGAGGTCATAGACAAGGTGTACAGGCATGCAACCCAAGCAGACGAGATCGAAGACCAACTAGCAATATACGGTAGTGTTGCGTTATCATCCGTTCAAGACAGCGATAAAGTCCAATTTTGCTCGAGGAAGTTATGGTACCTACTTCCTGGATGGGGTTAAACTCCGTGTGTGAGAGTCAGTCTGCCACCCATGCAGCATCAGCCACGTCAATCACGCACCCTGCATACTCTGATAGTCGAGCATTTGATAGCTAGTAGTTCATGCATACTCCTTCTCTATTGCTTTCCATACTTAACACAGATGGTCATCCAGAGGTTTGTAGATGAATCTATTGAGTTTCATATTCTTGATAATCCACACTCTGTTTGTGAACAGGTTTCAGAACATACATGTTCCGTATCGTAGGACCGACTAAACTGGCCAGATGGTTCCGTCCAACGTGCTGCCAACAACGGTAACTGCGTGGGTAAGGGAATGTGGATATCTAGCAAGTTACGTTTGTATATGAGTGAACTATGCCAATGACAAGGGCAAACAGCGGGCAAACAAGAAAGTATTAAGCATAATTATCACTGGTTTGGCCGCAGTGACTCTTGTGGACAAGCGGACCGATCGCAGGCTCTTTTGGCCTCCTTGGACCTCAAGTATTTTTCTGGGGGCATGAAAGATGGTTCTCTGGAGCCTCAGACGGGTTCCTGGGGCCACAAGAAAACCTAAGATAGTGGCATAGCGTTCTCATGAGCCTTGACCCATGATCCTGGGAACCTCCATGTCGTGACCGCGTCTCAACCAGACAACTGGTCATCGCAGCGATCAGTTGGGACTGATCTAGTTTTCTGCGGTCTTGCTCGGGCAGAAAAAACTTCCTTGCAGGTCTGGTCGGGTTACCGATGACCTTCAATTCAGAGGCTCCGCCAGACCGCTATATACCATTATCTTTACCGTCTCCTTGCCTTTAGTCAATTATTCATCCCATTCGATCTTGTACATGGTCTGAGGCTTCACACAGAGAGCCGCCAGCAGCAGACTGCTTGGTCTTCTGGGCCCACCTGAGACCAGCAAATCACCCATGCCGTTCAGCTGTCGGTTATGCGGCAGGTGATTTCCTATAAAGTCGGTGTCGTCGCGCCTATACACCATAAGCCGACTTATGTGGTTGTGATTGTCCCATTTGTATAGAATGGATCCCTTTCTTCTTTGCCTAGCGCGAGTGGACGCGAGTTGCCCGGGCATCATTCTGTTCCAACGAATCACTTCAACCCACCATGCTAGCTTGCGGGTGTTCTCTCCGCAAAGACTCGGCAACAGTTACATCGAGCCCCTCACTCCGCCGAACCGGGTAGTCAACAAAAAGTCTACAGTTTCATCCCGCGGTATTCTAACGCTAGTCGGAAGACGTTACCTATAACCGGGCGAACGATCGTGATTTGGACGATCCCATTCCATCTTGCCCGGGCATTGCCAAAGATCGTGGCGGTTCGCCGTGATCGGTCATGTTTACCCGGTTGTCGAGCGATCTACTTTCCCCACGTCATTCCATTCCTTCCATTGGCCATTGCATATCAGAACCGGCTGGGCTTTCTGCCCTGGCGCGATGGATGCTGCTGGTGGGCAAAAAATGATCACACTGAGGTAGCACCGGTGTTGACGACCCGAAGCAGAGACATGCCCGAGCTTTGAACTGGGCGGATCCACTCGACATCTTCAATTTGAAGATGCCCGGTTCTTTTCTTCCATCCCTACCCCCAATCCTCGTTTTTTTAATCGTCCATCCATTCGTGGATTTCCTCAACGAGACCACCCGGTCACCGCAGTCAGTTTACATAACACGTGAGCTGATCTGCTTTTCTACGGTCTGCTCTCGCCCGGGTTTTCCGTTGCAGCTCTGGCAGGGGCTCTCCCTAGCAGATTTATCCGTGATCCCAAGGCGCCATTCACTATTTTGCGGAGGTGTTCCGACGATATTTGGCGGAATAATGCCGCTGCGTTCGCATCCGATTCACTACGGTCTCCCCGTCTTTGACGTTCGCGCTTGTGGAGGCTCTGCTATTCGGTGTCGACGGATATGAGGTCGTGCCCGAACGGACGGGCTACGCCAGCCCAAGAGGCGATGCAGGTAGCTGCATTGGGTGCGACGAAGCAGGCGATGCGAGTGTGTTGTCGACGGCTTTCTTGATGAGGGTGATGTCCTCGACGATCGGCTGCAAACTGTTCAGTTTTTCAAAGATCTCCTGCCGAGCTGCTTGCTCGCGAGTTTTCTTGGCCACGGTAATCACTCTGTGGAAAAAGGCATCGAAAGATGGGGCTGGTAGTTTGGCGCGTTTGGTGTTGTCGAGCTCCAGCAGTGCTGTGGCCTTCGCTATGATTTGTGTGGCACGCTCGAGGTGGTTTAGGGGCTGGACCCTCAGCACTGGCCAAATAGTTCCACCAAACATTGACTGTGTGTTTTGTTCGATAGCCAGAAGCCTGGTTAACAGATTGAACCAGGTTTAAGATCAATCGGGCTTAGAAATAGCGAGAAATTTTTAGGTTTTTTTTCTGAGCTGAGGGGAGTTGGTTTTCTTTTTACCAGCACATGGGACACGGTCCGATCATCGTCGGCCCGGGAAGTGCTAGTTCTCTATGACGCATGGGATATCCTTGCCTCGGCAGGTATCTCTATCGCCGACTTTGCCGTCATTCTTGCTCCTCAATTATTCAACGCCAGAACACACCATCTGAAACTAGCGAGATTATCCTTCATACAAGAGAAAGAGGCCATTATAGCTGCCATATCTCCAGTATGAAGGAAGGTCCTTCCCACCTTCAAGGGCCTCCTTCTGTGCCGCACCACAAAGTCCACGACCACGAAACCGAAGCGACCTGTCGGCTTGACGGCCTCTCTTTGCAAGAACATCGCTGCGTTCTATCCGAGCACGGCGGAATCACTCCGCAAGCAAACGGGAACAAAGCCCCTGCACATGGCTTCTTCACTCAATATTATGGCGCTGGCCGCCGAGACCTTCAGATGCAAAGTGATATTGATATCAGGAGATGGGCCGATGAGCTACCCAGTGCAGCGCAGCGGCTAGTTGCGGCTCATGTTGCTACCAACTACTCTAAAGATCGATCGGAGTGTAGTTATAAGAATATAAAATGAATAGTTGAAGTCAACGCTGATGGGCTCCATCTCAGATCCACCTCTTTGTTATCAATATATAAAGTATTTTTCGGTAACTATTGCATGCTGGCAAACGAGAGGCACACCACTGCGCCGACATTTTGAGATGCGGACCCTACAGATCGTCAGAAATTGCAGGTATATCCCGACTGGTTTTGCTTCTCCAACGATAAGCAGGGGTATCTTTAGCATGCGGCGCCGCGGAGCCGGCATCAGCGCCTGCACCAGCACCTACACCGTTGCCAACGAGACATTTGTGTGAAGCGGCGAAAATGCTCGATACGTCTCTCATTGGCCGCATCTTCTGTTTGTATGACGCTGATATGACAGGAACTCAGGCTGTCATGCCAGGGAAAACTAAGCAACTCGTGTCTTGATGTTGAGCAGAGATACTGGCATGATGGTCCATCAGATGCTTGATTTCCATGACTTCACCGTGGCTCACCGTGTCTGGGGTCTGCAGGCTCTGGCTCTTTGAGTAGCCATGCCTTGGTGCGGACGATTCCGCCCGTATGCTCAAAAGCTCAGCCGCACGCAGTCGAAATCCGTCGAAAGAAACGCCATCCCTGGCAATGTTCACAAGCTCTTGTGTCTTGCTGTCATCCTGCAGCGCTTCGAAAACCATTGCAAGCAATTCTTGGTCCTCTTGAAGATGGGCCAACCTGCTCCTCAGTATGATCCTGCGGCGCTCATCTGTTGACTGATCCAGCACGCAAGCACTTTGGCGTTTCAGACATTGTTGACATGGGATACTTCCGCTGCACTGTTTAAGGGTCAGCCATCACATCTCCAGACCGCTGTCCCTCCCCTCCAAACCTTTGTCTTCTTCGCACGGCACGCAAAACAAGCGGTCGTTACATTCTTCCTCCTCGCTCTTGCTATGGTAGCTGAAGAGCTTTGTGACGTGCGTGCCGGTGCTTTTTGTCTCCGGAGGCTGGTTGCCATGATAGAAGATTGGACGCTTGTATTTCAACGCAGGGCTGTTGCGCGCATCCCCGTAGATGGTGGCCCGCTGTGTGCGACACTCACCACCAACGCGTGAAGGACCTCTTTGTAGACCGCCTGGTTCCTTAACCCCTCCCTCGTGACGGTGAGTCAATATGCGCTAGGATGCCAGATCGGACATACAGGGGTAATGCAGCCAATTAGTTCCCAGGTATTGGTGCCACAGAAGGCGATTCCTCGTCCTCATTGGACGGTAGTTTTTTCCGCCACGTGCTCGCCGTAAGGTGCCCCATTTCTATTCCATGTCAGCGACGGCCTTTGAGCATCGTGGCGGTGCTCGTCTAATTCGTCAGGGGTGGGTTTCGTAACGAAAAGCGCGGACTTGTCGTATACAAGGAAGGACATGCCGGATAGCGCTAACGGAGCAACTTTGCGACTGGCTGTCGCATATTGTGAAAGACGTACAATTTATACAATTCGTATTCTGTGGTAGACGTGGCGAAGGGTTGCAGGTACTTGTGGGGTGCTTTCGGCAGGCTCAGCCCAGGTACGGAGAGCTATGCCGAAAACCAGCTTACTACAACTCCAGAAAATGGACCGATATGACAGGGCTCATAAATGCCTCGCGCGTACAGGAGGTGTCCACCTTCAATACCCACGGCATTCCGTAACGATGGCGCAATGAGCCCAGAAAATAATCCAGGAACACAGTGCTCCAGGTTTGGGGGAGGCAAATGAAGGCCAGCACCCAACCTCAGATACATTATTATTATCTAGCAGGGGTGCAGAGCAACATCTCAGAGCTTCTTCGAGCTTCCAACATATTCCTAAGGAACCACACTCGGACGTCAGGACTCATTCCGCACCGCAGGCACCACAACTCATGTATTATCCACCATTTGCAAAAACAGCCAGAAATCTGCGTGGCTCTTTCATTCCCCATATTTCTTATCAATAGACTGTCGTCTTTGTTGAAAAGTGGAAGGAAATGTGAGTCAGGCATGGCATGGACCCGATCAATCCAGCCGGAGTGACGGCGAGAGCGACAGATCCAATTACAGGACAACCTTCGTCAAGTGGGACGACTGCCAGAACTACATCAAATAGTCCTAGGTCTTCAATATACTGGGATGGGTGAGGTAAGGGGGGACATTTTTACCCAGGCAGTCTATAAGTTATCTATCAGACACGACGCATCCAAATGGCAATCACCGGAAATACGTACTTCGAGTGCCATGTGTCTGAAAGGTCATGGCACGGTTCTCCTGTTAGTTGACCAGGCTGTTTTATTTCTCGGCTCTGTTCTTTCCATGTTTTCAATTTTCTCTTGGGTGAGATAATAAGACCATGGTTCTGCTTTTGCGTTGCAAGGAGGCCCTTAAATAGTTACAAAGAGCCGGGTATCTATTAGTCAGCCGATCACCGCTGAAATTCACATTCCTGCTGCAGGTATACACGTCGGGAAAGAGAATGCGGTTGACACCTAGTCGGGGAACACATATGGTTGGCTCTCAATTTCTGCGGATATATCTCCCTTGCTTTAAACCGACAGATATATTAGCAGGACCTCTAGACCAGAACATGTGTTTAGTAAGTGTCGCATTGGACTGTGGTCGCCTACGTGATAGCATTCAGTGCCGCATTTATTGCTGTCGTCACGGGCGAGTCGGGTTCCCATTGGCAAAGCTATTCGCCATCACGCCCCGAGCGGTAAGCCAACAGAAGAAATGCTAAGGCCATGCTGACGAGGACGGACAGGTCTCATCTCTCTTGATCATTGGGGCGTCTGTGACAGTCCCAATCATGCATCAACCGCTCACGTGTGGCATCAACAGTAGGTTGGAGCAAGCAGGCATTTCTTCCAGACTTGGACCACGGATGCTGGCCACATCGTGGCTCGCCGTGGCCTTCTCTGTCAGTTCTAGTTTGTTTTGAATTGTGGAAAGATCCTTTTTTTTCTGTCTCTGAGGGTGCAAGTTTTGGGCAATCCGGGGCGGTATGAAGGGCGGCGTCTGCATCTTCGATCCTTCCTTGAAATTGTAGGAAGACCGCATCGGAAGCTGCATACGCCAAAACTCGATTGTTCATAGCATATCCTGCTGTGCTTGTTCAGTTTTGGTGCCTTAATCATGGTCTAAACCTCTGTCCGTGCCAGTGGTGCTGGTTTCCTGCCGACATTTGTGTCCGAGAGGCAATGATCAGTTCGTTTATTCCCGATCACAATACGTTCCAATGCTTCCAACGAGCGACTCCACAGTCTCTGAGGCTATAGGAATGATTGAGAACAGGAATCAGGACGGAAACAAGGGAGTGTTGAGCTCAACACAGGTAAATCTCATTGATCGTCACGTTATGCTCATACATATCTGCATTGAGATTCATCTTCTGTCTGGAGTGGTCATATTCGCTTGGTAGGCGCCTGGACAGCAGTGTTTTCAGGGCCTAAGCGCAGTGTCCCAAGTGGTATTAGCCTTCGCTTCTCCATATCATATGTCACTGGGATATTCCGGCCTCTGCCGTCAGATATCGCAGGATATAGGAAAATAGAGTATATGCCATACACATATTGGGTATCGAAAACATGATCGCGTTTCTTTCACCCTGACGGCTGGCTTATGCTGGCCGTTTCGGACAACGCATCCCTTATCTTATTGGCATCTTCAGCGTCGACTTTGGGGATGATGCCTCGCAACAGCTGCTCGTATGCATGCAGCTTTTCCCTCAGTAGCTTGAGCTCTCTGATACACGCGTAACCAATCCCGAATTAGCGAAGTGACCAGCTCCTGGGGTAGAATCTTCTACCTGTCCTTGTGTCCTTGTTTCCCTATCGGATACCAACAGTTTGTTTGAGCAAGCGAACAACGTCGACACCTCGGCTGCTGCCCGTCACATTTGGACTTATGCTTTCGACAGGGCTCGCATGCATGCTTCACACGACTTTTTGAAGGATTCATCCTAATCTCCAGTCTAGGAATCGGTACCTTAGGAGCCCGGCAAGCCGTAGAGCTCAGATTTATACAACCCCCTGCATGCAACTTGTTTGCTGCATGACCGCGCATCGGCTGGAACGCGATGCTCTCTCGAACATAAGAAGTATCCATTGAGAATAACCTTTGCTGGTGATATTAAAGAAAAGGAAGATGGAGAAAGACTCGGCAAGACAGTAAACTTCTGCACAATCAGCCATTCATGGAAACCGGTAGCGTCGCTCCTGGGTACCGGATTAACCTCCTAAAATACCTTCCTAGCGAACAGTCAAGGGGGGCGATGTCAGCCTTTACCCTTGGCAACTAAGAAACTTTGTGAAATAGATTGTGGCATATTTGTGGCGTTATAATGAATCAAGTTTTCTCGCTTTAACACCCACATCCTCTGTGGTCCATCTATTATTCACCATGTTAGACGTAGGTTTTGCCTCTTTGATTGAATTTTGTCCCCGACCAAATGCTATCTCAGTTTCTGCTTGCTGACGTGTCAGGTTCGTCCCGAGTAGGGAGAAATCCCCGCCGTTTGGGTAAAGGGAGTAAAGATATGGTGACAGTGGTGTTCGCAAGACCCTAGGTTCACGTCAAAACTATCCTTAGCCTGCCAGCCCCAAATAAAGGGCCGCCTCACCGACATGTCACATTCGGGGTAACATGCATTGCTAGTGATCTGCCGACGTGTACATGCTGACATCACATGACAAGCCTCTCCCAGAACACATGCTCATAACAACGTCCTATCTCAACCAGATCCTCTTCGACAGCACACATATCAGAATATGACGAGTACATCGTCTGAAATCGAGATAGCCGCCCAACACCTTGCCAAGGCGAAACGAATCGTCATCCTGACAGGCGCGGGCATCTCTACCGTCGCCGGAATCCCGGACTTCCGCTCCCCCAGCAGTGGCCTCTACGCGAAACTGGCACCCCTCAACCTGCCCTTTCCCGAGGCGATTTTCCATATCAGCTACTTCACGCATTTCTACGCCATCGCAAAGGCTCGCCATCCCCGCAACCTCAAACCGACCAAATCCCACGCGTTCCTGGGTCTGCTCGCGAGGAAAGGCCTGCTCCATTTCCTGTTCACCCAGCACACCGACGGTCTCGAAGAAGATGCCTTCGTCCCCGCAGACAAGGTGCTTGCGGTGCATGGGAACTGGAAGACGCAGCGTTGTCACAAATGCAACACGCCGTACCCGGACGAGCTGGTGAAGAAGGCCATCGCCAAGAAAGAAGTACCGTACTGTCTTGAGGCGAAGTGCAAGGGGATGGTGAAGCCGGATGTGGTCTTCTTCGGCCAGTCGCTTCCCGCTGCATTGGATGAAAAAGAGAAATTGGTAGCCGAGGCGGATCTGGTGATTGTCATGGGCACAAGCTTGAAGGTTGCCCCGTGCTCGCGGCTACCGCGGTTGACGAGGGAGGGAATTCCACGGATCCTCATTAACATGGAGAGTGCGGGAGACTTTGGCACACGACCAGAGGATGTTCAAATCCTTGGATCGTGTGATGATGGGTTGGAAAGTTGGCTGATCTACTAGGTTGGTCGGATGAACTGGACGGTCTCTGGGCTGCGGCTGCGGCTGCAAAAGAAGAGCCGACCGATGACGAGGAAGAGGTCAGCCTAGACGAGTGTATTAATGGATTGGTCCAGAAAAGCCAAGGAAAGCAGGTGTCCGACGGATATAAGCGCATGCTAGAGACACACTTGCAGTCAAATTTGCCCATCTGCTTGGGTCGAGTCTGGCCTGAACGTGCAGCAAGATACGCTTATTGACAGCCCAGGAAACATAAACTCGCTGGTGTGAATGCCTGAGACCCCGTCCGATAGAAATAATGTACATGCTATCATGGGATCATCCAGTCTGGCTTTTCACAAAATCCTTGCTACACGATAGTATACAATCCTTCAGTTTCCAGCCGGAGATATATACTGGTCTGTGATGCCCTCAACCATGTCCCTTAGATAGGCCATGTTAAATGTGTAAATGAGACCCGCGTGACCTTGTTCTGACTATAAAGAATCTCTTGTTGTCAAAGCGTATACACTCTATTATTCATACGCATGTCCATCCTCCGGCATCCCTACTTCTTCGCTGGAGAACGAACAATGTTCTGCTGTACCAAAAGGACCAAGAATCACACCCCATTGCAACGGCAGATATTCCACACCCGGATGTTCCATGGCCTCTCCCTCAGCGGACAGATAAGGATGACAAGCAGCCGAAATAGCCAAGCTACAGCTTCCGGCAACGGTCATCCCGGATTTGAAGTGCTTAAACCCCATAATGCCAATAAGACATACGACCACGAAACCCGAAGCGGACAGACCGCTTACAACACTGACGGGCGAATACCCACACGTTATGATATCGCTTGCTGGACGCCGATTGAAATCCGAATCGTACACTTCCACGCTGACCAGGAACAAACTCTGGGATATCAACCAGTGTAGGAGAGTTGAGAGAGCCATAAATGGGACGGCGTAGCGATAGGGCAGGGAGAGGAAGTAGCTGCTCCGCTGGGCGCCCTGGGGCGAGGTGACACGCGCAGGCCTTTCCGGTGAATCGCGTAGCTACTCCATTCCACGGCAAGGGCCATTGTCGTAAAGACGCTGTTGGTGTAGAAGTAGATGAGCGAGAAGATGGTCTGCGGGAGATTGGCTATCAGGATATTGGGGGTCAATGAGGTAGGTGCGCGGTTTCCGTGGATCAGGAATTGTTGAACAGCCGCCCCGAGGCCTGAGGTCCATACGACGGCGGAGTTGTAGCCTACGTCACTGAAAGCGTACATAAGCAGACCGATACAGAGGGATACGGACGCGGCATATCTGTGTTGATTGATCGTTAGTACAAAGTGGCCAGGCCGGCGGGATATCATACAAGCCGAAGCAAATGGTTTTTCGCAAGACCGGTACCGCGGAGCCCCAGGGTCTTCGAGCCGCACTAAACACCCAGGGGCGATGGACAACAGCTTTCACCCCCTTCCGAAAGAGTGGCATTTTGGCATTTGTAAACCTGTCTGGTCTCCTCATAAACCCTGCGACGGCATCACCAGTGGTCAAGATAGGACTTTGGTCATTTGACAGTCCGATGATGCATAGTATGATTGCTTTAACGACGTTGAAGATAATCACCACAATGGCCAGTGGAAGATGATACTCCACTTTGCACCTCTCAACTGCCTCTTCACTGAGACAGTACTTTACCCTATAATTATTTGCTACGCCTGTCGGTGCGTTGGTGCCGGCCACAGCCCATTCGTCGGCGCGAGAACGGATATCGGATATTGCAGAGAAACAAGGACTAGAGGATGACGGTGATCCAGAGCATATCCAGTCATAAGAATCTGAGCCCCCGGCACTCACTAATTGAAAGCTGATCAGATCGAAGTCATAAGATGTAATATTATCATCCGTTATGATCAGCACGTTGCTGTGCGCCATCTGAAAGTTGGTTGCATATGCCGAGATACATTTGGAATTGTCCAAACGCTGGAAGCGACCCTCGATCTCACTATTCTGGAGTGTTTCGAAGCTTGGGCTGGTTTCAATGGTTTCCATGTCACTGGTCACTTCCATGGTGGGAAAGCGTACGGTTTGCGCGTCGTAGCTGGAAAATGGAGCATTGCCCACATAGACATCGTACTGATAAGCAGTGGTCGTGAGGAAAATCGTCGAGTTGTAACTGCAGACATTAGTAGAGCAGCATGCTCTCGGGTGAGCACCCCATAACTCACACCAGGTGGAGTGGAAGTGAAGATAGTGCCAAACAAATCCACAGGACGGTCTTCTTTCGAGGTATCGCCGACAAGTTGCGCACACTTTGTACCCCGATATCGAGCCAACGCCCTCGTTTATGGGCGCGGTCGATGTCATCCCGAGTGGGTGCAGATATACATTGCTAGGATGGTCAGTGTGGATTGCGATAGAAGTTGAGCATGACATGCCATTCCATAATTGCTAGCGCTCAGTAGAACGGATGCCAGGATGTTGATAGCGAGATGGAACGCAGTGCTCATGTTTTTGGCCCTCGTGCACTCCCCTTCATACAATGTTCCACGACCATTTTCGAGAGTATGATGCTGGACAGCCCAGGCCATAAATCCGATGTTAAAAAGCAGGACGATGGTGCTTGCTAGAGAGCCGAGACATAGCGTTCGTCTCCAGTTTTCTAATCGAAATGAGTGTTGTTTCTTTCTCAGGTTTTGCTCATCTTCAAGTGCTTCGATGGAGATTAAAGGAGTCTCCTCTTTGCGTGATAGTTGACCACTCAGGAAATATTTCCAGGTCATGTTGCACTCGTATAAATTCGTTGACAAAAGGCAAACCGAAGTTGGGGCCCAAAGCCATATTTATGTGCCGGCCCCGCGGGGCTGAGTACAAGGCTTTCCTGGAGCTAGCACTATGCATGCTGATCGTCCAGGAAGAAAATCATCCTGCCAAGCAAGCATGTCTTCCAACTACTGGCGACGGTGTCATCAATACACACACTGTATAGGTACTGACCTAGGCCTTACTGATACCCTCAAGCTTAAGGATGTACCAGTTGAGGATCGTGGGTAGCCACAGGGTCGAAGGAATGATAGACCATCTGCTTGCCATTTATGCATGTTGACTCCCGCACCAGGATGGGGGCTTGGCGGCGGTTGCATAATACCAGCCAACTACAACAATAGAGTCACAGAACACATGGAAGACTGAAGCTCCTATCATCAAATTTTCATCCTTGAGCTGGTTGTCGCCTCCGCTGTATAGACACTGTTGCCCCAACCGAAGAGATGGCGAGTAATCAAGAAGACAAGGGAGTCGCAGGCTCCGTCCCTCGCCCCGCCCTAGAAGTAGTCGAAATACATACAATCACATGATAGAAGTTTTGCTTTCAGGGAACAGCGATTGGACGACAGAGTAGGAGAGTAGAATCACGAGCCGGTGTCCATCCAGTAGTTGGTCCTAGTTGATCCCTACTATGTAGCATCCTACACGCGGCGTTGGCTAGCTCCGCTCTTGCCTCAAAGGGCATGACTTAACCATCCCCTCGGCCTCATATAAATCCCTTACTGGTGTCCGAAGGCCTGGCTTAAGCACAGGTCAATCCCACGCAATATATAGGCATAGCTGGGGTGGTAGTCAATTCGTAGTACATATATCGGGCTCTTTCAGTAATGTTTCTCAGGATGGCTTTCGTCATCCTCTTGAGATAAATATCTCTGCGGGTTAATCCTGCGCGGCAATATTCACAGCACTTGAGGGATGAGCAATGGGCTACCTTACGAACGCTTCCCGAAACTGCGAATTTAATAATCGATGTAATATATATATATAGACGGGTTCGACAGATAGTTATTATATTTGAAGTGGACAAGGGATGGTCTCGAATGAGAGAAAAAGGACTTATTCCTAGACATGCTGTTATGGTTTCTATAGGCTTGTACGTACGAGTAGTTAGGGCTCGGCAACTCGACTTCCCGTTCTTTAGCTATTCCTTCCCGTCCATACAGCACGCTTCTATAGGAAGATCCATCTCTGTTCGTCCCATAACACAAAGCATCTTATTGTAACGATTCTCTTGAAATGTTACAGCATGCTTCAGAGGCATTTAGATCCGTAGAGAGCGAGATAGGGTGGAGTTCGCCGGAATAGTTGCGTGTCCTTCTGCCCATAACATGCAAAAAAGGAGTCCAGTTCACCATGTCGCAAGAACCCTTTGAATTCATAGGGTCTAAAAGGTATTCCAAAGGCACGACCACTCAACAAGGCCTTGTAGTATGGCCGGATGCTCTAAGACCAGTGACTGCAAGGCAGCCTGTTTGAGAGTGGATGCCTCACTCTATGATTCAGCTAAGCAGGTGGATATTGCGTATACAAGGACATCCAGGTGCTTCTCTATCGCCGTCATCAGTCTTAGGTGGTTGAAAAGAGTTGGAGGGTAATGGCGAACACCGAAGCCAGGTCATCTTTACGCGCGCAGCTTGTAAGGAAGAGCCCAAGAAGACAGTGCTAGCGTAACGTGCCATTTCTGGCTAGATTATGCGGTGAGAGTAGATCTCAAGGTTCTCGCCTGTCTCAATGAATAATTATTCTCTTCGGTATACGGGACTTGTAAAAGTCGCAGCATTGACGCCGTAGAAATTTATCCTCCGAACACCACTCAATCACAGCGTCCGGCTTATACGATCCCTCACAACCTGCTTGTAAACCATTCCTCGTTATGAGGGCATTCTTCCCCAAACCGAACCAGGAGATATTGCAAACGGGTTATCACACATATAGCCGCGATTTGCAAGTCCATCGCTTCCTCTATGATGGGAACGGTCGACGTGTGGGAACAAGCACCCCCCAGTTGGGGCCCACTGTCGCGTAATGACGATGGCAAAAGCTCCAACAAGTTGAACATCTGCACACACAGCAGAGAGAGCTGTATGCATGTTAGTTACTCCCCTCCGCTCGGAAAGCTATACGTACATGGTTCAACAGTTCCAATGGTTCCTGCCTGTTGGTATTAAACCAGAAGTCCTCTGACTTGCTTGCCATCGGGAAATTGGGATCTCAATAAATGGACGGGCGGCGGCGATGGTGAGACTTGAATTTTAAAGTTTTCATGAGCTTTGGATTTTACGTTGACCTTGCGAAGGAAGCATTGAGATTTATAGAGCCGTTCAGTATTCGGGCCACGTAGTTGACTTGCCAAGACGAAAGCAAGCAAGGTAATACAGTCCATCAGTCTTCCTCGTGAACGTTTGTAAGCTTGGTACAAGTCTCTCTATCCTACATCTTGTAGTAGCCAGCCGCCGTTGACTCCCTTACTTCGCGGAGATCGTCGCTAGCTTTAGCTCCTGCCAAGTAAGGCAACCAGCCTATTAAGTGAGGGGAATCTGCACTGCCACTGGTCTAGCAAGGTCGCAACGTCACTGTCAATTATGTGATCAATCATTGATAGCATCGGGATGTATCACTGATTAACGTTTGAGAGTCCGTCCTGAACAGCGTGGCGTATGAATGGTTGCAAAGTTGCCGGTGGCTTTTGCGATTCCGAAACTCTTTGTCTGTCGCGGAGTCCATACGACGTGTGTAGTCGATAGTCCACCCTCATCAGCCAGTTGGCACAGTGGATTTGACATTTATGAAAATTCAGATTCAGCTAGCTAGCAGGTGGAGAATATGAGGCAGACAATTGTAGCCAAACGTCAAACGCGAACTGAAAACCTATTGCAAGGTATCATGGCTAATTGACCGCCGGGACCCGAAACATATAATCCAGCGAATGGCCATACCGGCAATCATCGTTTAGTGGGATTGATCCCCCGTTCTCCTAATAGCAAGGCACAGGACCAAGAGATCTTGCAAGACAGGATCCAACGTGATGTAGCAGTGAAATGAACATGCACAAAACACTCAATACAAACCCAGATGGTCAAACAGATTGGCGGTATTTGGGATAGCCCTACCCCAACACTCTCAGCCGTCGTAACCCCCGCTTCTTGTCCTCTGGCTGGGTTGGGCGGGTCTGCCGTTCAATACGAAGCATCCTGGGGAAGGGTACCCACATGGGTATGGTCGTCGATGGCCAGGCCGCCGATGCCAAAGCCCGGCTGAAACCCTAACGAGGCAAATGCTGAATGCGCGGAATCAAGATGTTGCTGCGCCGACTGCACGTACTGCTGCATGTCTACCGAAGCTTGTGATAGGAGTATGCTAGGTGTTCTAATGAGCTGTTTTGAGTAGATCTGGTGGGTGATGGGGATGGAGGTCGGCCGGCCATATGGCTGCTGGGAGAGCGGGTGCCGTTCGGGGAGACGGGCATTGGCGCACCACTCGTAGGACCGGTTTGGGTGTATGTCTTCGGACTGGGCGCATACCGCGGCTTGGGGTGGGTGAAAGCGATTCTGGTGCTTGATGAGGGTGGGTTTGCGGCAGAAGCTGGGGCGATTGCTGTTCAGTGGGAAGGGAACCCGGCTTGAAGTACTGCTATTCACCTTTGCTGGCACATGGGCTCTTGGCAGATATAGGGCCGATGACCCGTGTGGGTCCTCCGATGGCGAGCCAGACTCGAAGACTGGAATAGATTGGTCAGATGTTTCAGTAAACTGAACTGCGGCGGGATTACATGCATCCGAGAAGGCCTTATGGCAGTTCTTGTAGGTACAGATGTGGGGGTTTTCCCCTGTGTGTGTCCGTGAGTGGACGGTCAAGGCGCTCCGCTGAATGAAGCTTTTGTTGCAGTCTTTGAATGTGCACCGGTACGGTCGTTCGTTTGTGTGTATTCGATAGTGCCTGCAGAGGTCGGACCGGCGGCTGAAGATCTGGGACGATCAGCACGAAAACAATGGGTACATGATGATCGCAGATCATACCTTTCCGCAACCCCTCCAGGAGCAGTCGAAACCACATTTGCTTCCTGTCTCCATCACGCGTTGTATGGGACAGAAAAGCATTGAGGATCGCAGACCTGAGCTTGGTCAGTTCAAGGCACACTTCAGACCGGAACAACGTACAAGCAACCCTCGACAGTGGCTGATAGAAAGATCAACCAAGATAACAAGTAGAGAGCAGCGGGAGATAGTCGAAAAGAACCTTAGACATGAAGAAAAGAAAGGTCAGCTCAAGCCTAATTAGCGAGAGTGACCATTAATCATTGCATATAATGGAACTGATAGACCGGTTGAAGCCTGCAGCAGGCAGGGTAATATAATATATATGAGAAAGAAAGGAGTTGAAGACTAGGGAAAAGGATGCATAGCTGGGGCGCAAAGCAATACGAGAGAAACATTGACTACGAAATGATATTACCTTTCCAACGAATAGCATCTGTGAGTATAATAACAAAATTGGTCTTGGCGCCTGGGCACAGAGAAGCGAGCGGGTTTGGAAGTTCGCAGGAGCAAATTTGACCACATGGTACGCTGAGGAGAGGTGTTGCAACGCTCTTCGACTCGACCCCGTGATTTGAGTTCCAGTCCATTCGACAAAACATTCCGCATACTATCCCTAGTTTCCTGACAAGTCAAATATGAATATCAATTGAACGCCGGTGTATTTGATTCACGTACACTTCTGTAAATCACCCGTATCCGGGCCAATGGTCGACGGTGGTACGCACCTTGAGGGACACGTAGATCTGCTGAAGAGGTTACCTTTTTTTTTTTTGAGCCTACCCCATCTCCTGGGCTCCTAGACACATACTATATATACATCATCAGCGGGCTTGATCCCTTGCACCACCTATATGCCGCGTAGATGCCGATCTCTGGTTGCCTTGGAATCAAGCAGGTATTCCTGATCATCCGCTCACAAACAAGGGTTGTGTAGACGTAGGTGAACAGCCTTGAAAGAGAAATACTTGTAACAAAAACTTCGGGGAACTTATGAACAATACTCTCGAACTCAGCCTGCGCTGCCCTGTTAGATTTATAGACCTCGTTTATCATGGTATTTTGGGACGTAGTGAGTCGTGGTTACTGGAGAGAAGCATCGAAAGGGTATTTTGAGGGATGCTAAGTTCACCCGACAGTCTTCATTCAAAGAGAACTACTGGGTAATCCGCCAATCGGTATGCCGGCCATTTCATGGGGGTGACATACCACTTGATGGTGGGATATATTAATCTGACCGTCAATATGGGCACCGATCGAAGGGAGCAAGGACACTCAACCCCACTCTATCAACCCTCTGTATACAAAGTCCTTACGCCACATTCGTTGAGGTATGCTAACATGCGTAATCCTGCGAGACAGGCGGGATGAGCTTTGAAATAGCGTATGTAGGAACCATCGGAATCCACGATATTCCGGAGCACAATTCCACGGCCCGTTATGATAGCATCCAGCTGCTTGTGTAAGGTACCGCTGAGCTTCGCGGGGTTATTGGTTGTGCAGGGTGGCAAACGTAACAAGATCCGTACCAGCATCTCAGATGACGGAGATCTGGCTAAGGGGAAACGGGTTTCCTGACGACGCTTGTGTCCTATCTAGGACCCTTAGCGATAAAATGAGCTGCTTGTCGACTGGCATCCAGAGATCAAAGTCATTCCGACTCAGCCATACAGGCAACACTGCGCGTTGCTTCATCCTTGAAGCTGGCTCTCCCAATCCAAGACCAAACTTTCATCACCGTTCATAGGTACACGAAAAAGTACAGCCATATTGCTGTCAACACGGTCTTGTCAATCGGCCAAGCACATCCAAAGGGTTTTGTTGATTGTATAGAGTTATGAAGACTGCAGCAACCTACAATCCATGAAAGACGTGTTCAATAGTGAAGGAAGTTGCGTCAATACTGAAGGAAGTTGCGGCTGATTCACATTTGGCCCCGGGGCAGGTCGCAACTAGCGGTCACTGATTCCTCCTCTCGCATGTCTCCGAGCGTCTGCTTCCAGGTGGCTGACTGGTGGTAGGACACTGGGTCTCTAAGAGCCCTATTCGTTTGTTGAGGTGTTTCAGTGGTATCGTTGGGTTGCCACAAATAATTTGCGGCTATTTCACGTTCTTTGGCTGGTCAAATATGGCGCCAACGACGCATTTACGAGCCACTGTATTTCAGGACGGTTTGCAGGTGGGAGTGTCACCCTTATTAAAGGCTATCAATCCAGCAGGCCGCACACTGCGCGTCCGCTTCAATGCCAGGAACTTTTGCGCGACGTTGTAAGAGAATATTCAGCGCGCACCCCACTTTCATTGGTTATAGTTGAGAGACGAATGAGCTTGCCTTCACCAAATCGAATGTATAGCACCTAGCGCATACAACATGATAACATAAGACGCATCGTGGTTGATGGTCGTATATTTTAGGACCGTCAGAGCAGCTGCAGCAGAAGTATAAGTACACGCCGCCTGCGATCATCCCTGTCAGTTGCCCAGTATAATGGAGACAAAGACAGGCAGGGATTCTGCAAGATGCACAACGGATAAGAGCCTTGTGGCCCATAGCTTCATGAAGAGGACAGAGGTCAAAGGGTGAACGGGTATGAGTTAGTGGTCTCTGAATCCACAAAGAAATAAATAACACCTAGGTGGGTACTTATACTTTGAAGGCAAGCTGTTTAGTGTGTACTATACCGTTATGATCCGGACTTAAGCACTGAGCCACTTGTCACATGGGGCGTGCACTTTGTAGTCTAATGGAATAGGGAGCGAGGCCTCGAACGCTGTCTCCGTACACTTGATTGGCGGCTACAACTTCCAGGTTAGCTTCGTCTAATTACGGTCATCGTACTTAATTTACATAGCGTGTGAGCTGATCTGAGTTACTACAGTCTGTTTCTGGCATGGGTTTTCCCTCGTAGGTCGGGCAGAAACCACCGAGCGGCCGCCCTGTATTTCACCCGCTTGACCCACCTTCGCAGATATACCCAACATGTCACCATGTGCAGACGTCCCCTGCCCTTGGCCAATTCGCTACACTCGGGTTCCTATATTGACCGGTCATCGTAGCATCCCCTGCCCAGACCCATTACCAGCAAAGAACCCATGCAGCCCTGTTGTTGGTTATTTGGCAGGTGGGATCTTATGTGTACGGAGTAGTAAACGGGGAAATAGCCTGGGCAAAGCAGAGGGAATGTGCGCCGATTGTGGCTTACATCATCTTTGATTTCCTGGAACAGTGAGATGGTACCACTAATCCCTTTTTGGAAGTTGACCAGGGGGTTCAACTTCGGGTCATCTCGGTACTCGAACGCGTCGAAACAGAAATTACGACTTTGCATTCGACAATTATTCCCCGGTGCAGGAAGAATGAGACTTCCTTACCCCATCCAGCACTTTCTGCTCGTCTTCATTACTTTATATTGCGCAAAAATGCGATATATTTCCTGCAACAAGAGAAGTTGGTGTGTCCAAGTAGATCCTTCTGTAGATGGAAGTCAGATATAGATATTCGACGACCGCCGTCAGGACCGACCAGCACCGTGCGTGCTACACTCTTCCCCTCGATCCAATGCCCAGAGTGTAAATACTCATCCGATCGACCTGCATATTGGTTCTAAGACATTTCATAATCTGTATAGAGTCGGTGTTAAGCACCTGATATTACGCATGCGCGAATGACTTCGCTTGACCGGTCAACCCGGGCGGTCCGGAGAAGTGTCATTGTCCTTGAGGAAAGCGGACCCAACCAAAGTAATTGAAGATGCCCGGTCACGTTTTCCCTCCCAGCCCTCATAGTCTTGGTCAAACAGATACCACAGCTCTTTCCCGCTCTTCTGCCATGTCGTGTTTTCGACTTTCTGACGAGATCGTCCGGCCAAGTAGTCGACGTGTGGAGCCTGCTTACTTCTCTACGATATACTCTTTCCCGGTTCGCGCTTTGCGACTCTGGTGGCAATCATCACCAAGCTACTAGTCTCATGTCACCGGCACAGCCAGGTTCTCGAAAACATACCCAGTATTTTCTCTACTTTCAAATTCAAAGGGCTTCCAGTTGATCGCTCCATTCGTCCCACTTGTGGTTGAGATGGAGATTATTGTTGTTATTCATATCTGAAAACTTGAGGGCTTATATAGAAGACGAGTAGGGTCTTTTAGGAGAAAAAGTGGCTATCCCGTCCATCAGTCCATCGCTCGTTGTAGCCAAGATTTAAGGGATGTGGAGTGGACTTGGGCAAGTACGACCGCAGCCCGAATATAGCTCTTGGCCAGTATCCATGGCTGCATATTAGGGGAAACTAATAATGTAATACGAGAGCTAGGCAACATTGTTTTATGTTGTGTGGGTTAACGTTAATTCTAACAGACCGGTTGTTATAAGGTATTGTTACGAGTACCTTCGCACTTGTCTTCTGGAGCTGTGATCTCTGGTCCCACAAACCTGCTTGCAAATGTCTTCACGGGGCCACTGGGTATTATTGACCGGGTGATTGCGGGCTACGTTCCTATTGAATGGGGTCAAACAACGTTCCGACTTTCGTCTTCAATGATTCAACCTTGGAGATTGGGGGTATAAAACGATTATGGGAGGTTTGTGTTCAGATCATCTTGGAGTGTTGAACCATGTGATAGTACCCGGAACCGCATTCAGTCAGGGGAATTAACGCTTTATTACCTCATACACCGTCTTATGAAAGACGATCCAACGGACTTCCTAGGGCAGGTATACTGTGAGGCTCTTCGAGGCCTAGGTCTCAGAAGGACAGGAATGCCAGCGAATTTGTGGAGGGGTCACCGGGCACACGGAAGCTACCAAAGTGAACTCTCAATCCCTCAACACTTGATCCAAGCCCTACACCATCCGAAGGATTGCCCCGAGACCCAAGTCCCCTTTCTCCCAAGGCACAGAATGTCTTGGACTTCGAACCTGCGCGGCACTTGCCAAGGCCAATACGAGAAACCAAGAGCATTGGCCATCGCATTTGCTATCAAACTAGACTTGGGTTGCTCTCCAAATGCTTGGCGAGATGTTTAGTGTCTTGACACAGTCCCGGCGGGTAGTGTAGCATGGTAGCAACTAAACAGGGCTTAATGAGGTTTAGGCAGAAGCATGGCTTATAATCGTAGAGTTTCACGGAGTCACAATCCAACCCCCAATTCATCATACGCTGTATCTGGCAGTTCAGCATGGCTGAAGACCTGACGGTCGGACAGGTATCTGGTATCATCGCTGCCGGAGCAGTAGTCGGTACGTTGGATGGTGCTACACTGTGTGATCCACTCACTCATACTCAGGCCTGCAGTGAAGCTCGTTCTACCCAGCTTGTATGTTTTCCTGTTCGTTGGGACCCTCCGAGAACAGAACAATGTGGCCACTACGACTGCTATTTCGTGGTCGTCCATCGGTCGTCTACTCCATTCCTCCCACTGGCCTACCATCTTAGGCAGCGACTCCGCTGCTTTAAGTGGAGTTCCCTTTCGTGTCCTATTCTTTCGATACGCCGGCCTTCTGAGTACTATACTCGTTTCCATTGCGGCCATTGTCACCCCTCTCGGCCTGTACGAAATCGTTGTCCCTGGTGTTCCGGTAGCAGAGCAGTTTCACCACATTCGGGACGGGGGAATCTTTGGGGTGGGAACATCGAGACGGAATGATAGCATCAGTTGGAGTCGCGTTTGCGGTGGAGCAAGAGAACCATTTACGTGCCCGGATCTAACGCGAGCGCCACCCGCAAGTAATCGCTCCATTGACAGACGCATACCGCAGGGGACAGTAGATCTCTTTACTGGTGGAGTTTCAGCTGATAGCAGCTCTATATCGAGCATATTTGATATCCAATGGCGCTCTTGGTCATGGATGAGTTTACTTGCTAGCGACCAAGGCAATGCCAGCAACTCCTCACTGCCACGGGACCCGTCATACAACGAACAATATCCTATTGGGACGTACCGACAAATCTCGACACTCATACTCGAAGATAGTTATCATGTCATCGAGGGACTTATAGTCGACACAAAAAAAGGGGGTGTTGGTTTTCGAAACCACAGCGCCCCATCTTTGACCGCGTATGGAAGTACCTGGACGGAGGACCTTCTATTTATCCAACCGGTCTCGACCTGCATCGACACGAACCTAACTTTGGATTATGGAATCCCGGAGAACGATGGACGCTCGTTAAATAGTCGGACGCCCATAACTGTCACCGATAGAGGCGGGTTTTCCGAGCTGGACACAACTTACCCGGAGTGGAATCCGGCGGATGTGCAATCTAATCCACAATTATGGGAGCGGGCGTATCAAGCCGCCTGGTTGTCCAACGTTTTTGCCATGGGCAAGTTCAATATCAGCAATGTCACCCTGGGGAGTACTCCAGACCAACCGCTCGTTTTGCGCATGGGAACCTCGGTAGAAGGGAATCGGACATATCAGCTTTCTCTAAGGGATCCCAATGACTGTTGGATCGACCGCCAAAACCCAGCCACTATTGCACCTAATTCGTTTGGATGCTATGCTGCGAATAACACTGGGGGACTGCCTGACGAGGATACCTTGGAAGCTGCTCCACGGTTAATCAGTACGTTCCCCATTCCTTTTTTCCGTCAGGGTAAAGTGTGCGAACTCGGATTCTAGAAACCTTGTGTGAAGGGGGCGACTTCGAATCCAGCCGTGGGACTATCGGAAACATCGCCACATATTGTGCCCTCGTGCTGGGGTCGTCGTTGCGGTCTGATGGGGCCGAAGAGAACTGGCCCTTCCACACCGCCGACTCAACCTGGTCCAAGCCAATGTATTCGTGCGCCATGGCCGTGGAAGGGACTATCAAGACTGCCACCTTCAGCTACAATACAACTGACGGCCTTGCGGGACTTACGGTCGTGAATATCACTGATAAGTTCTACCAGAGTGAGACGGATTACCCCGTCTGGGGCGTCGAGAATTTGTCGGAGATAGGTCGTTTCTGGATGATGCCACTGTGGGGAATTATATCCTCTGATTCTGCGGCAAATTACTCGCCCGATGACCTCAAAACAGTGCACAAACCCTCTCTCTATCTGCCACGTATAGGCAGTTTTCCCCGTTCAAGTGGCCTCACCACGGAAAGTCATCAAAATCTACCGGGCGCCGAGTTCGCCGACAACGGACTCAGCGCCGTAAGTTCCATGGCAACCAGCACCTTAGGTTTGATGGACTATACGGGTGAGGGAAATCTTGCCCTGGCACAGCTGTGGAGTAGACTTTCAAAGTCCGCCGACTCGATGGCTAAGGTCCTGAATCTAGTCTGGACAGACTACGCTGCGAACGCAGTCGTCGGGACAAAGGGGAGCCCAGGGCCAGGCCCCGAAAATGATATACTCCGGCCTGTGACAACTTACCGGGTGGGGATACGCTACCATCTGAGGTATGCCGTCCCTGGCATCATTGTTCTGGCGCTTCTGATCCTCACCTCGGTTCTGGATCTTGCTGCCCTTGCGCTTGGTCGTGCAACACTCTCCAAGATGAAACGGTATCTGAATGCTACCTCCGCTGGGCGAGTTCTGGTATCAGTACTGCATCCCCCGCTGGCTACCACCGGGAATATCGATAATGATACGCCGACTATAGAGTGGCTCGAAACCGAGGGGCGGATGCTCATCAGTACAGGGAAGACGATGCAAGTGTTGAGGATCGAGCCGAGATTCAGAAAGGTGGAAGGCCAGACCCCGCCATAGTATGACTTGTTTTCTTCACGGCATTCATATGAAATTATTGTGGGCGATTTTTCGGTTTTGATGACACATTAATGAGGCCATTGGTTTGGGAAGAGGGGAAATATGTGTACCTATCTTCGACGAGGAGCCAGACACGGGGATAACGGTCAAGCAGATTCTAAACCGACTTAGGCAGGCCATCATGTAGATATATCATCTACCAGAAGGCATGCCAATGAACATCTGATTCTCTCGGTATCAGAATACGACGCCGCCAATGTACAACATTGCAACAACATTTCAAAGCTGTTGACCACAGCAGCTTTTTCAACTTCTTCCAGAACTAGTGAATGGCGTCCTGCGTTTTTGGTAGCTCCGTAAAATTGATCCTACAAAAGGAGCATCGTTCCGAAAGAAGGTCTTTCGAGACTTTACAGTTTTTCATTCCGGCCCTAAAATTGTCAACTTTGTGCTTGACTTTCATGCTACACATCCGGGTCTACCGAGTCCTCAGAATGTCTGTCCGGACAAGGACTCTTCTCTCCAAAGTCCAGGATCCCGTGGTGCTGTGTCGAGAACCATTGGTAGAGAATGGCAAGAAGCCAATCCACACCGGCAGTCTTTTACGTGGTTGAGTAACGCACCACTTCTTATTTGGTTCATTACGAAATGTGTCTGTATCGGATACCGAACGTCTGTCCATCTGGCGTTGTGCACCAGCATCGTTACTGATGGGCTTTAAGACAGGGAGATTAGGATAGCCTCGTGGAGCAAGAGACATAGAGGGATCATATGTAGTCCGTAGGGCCCGGGCGAGTAGTCTCGTGTCCGAGATTTGAGTTTCATATTTACGCATACGTTCTCGGTTTGAATGGGTCTTCGGAATGTGGGTCAGCCTTGTCATTGGGTGAGACGGTCCCCGAGGTCACTATTAAAAAGTTAATTGCGTCTAGCTCAAGGGATGACAGGTGGTCGCGAATAGAAGCTCATCTGCGACTAAAGGAGAATTGGCTAGTTGATTAAAGCCCTGCAGGATACTCTTCGCCCAAAGGTCGCTTGCTTTTTGTCGTTACGTTTGCTCACTCGATGAGCTGCGAATCACAGAACATCCACGTCACTGGTTGTTGATTGGCCCGAGGATCCCCATCTATGGACCACTCACGTGATATGGCTGACGTAAGCAGAACGGCCTCGGAGCTTGCGACGAGCCTTTCAGCGACTTGGAAACTGTCTCGCATGGCCGAAACAACGAACGATTCACGGACCGGACCAATGCATCCTTCAAAAAAAAACATCCAGGCAAAAGGGGGACCGTCGTCGGCTGGGAAAATGTCAGAAACCAATTACTTGTCCAGCCCGAGTTCAGAAAGCCTTGAGCCCTTCAACGCATTAGGAAAGTCTGTCCATCAAGTTCTAGCTGAGTTGCAAAAGTACATCTTCGTGATAGAACGCAGGGAGAGCCTAACGCCAAACCTTGGGATGCCGCTGAGGGGTTCTATCCTATGTGACCAAATGAGCAAGCTCTTCACTGTCCCCAGACCGAGCACCGTTGACGGTCCAGAGGTGTCTTGGGCAAATGTCGTGCTGACTCTGGGACCATCTCCGGAGCATTTTGATCCAAACTCAATATGCAAAATAGGCGATTCTTCCATCAAACTTGCGCAAGAAGACTACCTATTAATTAGTTCTGGTCGGCCCTGGAGATTTCTGTCCCCCTGGCCGGATCGTAAGGACTGTGAACTGGAACTGGGAGTGACAAACACAAGCTTAGAACACGTCACCAAGTTGGAAAGAGATATGGCGGCAGGTACAGTGCCCTGAAGGCATGCGGATAGGCCCTTCTCACACTAACTCATTTCCCTCAGTCCTCCAGGCGAGAGAAAGGCTGGAGAGGTTATTACTCTCCCGAAGGGAGTCTTTGACTTGCGCAGGGGATGAGAGGCTGCTCTTGATTAATTCTGACCAGGCGGCTAGAACAGCGCCAACTGAGCCAACTTTACACCCGCAAAGGATCTCAATCCAGAGTGTTGTGAACCACCCAGAAGCGGACAAAGGTCGTTCGTGCACTTTGACGGAGACAAGTTGGACAAGTTGCCATGGGCTCAGCACACCTGTTGCCAGCGAGGCTACCCCAGCCTCCGACTTCGACCGTGGAGGATTCGAACGGCAATCTCCGCCACTCCATGACGGCGGCCTGAGACCTGCACCTCCCATGCTGCCGCATTTGAGAGAGGAGGCCCTGGAGTCCCGTTTGACGGTGAAGAAGAGAATACTAGACAAACTGCCGGGACTCCGAGCCCACGACCACCGCCATCGAAGATTATCACCCTCAATTACTCAACAGGAAATATCATGTCGGATGATGCGTCTGCCGGCGCATCGATTGTTGGCGGAACTGTACCTAGTGAAGACGATCCACAGCCTTTCACACCTAGTATTAACAAGAATTCCTTACGACAATCGGCTATACCACCCACCGATATCAGTTTCAGGGATTTGGAATCGGCAACTCCCTCCTTTTCAGGCCACCATAACAAGCACGGTGACTTAATGGCTCCTCGCGGTGGCAATACAGTGCCACAAAAAAAGGGGTCCCGACTCAAGTACTTTGGAAGGAAGAAAAGAAAGGACGCCCAATGATAGTCTTCAGAATCCAATGATGTGGATGTTCTTCTGTGTGCTGGGCAATGAGATCTTCGGTGGTTGTTAGCTGTGACTCTTCAATTGGTTGCGTTTGACTACTTTGGGTATATTAAATTTGGTTGTCTATAATGGTGTCCTCTAGCAGCAGGTAATTTGTAGTTATCAATTGATGCGTAATTAACATCTGTCTAGCTACAAGACCATTTTATGATTTCCTTCCAATACCAGATTGTACTCTACTAGTTCCCAGCGATCCAATAAAAAAAAAGAATAGGCACTATTTCGTTGGGCTCGACAGCTAGATTCTATCCATTTTCCTCCTACTCCTCTTTTGATTGAATTTACTGCGAATCAGATTCTTCTGCGGAATTCAGATCGCGGGATGCGTATGTTCGGCAACGCCCGGTTCTACCGCTTCGTCAAATGCCTTCCAAAAGAAATTAATCAAACGCAATCAGAGGACAAAAAAGCAATGAATTCAGACGATCTTAGGCTAATTCAGCATTGGTTTGATGTTTTGGAGCCTTAATATCTCGCAAATTGCAAATTCGGCCCCGGAATATCTACAGGCTCGACGAAACTGGCTTCCGATTAGGTCAAGGCAAAGCCCAAAAGATCATCACAACTCGGCCTAGTCAGGCTATACGAGGCAAGCGTCAAAAGAGATTGGAGGACTGATTTCTGCAATAGATTGTGTTGCTGCAGATAGTTCTATTCTACCATTTGATCACATCTTTAAAGGCACTTTTCATATGGAGCGACGGTACGATTCAGATCTACTGCCCAATGTCTATATTACTGATGCAATCGGCCTTGGTTGGATATATCATTTCAATCGCCATACTAGACCTCGACCTACCGAAAGATGAACGAACCCCGCTTACTCCTCTTTGACGGTCTGATCTCATCTAACAAACGAATTCCTGCAGTTCTGCAGCCAAAACACGATCATTTCATACGGCTTTGTACCACATACTACGCATTTTAACGACAGAAGACCCCAGCTACACCCAGCCCCAAAAGTCTGGCTTTCGTCATCCGCACCCGAAAGCCCTTCCGCATCTGCTTCCGGCGCCATATTTGAGAGTTGGCTGGAGAACGAGGGGAGCATCTACTCTAAAGCTTACTTTTTGACGAATCTCTTAAGTCTTGGTGTCAGTAGATCAGATCAGGTCATGGATCAGCCTCCATTGTGTAGCCAGATCGAGGGTTATAAGCTCAGCCCTGAGATGATCCAGCTTGTTGTTCACACCGAGCACGAACCCTAACAATGTGCCGTGTACTCCAGCTGAGCCTCCGATACAGAAACTAAAACGTGCAATAGTGCCTTCCAACGGGTTACCGCCAATGTTCGTGTTGGACTCAAGGTCGGTAATGTATCTGAAGAGACATAGCTTCGAAAATCGCGTTAGCAAAGGCCTTATTACGGTACAGCACTATGGCTGCGTACAAAGAGATTGTTCTTTGACTAACGCACATGGTAGTATGGAAACTATAATCTTCGATATCCAGGAATCCCAGCTTAACCCTCTCTTCTGCGCCCTCACAAGATGCAAGGGTGTTCGTGTTTCATTGTATCTGGGGTCCACGTCGACCATATTCGGAGGCCCAACATCGATCCGGCCTTCGTGCCCTGTATATATGCAACGTGTGAAATGCTTGTAGATGTTGATCGAGCGCCTCTTTCCTTGTTCCATCTACAATCCGTATGATATCTTCACCCGACCAGCCAAGCACGCGGCTGAAAGTGGCCCTGCAGAGAGGCTCCACACTCTCAAAAAATGCTACACTGTACCAACGAGCGATATCTATATTGTGCACGCGGCCGCTCCATCGATTGAGAGGCAGAACAATGCACTCATGGCTGATATCACTGAATCCAGTCTCCCGAAGCCAGTGCTGAGTTTGTCCGGGGCAATGTGCGATCTCACGTCTAGACAACTTTGTAGCCTCCTTCAAGAGTCGATACCAAAAGCAGAGGTGAGTATCTTGCAGGGAACGATTGTTGCAGCGAGGTTCGAAATCAATCTCCCATTGCTCGAACCACGCACCGTTTTGGAGGTGATTGAAGACCGTGTCGTAGAGCCTCGGCCAATCAACAACACTCCCGCATCCCATTCGTAAATGGATAACGTCCCACCGCGCTTCCCCAATTAACCATGGTTTCTCATAGTCAAGCGGGGCCACGAACATGCAGTTTGGAGGTCGCTCTTTTGGTTGAATAGCGTGGATATCCACCCCCAGAACAGTGGCCATCGGGTATGCTTCGGCAACCTCTTTCGCCCAAATTCCCGTCCCACACCCCAGGTCGAGAAACCGACCGTTAATAGGGTGTGGAACGTGGATCAATTCACACGAACCCCAAGAAGCTATGAACATTGAATGGAAGAAGTCCAAACGGTCCTGCTCCTTTTCATCGCAGGGAAGCATGTAGCCGTCCATTTCCCGGCCGTGGTATATGCGCCCGTTTTCTTGAAATAACATCCTCGCTTCTGGGTCGCAAGCAAGTGTATTCGTAGCCAGTCGGCGCGCGCCATCCCTGTGAAACAGAGATAAAAAGCAAAAGATAGGATTGTCGTGTTTGGGCGGCATCGCAATGGGCTGCTTGTCACGAGGGATATTCTGTCGTGCTTCCTCTGATGAGCCGACCGAGTTATCGGTTCGACCACCAAAATTAGTGACCGATGTGGTCGTATCATTCGAAACAAATTCATGCTTGATCCCGCTGCTCCGTAGTCGGGAAAGAACAGAGCCCTCAGATGTTGGGCTACCCACGCTGTCGTTGTTTTCAGCAAGGCCGTGCATTTCTGTCAACGAATCACTAGCATGGGCACAGATTATTAACTTCGGGGCACGCGTGGCTGGTTTGGGGGTACGATAGTCTTTGCTGTGCAAAGTTGCTTGATCTACGGCTCGATCAAAACACATGGACATACGCGCTTTACTGTATCGGCAAATATGCTAAAGCAAACTACGACATGTGTCGGACCCCGAAAGTTACACTGGGTGGCTTGTTCTTGGCGGTAGGGGCGAAGTGGGTTCAAGTTAATGGCGAATTTCCCGGCAATCTGATCGCTAGTCCAGAATAGGTAATGGTGCCGTGGGAGAGAGCGAGCAGTATAGGCCGCGGTGGTGCTCGCTCCGTTCATAGCATCAGGGAGACTGGCACTTCATAAGAGCCCAAGGAGAGTTTTAATGTATTTTATCATCCAGATATGTATCTTATGTAGATGTGGCGTTGCCTGGAAAGAATGCCATTTTGAGTATACGTCTAGGTGAGCTGAACATTGGATTGACTTCGGTATACAGCGTGACTTATCAGAATATCAGCGTACCCGTAATAACTTCGTATCTAGAATTGGAATGCTACACCTAGTACAGGCGGGTCCAGGAAAAGGAGGGAATCCGGCATTACTGGTACAAGTTGAAAAGCACCGCTACTATGGGGCTACTATGCCTGCTTTTTTGGAATACACAGGCAGTACAGTCTGCACATTGGTATACTGAACCAATTTTCCGGGGTCACATGTCATGTGAGGATCATTTATAGGATTCCCAAAGCTCCCATGCTTTTTAAGTCGACAATGGTCGAGATGGTTGTAGCTCTTGAACATTCAGAAGTGATCGATTGGCGTCATCTCACCATCAGTTCCCATCCGTGCCGCTGATAGCCGAAATCATGAAAATGGGTGCATTTTCGCACATGAACATTAGGGGAGTCCATGCAGACCCCCAAAAGTAAAGGCAAAATTTGACGTCCCTCTCTTTGTCCTGGACTGGCCACGTCCACTTTGTGGAAGCATATCCAATGCACAAAGTGGAGGAGGTCCCGAACTATCCAATCGAGGCGCTCATTGGAGATAGCCAGGTCACAAATGCAAAGATTTTGTGGGCGTGGGCATATGTTAGGGAGTAGTTCCAACAGGGGGTCGCTTCCAGATATCTGCAGACTGAATGTATCGTCGAGGAGCGTTCCTAGGCATGTGGTAAGAGAGCTCAGGCTTTGGTGGTGCCACAAACCAACAGGCGGATGTTCCAAATAAGACAGATGCACGGACCGCATACAGAAGCCTACCTTTTTGGCTGCCTCAGCCGCTGCAGAGACAGTTTCTACATGGTGCTCAAGGGCCACGATGTGGTCCGCAAGGGCCATAGACCTAAGGACGTCGCTTACCCAGTCTTCTTCCTCGGTTGTGAGACAGAAGCATAGGTGTAGTGACTGTAGGTTGGGCAGTTTCCTCAAAGTAGACGAAAGAACTTGCACATCGATCTTTCTATCTAAGATTATCTGCTGTTCTTCATATATGTCTCGTAGTAGATCGCAGGCGACCGTATAAGATGGAAAGATATCGAATTGGTTCTGACTTGCGGGCTGATTACTGATTATGCGAACGTAATTGTCGAGACTAAATATGTGCGTTTGAATTTGTTCCGAGTCAAAAACATCTGCGTTATGGTGTCAGCCTTTGAGAAATAGGGCATAGAATCAGCGACGTGGATCATTAGACACCAACCTGTGTCAAGAAGCAGCGGCACCACATAAGTCAACGATGATACATGTTGGCGAAGAGCCGAATCTGAGAGGTTTCGCAGACTATCGAAGCCGGCTTTCGAAAATTCGAATTTGATTTTGCGAAAGAGATACGGCACACATATCTCCCTGAGGCGTTTGTTGACACATGATACGGACTCAATCACTTCTGGAAAGAGCGATTCCACTATCATGCAAAGAATACGCGTAGGAAGAAGATCAAGACGAAGATTGGAGTTCCCAGCAGAACACATTGTATATCTGAGTGTTGATCATTCTCTAACCTTCCTCGCTATTTTCAGTATCGGTAGGAGACTTAAGTTGAGGTATCGTAAATTCTTTTCACCTGCATCCTTACGAGCACGACGGAGATTAGAATTATTTGATGCATCGGGTTAGGTTCGATCTCTTGTTTCCGCGTCAGGGCGAATTCAACCGGAGTGGGAGGGCTTTAGCTGAGGCGAAGGAGTGAGTTTTCTTTGTGGTTTACAGCAGCCCCACCTCGGGGAGCATATAGAAAAGAGCCGCTTCGCTGAGCAGGATAACTAACGACAGAGACTTAGCGTGAGGTTGGCTGAGACATGCGTCCCTTAGCATGGGTTCGGACATTCCAGAGAATTTGAGTGGCTTAACCGTGGTACGGAAGGTGTGGCTAAAAGTTAGTGGTGCATTAGACACATCCACAACTTGACTGTCCGTGGGCGAATAAAAGTTTCGCCCCACCAGCTTCTCCGACAAGGGTTCTGCGGAGGAGGTGGGGGTGAGACTGGCCCAGGTGAGTTTCGCGATGGAAGGCTAATTTAGATACAGACAATGACCGGACTCGCGGTCCGTCCACAACGGGAGACTCTCCGATCCGAGAATAAAACTACGCATTCATCTAGAAGAAGACAACAAAAAGGGCTCGGGTGGGTTGACACTGTATATAATACAGTCTATATTCTGCAGTTTCATGCACACAGTCATGGAGTCTAGAGCTCCCTACCAGTAACAGCCTAATATTGTCTACAGACCCTTACTCCCTAGTTTAGTACCCAGGGTGGCCACCATCCACTATAAGAGTACTACCTAACTAACTAAACTGCGACTACCTGATAGGTACTGGTGGAGCCAAACGAGTCCTTCCAATCATACCATGTAGCTCGCTCAATCTCAACACACATGATGCTAAACGAGACTTTGCTTTTCCATATGGTTGGACCTGAAGTCTTTCGGAAGTATTCCCTTTCTTCGTTGGTCTCCGCGATACCAAACCCCCTTCCACGCGAGACTCCGTTCCTGAGAACCGCCACCGGACCGCGGTCACACTGGCTGGCTGAACACTAGCTTCTCACCGGATGAGCTCCTTCATGCAGCATCCTCGGCCGGATTAGTCTTGGGCTCTTTCTTCACAGGTCGCTTGATGATTGCTTCCTAGGACCGGTGGTTTTTGCCCCCAGCGTAGCCTTGAATCGCAACCGTCATGCATATACGCGCTGTTGGGCGGTGGTCATCTTATGTACTCTCATTTGATTCCTTTCATCAATAACATCCACTTCCCTGCATCGTCCCAATCTTTGGCGTCTCCCTCGTCTCCCCCCGCAAGTGGGCGTATTGTCCTCCGTGAAGTCTTAAACGTATCCTCTATGCAGTTTCAGACAACAGACCCTCCGCGGAGATATGACTGTAAGACTCACCCTCGGCATCCTTCCTTAATCCTCAACCTTGACAAGTACAGCCGCCTCCATCTCCTCATGGCCGGTAGTGACGTGGAACCCAGTCGTCGCGGGAATGTCTCCCGGAAACGTCCCCTCTGGTGGCCTATCATTGCGGCAAAAGACATTATTATCTGGTAGATCTGCAATATCGACCTGTACGCCCTTCTCAGCGGCGTCGGGACGGGAGAGTTCGTGCGGACAATCATCGATCACAACATCTTCCCTGCGCAGGACTTTCCGCATTACCGCTTTGAGGATGGTAACTGTCTTGCCGAGCAAGATAATCTGTCGATGACACTACGCCTATATCACAGCACATTTACGCTGCTTGTCCGACTGGGGCTGTTTACAGTCAGCGCGCGAGACTTCCGACGGTCATACTCTGGTTCGCCCTCAATCACCAGCTTAACACTGCAGAGGAACATCGCGAGAATCTGCGGCGACTGCGGGGTCGGAGATGTGTTATTTGGTAGAGAATCGGGACAGTCTTCCCGAACCGACACAATATATCCTCCAACAGGTATGCCGGCCAGCTTCATTAATTTCTATCCACAAATCATGGTTCTAAAATTTGGATGATAGATCACGGTCCTCTTTCACACGGCTCTCCTCTTCTCCTACACCATCCTCTGGCCCCGGCAGCGGCTCGAACAGGGACGAGCGACCGAAGGCGAAATCCACCACCATGCGACAATGATCTTGCAGCTGGCGGAGAACTTGATCCCCGGCGATGGGGAATGCAGCCGCAATCTGATCGCGTTTCCGATGTTCTTAGCTGGGGCTGTGGCTGCGTCGAGCGGACTGAAAATCCACGGGTGGCAGCTGCTGTCCCATCTGGAGGAAGAGGATATGGGGTATACCGCGTCCACTACAAATTATCCCCTGCAGCTCGTCTACGAGCGACAGATGCAACACGCGCGCCATGGGGTACGGCATTTTGGGTCGACTGGATGGAGTCGGTCGCTGCGCAGCAGTGCCCGCCTGTGCGTTATGAAAGATGGTGATGAAGTTATGATTTTCTGTTCTTGTTTATCTGCGATGAGTACGGAGTGCGATTGATGGATCATGGATATGGATGTATGGATGCAAATATATACGCAGTTAAATGAGGGTTACGGATCCAACTGGTCAGTCAACCATGGGTCGTGCTTACAACTGCGACTTACGGAATACAATCGTGCCTACCCAGAGTTTTCTCCCCCACGCAGCCACCCCCCTCTTCAGCACAAACAAGGCACATGTAGTTGTGAAAGACACCATGGCTATTCGCTACTAGCTGCCACTACGCGCCTCATATGATGGCGCCGAGCCGTTAGATAGCTTCGACCGGGCCAATGACCGCATCCCCTGCTGGGAAAAATTTCGGCGCTTACAGCACCTTCTATGATGAATATCGGGTGCCTATTAGGCTCTCTTCTTCTCTCCTGACTCACACACTGCCATCCAGAGAGGGATCCTAATTCAACCCGAGCATGACCGGGTAGACAGTTAGAGCACCTGAGTGTGCTGGTGGCAAGCGCTCTGGCTCAGGCACTCATGCGACCCGTTGCCGTTGCCAATGCGCTTCGGAGCTTCTAGGCTACATCAATATTTAGCACGCAAACCAGCATCACATGGAGTCAAAAGTGGCACCGGGCCCGTCGACCCTACAAAGACAATAATCAACGCCCAGTGCGGTTTTACACCGTGGCGCGGGTTGGACGGTGTCGCCGGGATGACACTCCGAAATTTGCCATTGATCGGCGAATTGGCTGTGTCGAATTACAAGGACCGATATACTGATTTTTTTGATCCGTGGAGTTGCGTCAAGATTGTATACATACAATCCAGCCAAGCTCGCGTGGAGTGCTAGTGGATTACAAACTGCGATTGTAGGACTGCCCTGACCCAGGACAGCTTTTCACTGCTATTGCCTGCGACGAGCTATTGGAATCTTGATGCGAGACGTCGCAATAGGCGTTTTAATCGCCCAAGTAGATCTGAACTGGCCTCCTCAGAATATTGTACTCGTATTCGCGACTTGTTCTCCCTGAGTAGGGCACGCCCTTACTCCCGGAGGAGTGTTCAATACGATTTCCATCGATGGCAGGCACTACAGGTTGTCTCTTACCGGTGCATAGAGCGCTTGAACCCTTCTTCTCAAAGAGGTGTATCTTTGCCTACCTCTTTGAATTAGCTTGCAGCTCACTGGCACCAAACGGAGCATATATTCCCTCGGCATGAGGTTGCTCTTCGCCAGGATGACATAGATTGGGAAAAGTCGGAGCGGTTGTTAGCTCGGTATTTGAGGGTGGTTTATATCGTCGATGAATGAACCGCCACACGGAAGCTGCTAGTATCGCCACTACTGCCACAATACCCAAAACTGTGCCAACAATTACACCCTCTGACAAGGCGACGTGATCAGAGGACGGACTATCAGCCACGGAGGCGTTCGTTATCTCAATGGTGGAGGCCGCCGTCGTTGTGCTCGAAGACGGTGACATGTACTCCGTCCCATTAAGGACCACTCTGAACGCGTGAAGATTGTGGTGCGTTCGAATTCGCCCGCCATAGCCAAGTTTTGCAGGTATATCCATCACCGGCTGTCCCCGAACAGTTTGGGTCCTCCCAGAAATAGATTCACCAACCATCGCCGGCCTCCCAGTCGAAGTACCGGTCTTTGGGATTGTCAATCCCAGCACAACCACTTGGCTTCGAGCCACTTTCGGGATAAGATTGGTTGGAGGAGTCGGCCCAAGTGAAATATCAAGGATCGTCCGCCGGTCGAGTACTGCACGGGGTCTGAGCACTTATTTTCCTTATACTATTCTTTGAATAGCTGCTGGAAGACTGTTCTGAATGTTTTGATGCTCACAGGTCAACTTTCCCGAGCACTGTGAATGAATTGTTGGTTCATCTTATACTTGGGTCGGCGACCTAGTAATCAGCAGGGAAGCAGTTGCATTAGGGTGTAAAGTTGGTGGTGGCTAGGTGGCGCAAGGAGGCAGTTTATTACCTTTCGCCCCCATGTGATAAAGCAGCCACATCCGCCTTTGATTGGTTAGTCTGCTCCACATCCCATAAATTGGCTGAGGGACTTATCTCAATTCAGAGCTCTCAATTAATTCCCCCTGGTTTAGCGTGGCACCCGACTACACACCTAGTGAAGGTGGAGCGGGGCTTGCTTATTGGAGATGGCAACAGAGGAGTTAAGGTGCATCGGCAATACGAGGTCGGTCGACACTCAGGTCAGCGTCAGTAGCCTGGGGAGCGAGGGGTAGTTATATCCCGTCCGTGGCGTCCACTGGCCCTCCTCATCTAGATGCTTGCAGCTAGACCTCGGCATGGTCCGACCCAGGCTCTAAAGGTCGGAACCTCGATCCTGAACCTAAGGTTTTAAGACTCGAACTTTTACTCTGTCTGACCAGAGTAGAACCTCAGTCGGATCGCGACTCTATCAGGTTCGGACGTGAGTCGAACCTGACAGAACCTGAATTACATAATTCTGCCGAGATGTTGCCTATTTCGGATGGACCTAATGCTGATTCATTTTTTTCTTTACTGTAATCTACATCATCTGTTCTGGTTACTATATCTAATAATCTTAGAGTAGTTACGTGTTATGGGTTCTATAGGTCTTGTGCGAACCATAGGCTGGAGCCCGGCAGGACCTCGCCTCTGCCGCTACACACCGCCTTCACGCCCCTTGTTGACATCCGACAGCTACTCGACTTCCTGTTCTCTAGCTATTCCTTCTTGCTCATACGGCACATTTAGCTAGGAAGATCATCTCTGTCCCATAACAGTATGGCTGCTTTAGGCTAAGTTTATAAGAAGTACGTTTGTATATCAATTCTTTAGTATTTAAGTAACTCACCTAGCCCTTAATCCAGTTCTATTTAGTCTTTCAGTGACTAGGTAGACTGTAAATCGTAATGATGTAGTACATAGAATGGGAACCATATTTTTAAACGTGGACTGCGGCAAGGTTCTCAATATCCATGGATATCCACATATCCTCGCTGCAAAGTGCGGATATAGTATGCCCCCAATATCCGCAATCCTCAATTTTGTGGATATAGTATGTCGCTCAATATCCTCTGGATAGCCGTCTCCTATGTCAGCAGCCCACCACCTATTTGGGTGTTATGCGAAAAAATTAGTTTGAGAAGGTCTTTACATTCGATTTCCATCAGTCCTATGGCTTTTGATATACAAAGAGATCTTCATCTCGCCTTGCACGCTTTGAAACTCTCCCAGATGTACGCCTCCGAGTACTATTCTCTCCAAGCAAACCACTGTTATTAGGGAGAGGGATATTATCCTCATCATCCTCATTATCCTCGTTATCCAGTTGAATAACAGGCCCCTGATTAGGAGGTGGTGTTGTTGCTTCCTTCCTTGGCCTTTTACGAAGAGCACACTCGCTAGGACACTGCAGAAGCTGAGATCTTGTATCTAGAAGGTCACCTTCGCCATCACTAATAAGATCGAATTCGTCTTTCTCATTCTGAGCATCCTTCTCTTCTCTTGCTGAATGAATTTTTTTTTGTATAGGGAGATACTCTTCGGCCACGGCCAAGTGCGCTGATTCAACATCAAACCGTGTCGTACACATTGACATCATTAGATCTCTGATTGTCTTCGGCTTTAGTGAGCCTCGGCGGTAGTGACAGATGTCGCGAGCAGAATTGAACACCAGAATCAGTTGCAGGAATGGAAAGAATATCTCGCGCTAGGCTTGCAAGAATAGGAAATTCGTCCTGGTGATCTTTCCAGAACACCCGCGGGTCGACCAAGCGAGTACCGATTAGAAAGATTAGTAACTAAGAGTTTAGAGATAGAATAGTAACTTACTACTTCCGAGACCACGTCTAAGCTCATCACGAGCGTTTCTTTGGGATTGAATAGGCGTAACCTTTGAGATAAGCATCTCTAGTTCTGAGACCTGCGCGGCCGAGGGGATATTATAAGAGCTTGGCCATGTATCCGAATATCATTGTTCGTAAGAGCACAGGTACTGTTCGAGGCTCTTGCGATGTCGGATATGACATTCAGACTCCCATTCGGATGTTTGAAAGAATACCCGCTTGTTCTGACGCGCCATGATAGTACCAATCGCATAGAGATCGTCCCCAATTGTATCAGTTGCACTATAATATTCTGAGAGCTTATTTTTTTGCATATGTAAGAGCTTTAAGCATCAGTCTTCCATCTAACCTTCTTTCACGCAAGCCGTGTCTTTGATTTCTCTATATGGTTGAAGAGAGCGTTGTAGATACCGAAGATTGTATGGATAGTAATATCTCTGCTCTTGAATACCACATTGGTGAAGATAAAGAACGGCTGAGTAATGGAAAGAAGATAGTCGACCTGGCGCCATTCTTCCTGGCTCAGCTGAATATGGAGCTGGCTATACTCCCGGCAAAACTCGTAAGATAGACTGTAGTCGTTTCGCACGCCGAAGCATCAGGAATTTTGAATTCCAGCGAGTTCGGACGTCTCGTATTGGCTACAAGTTTCGGTTCTTTTGTCTGAAGCTCTAAGAAATGCTCACGGCGCTGAGGGCTCGTATTGGTATGGACGGCTAGCTTTCGAATCTAGTATAATGTTAGTAAGGGTAGTAGACACAGTCCTGTCAGAGATAATATGTCACATTATTTAATGTGCGGGTAATCTCTTGATTCTCCTGCTGAGATCTCTCTGTATCCCCAGTAAACTCCACCTCTTCCCTATCATTCTTTGGATTGGCTTCCATCTGACCAAGAAGCTCCTTCAGACTTAGTTGAATAATATGTGCGATGTGTGGTATACGGAGAATTGATGCCTGGTTCGGTTGCTTAAGCATCTGCAGAGAATCCTGGATACTCTCCATCAGAGTAGAGTTATTGGACGCGTTATCAGTGATATTAGTTAACACCCGGACTTCAGTCTGATTTTTTTTTGAAGTATCTGAAAGAGGATCGTACTAAGGTTACTTCCAGTATGTGTCCCATGAAGTGGTTCAAAGCCAAGCAAGCTCTCGCAGTAGTTCCAATACTGGCCGATGAAATAGCCAGTAACAGCCATAAAAGCCTGGCGAAAAGGGGAGGTCCAGCAATCCAATGTGATAGAGAGCTTACTACCCACAGGAAGTTTCTGAAGAAGGCTCTGCTGTCGTTCCTCGATTAACTCATGAAGCTGGCGGCGGACGGTATGCGACGAGGGGATTTCTGGCATAGACGGGGCGAGCTGGATCAGTTCAAGCACAGTGCGGAATTGAGGGTGCTCAACGGGCTGAAATGGTAGCTGCAAGCTAGCGAGAAATATTACCAATCTGTCCAGCCAGGCCTGATGGCTAAAGGATGGTTTTTGCGATACTAATGGGGTCTAGGATGAAGAGAATTTAGCATGAATCTAAATAATCAAGCGCTCCTATATACCCCACTTTGGATAAGCCCTCCAATATCCCTTGACTTTGGCGCCATCTTACGACAGGTAACACCTTGCGAGTAGTGTTGATTCATGGAGGATGTTCCACGATGGCCGTCCGCTGGATGATTCAAAGTGTGATCGCATGTTTTGCACATAACCTTTTGGGGCGTCATCTTGAATAGCAGCAAACCGGTGAAAATGCCGCCAACATTCTGCTTGGCCCTTGCTCTCGAAGATATTCCGGTTCATTCGGCTACCAAACTCTTCTTTAACCAAGATGCGACGAATTTACCATTTACTATCTCCGTCCAAAGAACAAAATTCTTCTTTCTTAGTGGACCAACGCGCTGGAGAGTACCCCGGGGAGAAAACCCAAGCAGTGGCTGCGTAAAATTAAAAATCATGTGTAGAAGTAGGGGTTTGGCTGTATGAAGCATCAGGGTTGAATAACTGAGCGCTATCGGATGGAAGAAACGGAAGCTTATCTAGAGAAGTATCCGCAAAGGTTGATGAGGGGGTAGTTCTCGAAAATGAGAGATCTGAATGTGGGACATAGTGAATGGTAGAATGGAGGCAATAGAGAGCGTAAGTTTAGAAGAGACTAACAAGAAGCTTTCTGAGCACTAACGAAGATAATCAGAAGAATCCAGGAGGATGTAGCGGTCTACGCGAGCTGAATAAAGGCGTGGGTAGATTTATTCGAATACGGGCTGACCTATCTATCGCTACGTTTAATGATTGGGAAATATACCCTACACTGCCAGGTTCTGTTAGATTCGAACTTGGCATAACCTGAATTTGAACCTGATCAAACTTGACATATCCTGGCAGAACCAGATGTTGAGCCTGATGGAATCTCATTTCGAGCCTGATCGATATGATTTTAGTTCTATACGGATACTGAGGTTGTACTTCATGTAGAATATATATTTCCCACTCCATATACTATATTACCTACGATATCTAGTCTACGTAGTCACTGAAAGATCACATAGAAATGGGTCAAGGACTAGGTGAGTTACTTAAATACTAAAGAATTGATGTACAAAAGTATTTCGTATACTTTCAGGCTAAGTAGCCATACTACAAGATTAGATTTAGTCGCTGGAAGGCACGGATACCGGACCCGCCAAGCGAAGCACCTGAAGTTCAGCCCGGATCCGCGTGGGACAATCGATGCTACGCTCCCCACAAAGCGCCCTATCCGTACCCAATCATTGTCTGCCCCAGTTCTTCCACCATTCAGCCGAGGCAGGCACATTTAAGTCTCTCACCATTCGCCTCACCTGGGCGTTCCTGTTGGCGCCCTGCTGGGCAACCCCTGAAGCAGCTCAACGAGGGTCGAGCGGATTCAGCGGAAGCATCCGCCCGAGCCCTGCTGTCTTACGCTCTTTTAATCGTCTCCCTTCCCGTCTTGCTGATCGCTTACGCAGCCGATTACATTCATTCGTTCAGCCTCACTCAATCGCAAGATCGACTCTATACGCTCGTTTTACCGATTCTTATTCGTTCATATATTCACTATGAAGCTCGCTCTTGCTCTCATCCCAGCCCTCACGGGCCTGTCTGTCGCCAACGATGTCGTCCCCCTGCTCCTCTTCGGCGTTGACCGCGATTCGGCGCGCGAGTTCGAGGTGACACTTATCGGGAGTGTACGTTTACCTTCCTTTCTCTCCTTGCAGTAGGCACCAGGGAAGAAGGCTGGCTGACACTGGAGATAACAGGACGAAACCGCAACCAGTTACAGCCTGGCCTGCCCCGAGACTTACACCTTCCCACGGGCCTGCACTGCCCCGGCCCGCGGCGGCTTCACGGCCGAGGTCATCGATAGCAGCACGTATGCCTGGTGGAAGTCTGGATCTGAGAGGTTTGTTGCCCTGCGTTCCATCAATCATCCTTTGCTATTGCCCACCGATAATCTGTCATAATCCTGGGTTATCGTCAACTGCTCTGGCGTTGTCGTCAAGAACTGGGGTGAGGACAGAAGTACTTTTACATACCTAGTACAAAGCCGCGTTCCATCCTTCCGCCCCGACGCAACGCGCGACCCATGCCATTCACCATGATTTCATTTTTACTAACAAGTTTGATGTCGCAGCGACACTACCTGGGCCTGCACCGCCTCCGCGACTCACGAAGCCGCCTGCCACCGCACCATCAGCGGCGAGGACCAGGGAATCACCGCCTCTTTCACAAACTACATGTCCGTCACTGTAGCCGCTACCGCGACCGAGACGGGATCTTCGTCCGCGTCTGAGAGCTCTAGCAGTGCATCTGAGGGCTCGTCCTCGGGCACCGCCAACGGACCCTCTCCCACTGCTACTTCCAGCACGGATGAAGATGAGAAGGACACTGCTTCTGGGACTTCAACAGGTGGTGTGCCCAAGATGACGGGAGCGGCTGGGTTGGTCTTTGGAGGTGCGGCGGCTGCTGCGTTTATGGTGGCCGTTCTGTAAGGCACTAGCTCTTGCGGAATATGCTGTTTAGTATGGCTACACATAATACCTTCGACTCGTGGAGGATGGGTAGGTGCGAGATATCCCACCGAGCTCTATCTGCCTTCTTTCTTTGATATCCTATAACTATAGGTAATAATTTTATCAGTGCCAAGCGCCTCCCACACCTATCCGGTGTGGGTGCGCCACACTAAGCGAAATCCACAGCTCAGCGAAACTTTTGATCATCTAAAGCATTTACCCTATCAATTTTCATTTCATGATATTGAATATGTCTGATTACATCTCATGGGTTTAGGGAGAGGCCTCGCTGTGACGCGGAACCTGATGGCCTCGGTGACACAATTGTTCGAGGAGTTGTAGCGCGCCCAGGGTACTCTGGCGGACCGGCCGACCAACGGGGCCGCAAGCATGTAGATAGATGACCGCTGGGGACGCACATCCAGTGAGGTCGCCAGTTGGCAGTCCTGCGGTCGAGCCGGTCGTACGACCAGCGTCTGATGATCGTGTCGGTCGGGGGTACCTGGCCTGGCAATACCTGGTCGGATAGCCCAAGGCTGCTGCACCCGACCTTATGACACTGACCGTCAGTACCTGTGCGCGCCACCCCGGCTGTCTGCCCTCAGGCCTCCGACCTCGTAGGTGGTTGGTTAGGTGGTCAGACCACATGCCTAGGCCCACCAGGGACCTAAACCGCCAGGTATATCTCCACAGCGGGCTTCCGTCCCTAATAGTCGTGTGGCCTGGCGCACAGGGTCTGACGGGTCCCACGTCGACCATATCCTGGGAGTATCGATTCGGAGCAGACGAATCCCAGGATACCCAATCCTGTGATAGAATCCATCATAGGATGGTCAATTTCAGGCAAGGAACGTGCCCAGGGTAGAGGGTCCCAGGATGAGGAGCCATAGGATTGCAAATCTCGGGATCTATTCTCTTCCATAATAGTCTTCCTGTGCTTGTCGTATCTACATATCTTCGTAGAGGGGCAGGCGGTTCACGAGTATTCCCGGATTAATACTTCCACCGAAATGCCGCTCAGCTGACAGTAACAAGGGACAGTCTGACCGCAAACATCACCATGGAGATCTGCATCTTTTCCATCCCTTGTTCGCGGTAGCGATGAGTGGAAGGAGCTCTCCAGACTACAAGGCGGAGCTGAGACGGCAAGCAGAGGAACGCAACCGACCCACGACTTTCCCAGAGTTCATCCAACATTGCCACGATCTCCTTTGGAGGCCACTCCAAGCCCAAACACCGTCTCGCTCCACGACAGGCAAAGTCTCCACTCCTCTCGGAAAATACTGTCTCCTACGACTGCGTCCATGGAAAGAGTATGCTGCCATAAAACGGGAAATTTATACGTCGGTTTGCCGCTACCTACAACCTATCGGAGAGGATCCCCCGCGGCGATTTGCGTCTTTGGTTGAATTAGAGGGTCTTGGTCGGCGGTTCGCGCTTCGTCCGATCAGCTGTGAACAAGATCTCGAAAGCTACGAGCGATTTGCCGTTGAGGATCATGTGCGTGATATAATCTCGGAGGCTCTGCAAGATACCCGCGGCCCGCGAAGAATTTGGGCTTGGTGATGGTGTGTGGTTTGACAACCATGCTAATGCGTTGCATGAGGCTGAACGGTCGGGATCGGACATCTGGTTGTCCAGACCTGACCAATTCTGCATCCACCGCATCGATGGGCACACAAACCCTACTAACTACCGCCGAATACAAACCCCCGCATAAACTTTCGGTACAGACCATATGCGAAGGATTTCGACCGATGAAGTTTTGGCAGGTAATTGTCAGACCACACACTATACCGGCAGATGTGCTCGAAAGGCAGAGATACAATTCTGCACGGCTAGCTGGGTCTGTGGCCGTCCAACAATTCCAATTCCATGGGATGATAGAGTATGGTGTCGGATGCTCTTCTATCACGAATGGCCTTATGGATGTGCAACTTTGGGTGCCTTTTGACGATCCAACCACGTTATACTACGGTGTAGGCGGACCCGATATTAATGCTGAGGGATCGCGGACCAGAGTTGGGTGAGCTTTGTGTGCTTGTTTGATGAGTTTCCGCACTCCACTCCGCGATCAGGCCTGGCGTAATGCCGCGGAAAGCAGGTTACCGAGATGGCACTCGGTTCTTGATAGCGACCGTTCCTAGCTCCTAGTGGTGGATTTAGCACAGAACACGAGCGTGGACGATACCAACTCCGAATCTGCCAGTCCTGAGCAGACGACCTCTGATTACCTCCCATCATCTTCTCCCATCACCAGCGGCCCTCGAGTAACCACACGAGCGGCCGCTAGCTGCGCGCCACCATCCGATCCATCTTACTACGAGGTTCTCCAGACTCCCAGGCCGACCCTACCGCATCTCCGGGACGGAAGCGGAGGTTTAGCCAGGTCACATCGTCCCCTCCAACCCACCGATCCGCCTCGCGAGCAGATCGCCAAGGGAACCAAAGCGGGCAATCTCGCTCCCATGGCGCTCCATATTGCACGCAAAGGTGTCTTCTCGGGCTACAGCAAGGCGGCACGCTTGACCCTACATGCCCCAACACAGAGCTACATATGCTTGGTGGAAGGGCAAACTGCCATCCGATCGGTGCAGCTGACTTGGTGAAGAAGCTCAAGGCGCAGCCCGATCAGGATCTGGATCATAACTGCACTCCGATCGGGCCTGGTGGGTCCTCTGGTGCACCATTCAAAATTATGTGTGCCACCTTCGGATATACTGTTGTGGGGAAGGGGACTACATCGAGACTGGGGGGGAGGTCTCGCGTGAAGCAGACGTATACCGGGTCTTCCAGCGTGCCCAAGGATCGGCTGTTCCCGTCTTCCTCGGGGCGATCTCATTTAGCCCAAACCTACTTCCTCCACGGCGCAGGCAGGATCCGTCATATGCTTCTGATGGGCTGGGGTAGTGAGAGCGTGGGCCATGATGCTCTGGAAAGGCCATTCAAAGAGCGATTTACCGGTCGGTGAAGGAGATCCGCTCTTTTGGCGTTGTTCATCAGGATCTTCGTCCAGCTAACATCTTGTGGAATTCTGAGCTCGAGCGAGCCCTCATCATTGACTTCCATCGGTGCACCTTGGACCGTCGATCGCTGCACAAACGGTCAGGTGCTCTCAAACGATTACGGTGTGGTCCTGATGAACGTCACTCGAAGTGGGTGCGTGTGGTATAAATAGAACTGGAGCTGGGACTTGAACACTTGAGCGATGCGGTAAACCTGCTCTACACATAGCGTCCTCTATGACTAGCTAATAATCTACCAAGGGCTCGCATTCAGTGAGTATATTATTGGCCATGGGGCTTAATGGGACAGCACTTGTATGGCTGAAGCGCTGAAGTGGGTACCAGAGTAAGCCGTAAGCCAATAATTGCTACTGAAACCTAGCCAAGATTGCTCTGAAGGCGCTAATTGCTTCAGCGGCGTCACAAATGTGAGCCGGGTTGGAAACAATGAGCCAAAGAACTCCAAGGTCACACGATTCCTCCTTGAAAATATCAATATGGCGCACGATGTTAAGCACGGTCCATATCAATACCCGTGGGATATTGAGCCTCATAGAACTGCGAACGGGGACACCTTTCTTAAATGGAGTCTTTTTTTTTTCTTGTGCTTTAGAAGGAAGGATTTGGTTTCATATCGAGAATACTATTTAAGATGCGGCAAGACGATGTAGAGGATCTAAAAATTTCTTCGTTTGTGTTGTCATCTAAAGCAGGGGTCTAGTTGAGAATGGGTCAGATATATTATCGGAATATGCCAATATCGTGGTCTTCATTTGTGAGGCTATCTGTGCGCGTTCAATACCATCAACTATCTGAGGACCCCAGGCTGTACCCATTTTTTGTCGAGTTGACCGTCCACCCCCACGTTGACCAGCAATTAGGTAACTAACTAGTTAGTTAATTCGTAAGTTGGTTATCTGAACGCATTGATGGCATCAAATACTAGACGATGCCACTGACCTTTTGGATGACGGATATACAACGCAGTAGAGTGACCCTGGGCATCACTAATTTGATATAAAATGATCCCAAACAGACCGTGTAGTTGACGCTGTCAGGTTCGTAATGTTCGCATGACCCGACCCGTAGAAGTTACGCACCTCACATCTGGAGACTAGCGGGATTGCTACTCTAAGGACGCCATAGGCAATGGCACGGACGTAGCGGCCGGTACAACTTTATAGTGCTCATCCTTGATAGTTGCTCGGCTTATTCGGAGTGTTGCGTCCGACCCACCAGTATGTGGTATTGGGGTCAGCCGGTAGGCGGACGATTAGCCTAGACACTCCAGAGCCACGACCTTTCATGGATCTGGAGTCGAAGTGTATCACCAACAACGCCGACACCCGTTTGCTCAAACTCGCTAGACAGCATCAGCTGTGCCCTGCTGTTGGGTCCGCTGCTGGGTCTTTGGAAATCGACAGCAGGTCTCTCCACACAAACAAGGTTTCTCAAGATACCTCCAATAATGATCAGAATAGTCAACAGTGATTTCGCTATCTGGCGAAATGCCGCGTGAGACCACCAAAATCCGCTCCACTCCTTTCCAATAGAATTTTTGAAACTGACTGTTCGGATGACAAGAATGGTTGATGAAACGCGTAAAATTCCCTGCGGACAAAATCAGAACGAGCGCGTAGAGGCGGGTGCGTGTGGACTAGCACACTCACCAAGTTGGCCTTGGAAGATTTGGTAGCGTTGTTCTGGAATACCACCAACCATAACATCAACTCCTTCCACGCCATTAGTTATCAGGCCTACAAATTCTCCCACAGCTGTTCCCCGTGGGAATTCCTAATACTGTCAGTATGTGAGCTGTGTACACATCGTCATGGTCCTCTTGAGGGCGACCCCAGGATAATAGGCTAGGAGTCCTGAACTCAGACTTACCGAGCGAGCTAAGACACCGTTGTTCTTTGCATTTCCGGTATTGAAAACCTGAACGGCGGGGCGGATCTTAATACCACCGAAGAGGTTTGGAAAGCAGCTACAGCGGTTGACCCGGATATCGTCCGACTGACGCTGTTGACACGTTGGGCAATTAGTGGTGTCTATTCGAGGCATCCGACGTGGATCGCTCTCCCCGAATGCAGCCTTATCGATCACACTCTCGTCCACAAACTGGAAGTCCATGCCACCCTGGAGATGGCGGTATGTGGATCCGAGAGATACGGCGGGCGAAGCCCCAAGTATGACCCACTCGTGAGGATGCCCAGTGTATTGGGGACAAGACTTTTGGCCGATCACCCCAAGCAGCTGCCGCCATTCAGGATGAAGAGTGTCTGCAGCCATTTCGAGGCTATGACGCATTTGCCATAGTCGCTGTATGAGGCCCTCGTCGAAACCTATCCGATATTTGCAAAAGCGATATATGCCCGATCCGGAGAAGACGAGGCTGGCCCATCCTCCTGCATCCTTGATTTCTTTGTAGCCGCGCCATATTGCTCTGTCACCAGGCAATCAGTCAAGGCGAGAAGAACTGGTCTGACATACTCACAGCCGATTTCGCATGTCTTTCTCCATAATTTTAAGTACCGCACATGCCTCACGTAATGCGGTCATCCGGGTTTCTGTTGCGGATAGGGTTTTTTGCTCCAGACCGATGGCGGCGATGCGAGCTTCATAGCAATCCACCCAATATGCCTGTACAATCATCTCCAATGCCCGCGAAGACTGGCTTTGATTATGGTACATCAAGCAGATGGAGTGCACTGCACGGAACGCCTAGAGAGTACCGTCAGAGAACGACAGGGTCCGAAGATAGATGATCAGTTGATGCGACACCTACCTCTTTACTCATGCCCCCATGAATATGCATGGTCGGGTCAACGCACTTGGGCTGGTGAGAAAATTCTAGGGCGTAGAAGAACAGGGAAGACGAACCATACTAGATCTGCTCCACTCCGCCTCCGAATGTACATGCCGCCAAATCCCAGCAATCAACTTATCCGCGGATGTCGGTGTCATCAACGGCACAGATGGTTCCTTCCGGACATTCCGGAGAGGAAAGCGATTGTCGCTATGTACCTGACGAATAGACGTGGTGGTGTTCTGCTCGGTCGGTAGCATATCCTTGGATCCGTTTCCTAGCTTCCCGGCTCCGCGAGCAGACGTGCATAGCCGTAATCCACCGACGACTTTTCGCCTCTTGGGCGACCGGTGGGGTTCGTGAGATGCCGGTTGTTCTGTGTGCGGTACGTGTGAATGACCAGGAGACGTTTCCGCGTCTTGAATTTCACTAGCAGCTGGTGACGGTATTTGTAAAGGCTCATGCTACAACATGCTGCTTAGCAATTCTCATCTGCACTTCAGCCGGCGCTGCTGCGAATAAGAGCCAGCAACTCTACGGCTTGCACTTACTCTGCGCTCCGGCGCAATCTCTGACGTAGATTCTGCTTCTCTGGTCGGCCGGTCATTCTGTATGTTCACATAGCCCTATTTTAAGCAAGTCGGCATCAGTCTAGAAAATTCGCTTGGTGAGGGCAGAAACGCCATACGACCACAGTGCCTGGAGGGCCAGTCTCTCCCGATCGCCCCTTTTTTTGGACTTGACAGAGCTGAGCCTCCACTCGAAGGAGACACGTCTCCCCGCTTTCATGCCGACCGTCGAGCAAAGCGGCCAGCCGGTCAGAGAACTCGGATCCCAGCAGGGATCCTAAGTGTGAAGCGACCGCTCTGCTGCTTTTCTCAGTGGAACTCATTAGATTCTCAGTTCGCCACGGTGGAAAAGTTGGTTAGAGAGGGCTATACGTCTTGAGCAAACATTCAAACTCTGAGGAGGTTAGGGGTTGATGGATTTTTGCCGAGGCCGCACCCCGAGGGCGGTGAGCGTCTCTCCTCTCCGCGTCATGGGACACGCCCCACCAAACATGCACGGTCTTTGGCAATTGGTCATTGATCCTAGTCCGACAGGGGATCAATGCTGAAGATCATATGTAATGCAATTTCCACAGTGTGGTCGTATTCGCTGGCTTATGTTATGTATTACTGTGAAATGTCTCATTCGATAACCTTGAATGCGCCTCCTCAGCCACGCTCATTATGCTCCGTATAGGGCAGACGCACCGTTACAATCCCAGGGCACCATGAATGGGGAGAGTAGGGACGTAGGAGGCGGTATATAGGACAGACCGTGATATGGAATTGGCGAAGAAACGTGATCAAGGCGTCCAGATGGGGACAAATTTTATGCCACAATATCACGTCAGATATCTAGACGTGCGACAGTGGTGAAGTAAGCAGTGAACCTTCTCGCGTGACTGCAAAGATGGGACGGCTTCCATTGTATCATCGGATTTCGACTGCGTTGACTTACCACAGAGGGTTATGGTTATGGTTCTGTTGGACATGCGGCCACGTCGGAAAAAGGAAGATTTCATGGCCAGCCTTTAGACATCCGGGCTTCCACTTAGTCCTGTCTCCTGAGAGGAAGAGCCATCCAGCCAGCCGCTATTCCATTCGTCTTGCGTGCAGGAAACGAAAGACGCTGCGAAGACATCAGGAAGTACTGGCCGATATAGTTACCGGTCGGGGTTCGAATCCGATGCTGGGCTCTTTCGACGCCCGAACACCGCATGCCATTACCATCCACGGTCTGAACTTTCCTTCGACACCTAGACCGGGCCCCACGGGCGAACCACTCACTGCGGAAGGTCGCGGAATCAGTACTCTCCGGGCAGGTCAATGGCAGTATTTCTCTCTTGTTGCCGGAACCGACCGGTCGGCTGGCCTGATCAATCGGTGGCACACGTCTATCTCATCCTGCGATCCATGATATCCGCAGAAGGGCGCAGCAATGAATGAACTCGTGGGATTAGCGCGTAGTCCTCGCCGCGCTATGCGTATTCCAACAAGCAAATGGGATATCATCAAAATTGGAAAAAAATTTAGCATTATCCTGCCTTGACTCTCTGGAAAGATAAGTGTATGCTTATAGGCGTATCCTGAGTGGATTTCTATTCAGTATACACTGGGAGCCTGCATTCTGTGGACTCCGCCAACAATCCACATATGGGCCCAACCCCATCCGAACTATAAATGACTTGCACTGGGATTTGAAGCCAGTACCTGGCACTATGGTGCTGTAATCGTACTCTCATCGACAAGACATGTCGCCGAGATGCGTATGTACAAGCAAATGTTGGGATAGGCCACTCACCCCCTTCGTACGTGAAGACAAAGGGCACAGTCGATCGCCACCCAACCAGACTTCCGTATTTGTGATTCTCTTCCACTATATGCGTCAGCCGGACTACACTTGCAGCGACCAGTCAGATCAAATATGGTACGAACCGATACCACAATTTGCCGTATCATCGCGCTGGAGTATGGGTTCCCAGGTGGAAATCTGCAATGTTCGCGTCTGAGCTGGCCCTAAGGGTGTCTTTTTCACAACCTCTCGTCCTGGCTCTACGTCCGTCTGTTTCGGAAGTCCGTCCCGCGGGACGGTCGAGAAGAACGTTATGGCCTCCAACGTCGTCCGTACGACAAGAGATAGGTCTGGTTAGGAAAATGGACAATTGTCCGGCGGGTAGGTCCGCAGCGGCGACGGATAGAGATATTGCAGGTGCAAATTGATGGTCGTGGACGCCGTCTTCTCGCCCGGGAATCGCAGTGGACACGGCTCTTGGGTCCGGATAGAGAATTCATAGTCACTTTTGGGTTGGAGCACATGAAACAGGCCAATCCTCTGCGAAGAGCCTAAGACGTACTCAGGCGCGAAGTCTGTTGTGCACAGGGGAGGCAGCGGTTGGTCCCGGGTCGGGATGAAACGCACACGATGGGATGTCTCCCCACACGGCTTTCCAGTACTGGTGGCGAGTCGCGCACGGATGCCGTAAGAAATGTTGCATTCGCCCCGTACGAAGAAGTTTTCTTTGCTGTGTACTGTGTCGGAGACTAGGGACAACGAGGGAGGAAGTGATTCCTCGAGGTCACCGATATAGGCATTCTTGTCGACACCGTAGATGCTGCTTGGAACGTCAAAGCGGAAGGGAACAAGTATCTTTCGGGGCCCTAAGCGTTGGTCTGTTTCCGTCCTCCGAATATGAACCGCGTGTGTCACGCGCAGGAAGCTGCACACGTTCAGTATTGGTTGCTGACAATGCGGTGGAAAAGGCCACTTATGTATAAACTTCAAGGGAGAGTGATAGGATACCTTGAATCGTTTCTGCTTCTGCGTCATTGCCGCCGGGGGTAACAGGCTAATTACATTGAACACCTCGCCTTTATGATTATTAGCAGACGCCGTGATCCTCTTCCAGTACAGAGAGTGCTTACCTTCGAATGTCACCTCCAGCAGATAATTCGTCGCAGAGCCGTCGACTTCGGTATTGGTGTCTGGATGGCATACAGAGAGAGAGACGTATCCATGAAGCGACCCGCCCCCAAACGCTACACATTCTCCACTGTTTTCAGCCCTTTCTGAAGCTTCCAATAGAATACTCAGCTTGCTGGTCATGGTCAAGTTTGTTTGCACTAGTCCCCCGTTTGACGTGGGAGCGAATATCGGCCGAGATGGCAAATATTACCTGGCACTCTTCGTTACCTGTCAGACTTCACGTGGTAGTCTGCTATCGCATCTAAGGCAATAGGGAAGAGTCAATGTACGGCCTTATTGAGAGGAATCTGCGTCCGCTAAATATCGTTGCGAAGATTCTGAACGAGAATGCGGCTTATACGATGGGGGAGAGAGCGGTAGGCGCTATTTTGTTAGAAGACAGGCGACTCGTACATGAGCGCCAAGGAACGACACTGGTCGGCTGCGAACAAGCTTCTCTTTGCCCTCACACATTCTATTGCGTCACTCGGCCTTGCTCATGATCACGCCGGATCCTCTGCTCAAAAGGCCTGAACCCCCTGAGTGTCCTTTATATCTGGCAACCTGTCTTGAATCATTTCCGACGCATCATCACCCGGAACTACCCCTGTGGTCCGCGCTCGAAAAACGCGCCCCGAAGGCATGTGGGAGGTGTCGAATGAAGAAAGTCAAAGCTACGATCAGTGAGTCCTTACCGGGGCTTCCTCATGTCCTGACCAGTCACAGTGTGCTGGTGGTACTCCATGTTTACGATGTAGGCGGGCCAACTAAGTATGTGCATACAGGACAAGGAAACCTACTCCAAGATCGTATCCGCGACTGGAAGTGATACCTACTGGTGGGAATGGTGGGAGGGTTGGAAACACGGAGTCCAGAGCTCTAGAATACCCATGCTTTGGCTACGAGCATTCTATCGGGGGCGAGACTTAACATTTTGTCAAATCCAGCTTCATGGGGTCAAAGGACCCCCCCAACCTTGGCAGGAGCGCATAGAAAACACTCAAAGTGAAGTGCTTCCCAATGGGTGCTGTGCCACACAGGTACCGCGACACTCGACCAACTTCGACGGATAGTGCGACATTGTCAACAGATGGTCCAGGCTTGGCAAGAGCAGAGAAATGTTTACTCGTCCCCATTCACTGATTGTTTCCCGGATTCTTCTGCACCATTATGGGAAATGAGTTCTGCCCGGGCAGAAAGGGCGCACCAACTGCTTCAGTCTTGGCTGATGTCACTCTATTTCCTTCCAGCTCTCTGCTTTTCCATCATAACATCGAGCTCGCCTCTTTACGTCGGCAAATATATGCCCTTATTATCATGCCCTAAGGAGGGCGCATGCTCATGCATAATGAGCCCACGGAGCTTGGGTTCCGTGGTATACAGTAACACTTATTTGCAGACAGTCCGTGTACCAGTGGGGCTGTCGGAACACGCGAAATTTTCATAGGCACGGTCTTCCCGTGGCTCCCTTTCGCGGCCACCGAGAAGCTCGCGGCATTCCCATATAATACCCAGCCAAGTTTGCCGTTACCCGCTCACTCCATCGTACATTTCCTCTTTCTCCTGGCCCTTTTACAGCCACGCGTTGCTTTGGAAGCCGAGATAGGCTCGTTTCGGTGGGCAGAGTTTGAGTCATCTATCATGGCGCACACATCGTCCCATGACTTGGCGCCCCTGGAGAGGGAGAAAACGGATGTGACGTACACCTATGAGGGCGTGCGCGGATGGAGAGGCGTGCGCTTCCTACGACCTTTCCGCGGAATGTATCACGATGTGCGAAGGAGGTTACCCTACTACTGGAGCGATATCAGAGATGCTTGGGACTACCGCACTATCGCCAGTATCGTGCGGATGTATTTCGTTAAGTATGCCATCCACACCACTCTCTGATCAAGGCGAACCGCCTCGGTGCTGGCTGACTAACTGTGTACCAGCATCCTGCCCGCTATCGCCTACACGATGGACATGTACCGTCGCACGGGAGAGTTTTATGGCATCAATGAAGGCCTCTTCTCTTCGGCTCTGGCGGCCATGGTGTTCAGCATCTTGGGAGCACAACCGCTGACTATCGTCGGTATTACGGGTCTGATCTCTCTTTTCAATTACACGATCTACGATATTGTCAACATCTATGATCCGTCCATATATCCCAACTTCATGTGTTGGACGGCCATCTGGGCGGCTATTTTCCACTGGATAGTGGCCGTGTGTAATCTGTGCGATTACATGCGATATGTGACGGATTTCTCCAGCGAAGCCTTCGGCATGTATGTGGGCATTATATATTGCAGTAAGTCCCCACTCCTCCTATTTCGCCCTACATTCTAACCGGCGTCGCAGTCAAGGGGGTGGAAGAGTTGGTCAACGAGTTCACCACGCACGGTCGCGATGCGGGCTACTTGGCCTGTATGATTGCCATCCTCTATTTTTTGACGATCTATGGGCTTGAGAAACTAGGCTCCAGTACCGTTTGGAAACCTTCCATCCGGGGTCTGCTGGCTGATTACGCATATCCAGTAAGCTGGCCCCTGTACTGTCTCGCGAATGGCTCCTTCTCTTCCCTCTTCCGTTGTTACCTGTCGTCGAGCCGCGTTTTCGGCGTGAAGCCAGGTGGGCTAATAGGTGCAGCTGGGCACTCTCTTCTGGGTAGGTTTCGCGCATTTTCCAGGAAACCTGAAGTCAACTCATATTGGGTTCCTGCCGATCTCGCGTGCCTTTTATCCTACCCAAGACCGAGGCTGGCTCCTTCATTTCTGGGATCTTGAGGTCAAGTGGGTTTTCGCTGCCCTGCCATTCGGATTTTTGACCATGCTGCTGTTCTACTACGACCATGTAAGTGTCCCGACGGTCATCTGACCGGTCACGACTCGTGACGCAGCAAATGAACTTTGGGAGTAGCTGATCACATTCTTATGCAGAATATCAGCAGTTTGACCGCCCAGGCGCGACAATTCCCGCTGAAGAAGCCCTCCGGGTTCCACTGGGACTTCTTTCTATTGGGTTGCACTACCTTCATTGCAGGCATAATAGGGATCCCTATGCCCAATGGTCTTGTTCCACAGGTATTGTCCCTAATCTGCTCCCCATGAGAAAGAGACAGACTAACTCAGTGCAGGCTCCAGTCCACACGGACTCTCTAACGGTCTATGAGACGACCCTCCGGGTGATTCCAACTGAAGAAGGGGAAGGTGCCGAGATTCGTCGTCCCATCGTCGAGGCGAAGGCGGTTATTGAGCAGCGTATCTCCCACTTTGTCATGGGGCTGGCTATCATTGGTACCATGACCGGCCCGTTACTGATTGTTCTGCATACAATGCCCACCGCTGTCTTCGCGGGTGTTTTCTTCACGGTTGGCTGGGGCTCCATAGAATCGAATGGAATGGTGCAAAAGACCATCTTTCTCATGCGGGAGAACCGATTCGTTCAGCGGGACGAGCCTCTACTTACAGTCCGGAAGCGCAAGATCTTGCTCTTTATCGTGCTGCAAGGGATCGGTGTTGCTGCAACCGTGGCTATATCCCAGACTATCGCTGCTATTGGTTAGTTCTCCCAACGCAACTCACCAACTCTGTACTTTACTCCGCCGGTCTCTTGCCCCGATGCTGATTTGCGGACTTGCGGACAGGGTTCCCCGTGTTGATTATCCTTCTCATCCCCCTGCGTGTATGGGCTCTTCCTAGGTGGTTCAGCGAGAAGGAGTTGGACGTCCTGGACGACCTCACCGCGGACAATAGCGCGGTTCTAAGCAGCTTGGGCGGTCCCCCCAAGTTCCCCGGTCAGACCGAGCCCGGCCACGAAGGTTTGGAGCGCAGATATTCGGAGCAACGGATGGGCGTTCCACGCCAGAGGGCGGGGAGCATCACTCGTTAAGTGCTAGCAGCTCATTTATATCACAGCACGGCAGGCTGCACGGTATTCTTGGCAACCTCATCGGGGTGCTCGTCAAGAGGCTGTCGTGTCTCTGGTTTATTTCCTTGCCTCGGAGATGGTGGTCAATTGCTATACGATCCCGCTGTGTCATAATTCTGCAATATTTTCCTAGACAACCATCTAGCATAATCACGATAATTCGTACCATCTAGCTTGCGTCATTGGCAAGGCTCTTTGGTACATGAATTTACCTATTTGTGAATAAGATTGTACCAGGGGCTGTCGGCTCCTCGCATACTTTCGACCATACTGCAGGAACCTTGTGGGAAAGCATAGATATGCGCATATACAGACATGCTTTTCTAGAATCAACGAGACTTTCCCTATGATGAGGCCGCTCAGAGGGTCGCCCACTGAGTATTTCTCATCGCCGATCAAGGGTCAGTAAGCCCTGATCCAGCAACTAAGATTGATCATACATATGGCTGAGGATGTCCTCCGTTATGTACAAATTCGTCCTGGGTGGACCCCGACTGCAAGCAACAGCCTCTTGCTCATCCTAAGACCTATTCTATCTTTTCTGAGACCTATAGAGAAAGCCACTCAGCAGCTTCACCGTATTCTCCTGTCCATCCATCATAGCCAAGTCCAGCGGGGTCCGGCCCATCTTATCCCTAGCATGGATATCCATTCCATCGCTCAAAAGTACCTGAACAGCTGCATTTTTGCCATTCGAGGCTGCAAGATGCAACGCATTCCGACCGTCGTGATTCGTCTCGCATATCTGCGCCCCATTCCTGATCAACTGTTCCATAATCAAGATGAACCCGGCTTCCGCTGAGTACAGGAAAGGGGTCATTCCCTATCGCGTTTTCACTTTAATATCGCCTCCGTGTTTGAGGATCATAGATACCGCTTGACTGTCCGATTTGAGAACAGCCTTGCATAGCGGGGTCTGCTCAGCCCAATATGTGCCATTGATATCTGCACCCAGATCGAGGATGTAGGTGAGTATATCCTCGCGACGGGCGAGTGCCGCCTGGGTGAGGGCTATGGATTCAATCATCTTATTGTTGGTGGGACGCGAGTCAACTATGATCTCTTCGATTGTTTCCTTGTCCCCGTGCTGTGCAGCGCTGTACAAAATCTCCGTAATAGAAGGCTCGGTGATTCCTCTTTTTCTGTCTGGGTCGGAGTCTTGGGCGGCAAGTTCGTCAAATCAACTTCTACTTCGCCCACTGCCTTCAGCGATGTGTATACTCACACGATTCTTCAGTCAACCGAGCCGTCTGCATCTTCCACGATATGCGCGCCCTTTTGAAAGCCCTGCCGATCAAGCCGTACTGCTGCCCACCATTGGTGTCATGGTCCCTGTTGGGATTGCCATCCTTGTCGTCCTGATTTTGATTTTCGAAAGTTTGGTATCGTGGTGGCGGTGAAGGGCGTCTTGCGAGCTGTGCCGGCTGGAGTGGGGTATCATCGGCCACTGCAGAGTATAAGGGCGGTGGGTCAAATATTTCTGCCGGGGGTCGTCTGGTCATCTTGGTTTTCAACTCGCTATCTCCGGAACAAATCCGTGGTTGGTTGTAAGACTTCACAGAGGTATGTGCTTTGTGGACGGCAACCTTCTTAAATCTTCACGATCAGAAAGTCTTTGTTGACTAAACATACCTACTTGACGATCGGTGCTGTGGAGAGATACGAGTGCCAAGAGTCATATTTGAAGATCATATGTCCATCACTTGATAGCACCGCCACATTGAGTCACAATCCTCAGTAACGTTTTCAACCACCGAACCGCGCCTACCACCGAGCCGTGCCCTTGTATTTCCCATATAAAATATCACTTTTAAACCAAGGATATATCAGCCACTCTAAAAGTTAATTATAAGCTATATGATATAGAGATATTATAGGCTTATTCTAACCTAGAACGCTGATTTTAAACTAGGAACTCCACCTAATCCGCTAGGTATTATAAATTACAGCGTATATTAAGGCCGGTCTATGTATTTAATATCCCTACAAAATAATTTATTAAAATAAGAAGATTTATCTCTTCTTCTATCTATACGAAGTCCAAGTCTCTAATATAAGGCAATATAATCGAAATGTGGTTGGGATATTCCAGTTATAAAAGAGCCATTTAGTATGGGGATACAGGGGGCGCGGCTCGGTGGTAGGCGCGGTTCGGTGGTTAAAAACGTTAAAGTCAGACCTTTCGCCTGCCTGGTCCTCTCAGCTTTTGCTACAACTATGTGTAAAAAGTAACCGACAACGTCCGTTCTGGTCACAATAGCTAACGTATTTCACTACCGAACGTGACACACCACCGAGCGTGACAACTCACGCGTATTAGAAGAGTTTCAAAACCGCTCTATATGGTACCATCCGACATTTGGCCTAGTGCTAGCTTTGACCCGTTACCTGACCTGATGCGCTTGGCAGATATGAAGTCCTTCAGAGTTGTCTCCAATGCTGACTGGCTGCCGTCTGCCGTAATATCCTCGTAATAACGTATTTCACTAGCGAGCGCCGCACACAAACGAGCGCCGCACCTCCGCTCAAATCCTGCCTATGGGTTAAATAGCGGAGCTTTTATCAACCAAACAATTGTATTTCTAACTAAAAATCGATTACTAAGTGGATTAGGACATCTAACTCTAGTATGTCCCCGAATATGACAATTAGAACACTGCGGGGGGGCTCGTACGCGCGACCCAACTGCAGAAAGCGCTGGATCTATAGGGATAGTATCCTGAGCTTCCTGACCCCCGTTCTCGCCCTGGAATCGCTCTAGGCCTTCTCGAAGTGATGAGCCCTTTTCTATAGCTTGCTGCCTAGTAGATTTCTTCCGCCTTTCGCTTTCCCATTTATTGTTGATACGATGTTTGCGTACTTCTTCCTTTGTAAGAACAAGCTCATTAAGCGCCAATTCATGGCCTTTAATAATCTTGTCTAACCGCGCTTCTAGTATCGGTAAAGGGCTATCGGCGCGTTCCTGAAGCAGTCTTTTTACTGCAGAAGCTTGCTTTTCCAGCTGCCTGGTTGTATAGGGTGTTTTAGGCGCTGAATTAGTTGATCGACTGCCTGGTGGTGTTGGGGTCTTTAGTTTAATATCCAGCTTGCTAAGAACCCTCTCTGGATCGTATGGAACTAGGCCAGTAGCTGTAAAGCTGTTCTGAATAGGCTCTGCTGTAAAAGTAAGCTCGCGGGCCTTTGCAAACATATCTAGGAAGTTAAATTTTGTAATATAGCTGACTCCTAAAGATGCTTTTTGTTTTATAAGGTCGCCGTACGCGCCTTTTAGGCCTCGAAAACAGCCTACATCTAAAGGCTGAAGCTTGTTGGAAGAATGCGGAGGCATGTAGATAGGAATAATATTATTCTCACTGCATATTTGATCGAATTAAGGCGAGAGATGGCTGCCATGCCCGTCCATAACTAGGAGGCGGTATTTCCTAATCGTACGATGCGTAGTTATAGGAATAAAGAGATATTGTAGCCAACGAAGGCCTATTTTATTAGAAGTCCATCTATTAGGACTAACTTTAAGTCTGGTATCTAATGGAAGCTTTGGTTTCTCATACTATCCCTCTATATGGACCTTCCCTTTGAAGATAACGCACGGAGGGAGCACCCAACTAGTAGAGTTGATACATTCGATCGAAGTAGCCCATTCTCGATTACCTGGCTGTACAACACGCGCTTTGCCATAGTAATCAGCTCTAGTAATTACTCGAGCATTTGATACTAGGCCCATAGCGAAGCCAATCTCGTCGAAATTGTAGATATCTTCCTGTGCGATGCCATGTTGCATTATAGTGATTTGTACGCGGTTAAACTACTCTTTAATTACTTTAGGATCTTCGCATTTGGCGCGTCGATAATCATATCGTCGAGAAAAGTAGGATTTTACTTCAGGGCGGCGTTTAATGAAGTTGGTAACCTAGTTTATACCGACTGATTGAATAGGTATAGTACCGCGGCCAGCAAGAAGAATATTAGCTATTTCTCGTGCTTCTGATGGCTTGGGAGGCGCTCCACGTCGATCGAGCGATAGAATCCATTGTATAAGCGATTCCTCTTCATTTTAAGTTAAGTTATGACCGTTGGCGCGTGATTCTAAGCGTGAAGTTGTTCTATGAAGTCGTCGCTGCAGAGTTCTTTCCGAAATATTGTAGACGCGTGCAGCTTCACGAATACTGCAAATTTCCTGCTTTTTTAAAGCAGAAACTGCAAGTATGACCCTGCCCTCTTGCTTAATTAAATCTCTCCGATTTTGACGCGCTTTTGGAGGCATGGTTGGTAGTTGAATAGGATAAAGTACTAAAACGCGTAGATTTGAGCGGAGGTGCGGCGCTCGTTTGTGTGCGGCGCTCGCTAGTGAAATACGTTACCCAGCTGGGCCAGATCAGAATACAACCAGCGGAGAGAATTTTGTTATTAACAGCATAACTGACGGACTACTGTCCTCGTCGCTTTCCATACTTATGACTACGCGAAACTCTTTCTGCGCAGTTGCTCCAAAATCTTGTGAGTTATTTGTCTCTCCAGGAGTTGTTGGATGTCCGTCTTCTTTATCAACTAGCCACGAGGTCAACCACCTGAACAGAGACATTTCCCCGACTCTAGATGGGATCAAGTGAAGGTGTCTGGGCCTGCTGACCATGTGACCCGAGTCCGGGCGTTCCCCATTGGTATTGACCCGGAAAGATTCACAACCCATTCGGCAACGGAAAAGGTACGGAGTCGGATACACCACCTGCGTGAGAACTTCCGTGGCAGAAAGATACTCGTGGGGATAGACCGCCTTGACTATGTCAAGGGCATCCCACAAAAGCTCCCATGCGTTTGAGAACTTTCTCCAGCACCATTCCGAATGGGTTGGCCGGGCAGTACCCGTGCAACTCGCCATTCCTACCAGGCCAGATGTGGAGTTTTATCAGTGCTTGAGAGCCTCAGTCAACGAGCAGGTTGGAAGGATAAATGGCAGATTTGGTTCGCTTTACTCTGTCTCCCTCGAATAGGCCCAAGACTGACGGAAAATACCACATTAGGCAAAGTGGAATACGTGCCCTTCCATTTCATACACGGTATACTCCACTCCTATTCAACGAGCTACTGGCGCTCTATGCTGTATCCGATTTACGTCTGGTGACATCGACCAGAGATGGGATGAACCTCGTCGCGCTTGAGTACATCGCGTCCCACCGCAGACATAGTATGGATACCGGTGTCCTGGTCCTATCCGAGTTTGCCGGGGCCGCATAGAGTTCATCCGGCAGCATTATTATCAATACCTGGGACCCAGGCCAGATCGAAGATGCCTACGTGACGTCGCTTTGCATGGGGACTGAAGCAAGATGGACCAGGTCCCAGCATCTTCAGAAATACGTCTCACAGTTCACGAGGTACGGAAGCATCTCCTTGTCCGTGCGCTCCCCAAGGAAAGGAAGACGGGGTGGAAGACTCTTTCGTTTCTTGGTATGGCGAGCGTTAGTCGGCGGTTGCTAACGTGATTCAGTTCCCGATGGTGTCGATCCTCCTTGGAAGAGCTGAATGTCGGATAGGGCGGTGTAAATGCGGGGATCACGGTGCCTACCCAGAGGCTAGTTCGCCCAGTTCTTATCGCGAGCGCCTTGTTTTGGAAGTAGATATTACCGTGTGGTATAGCTCGTGGCTGTGATTCGACGTATTATTTTTGCTGAGATAGTTTGTATCGATGCTCATTGTGGAGCATGGCGAAATAGAATGGAAGAACCATCATCACTTTGAGTGCATGGGCACCATCCGTCGCTCTGGAGGAATAAGTTCTGGCAGATCTAGCTTGTAAAAAATGGCACAATGTCCCGCAGCATGACTATCAGGCACCACAAGTCTGAATTGCACATTGGTGACGTTTGGATGACGCCAGCAGACCACATTTTGTGAGCAGTGTTGTTGTCACTGTGACATACCGTTCATACAATATATCTACAATACAGTCCTGGTCTTCCCCAAAAGTATATCTCTCGCCGGGTTGGATCTTGGAGACGACGTTGCTGAATACATATGTACTGATATACCAGCGTGGTGACATAACTCGACGGCTCTAGCGGACTCAGGTCTGGGTGGGTCGTAGATGCCGACCAGGCCCAAGAAGCAAAGGTCTTTCTCCACCTCTTCCCGGGTATCAGTATTCGGGACAGTGTCTCTCTTAGGGCGAGGACACGTAGACCCATATGCGTAAGGGCTTCCATGTTCTCTATCTCCTGTTCATGATGGTCGTCGGAGAAAGGGCGGGGCGATGAGTCTTGGTCAGACCAGATTTCCGAGCATCTCTCCAAGATGTGCTCGATAGCGCCTTTTGCGAAGACTACTGTCCTTTTATCGACGTTATTCTTGTAGACAATCGATATCCGCTTAACATCAGAGTCGAAGGGGAATTCCACTTTCTGGGTCCATTCTGCATTCTGGCCTTTGGTCCAGCGGTAATTAAGACCTGGATTGCAATTTCAGTTGGCTCTCCACGGGCATGCCACTCGTCGACTTCATCATCTTTGCGCAGTTTCTTATATGCATGCGCTATATTCGCCAGCGAGCAGGCGTTGAGATAGTCCTTGAGTTGCTCGTTGTTTTCCAGTAGTTCACCGGTGTTCTTGGTCTCGGTAACCACCTTCTCATCGAAGCTTATTGGATCCACTCTGTGGAAACTGATCTCCCCCACCGTGGGATTAAACGGCTCACTCGTCCCCTCTAAGGGATAAGTCCCCCGGGAAGGAACCCACGCTTGCTTCACGATCATCTTGCCTTGGATCAGTGTCCCTGTCTTATCGGAACAAATATTGGTCACAGCACCAAGTGCCTCGAGAGAGCCTAGTTTCCGAACTATCACATGGCGCTGAACCATCTGCTTTGTTCCAACTGCCATTGTGATTGTGAGGACTACCACGAGACAAGCGGGGATCATACTGAGTCCTGTCGCCACGGCGTAGAGGATCACCTCATTATTATCCCTCCAGTAGTTCGCACTCATTACAACAATGGCGAAGATGACAGCAATCCCAAACAACACAACGGCCAGTTTTGACAACTTTTTCTGCAGAGGGGTCCCAATATTGACTCCAAGAAACCGGCCAATTGTGTCAAAGCCCGTTAAGGTCCATGCCTGGATGTACCATCGTTTCTTGGTCTCCTCGCTAGGTCCACGCTTCACAGGCCGGCGTCTGCGTCGGTTTGCACGGAGTGCTGAAGCTATCTTCCCGATTTCTGTTGTCATGCCTGTCGCAATAGCAACACCCCTTGCTCGGCCTCTAGTCACAGTGCTCCAGCTGTACGCGATATTCAGTCGATCACTAGGTCCGGTGTTTTCGTCAAATGTCTCATCGGAGACCTTCTGAACCGGTAGGGACTCGCCAGTTAAAAGTGCCTCATCTGTCTCGAAGTTGGTGACCTCAATCAACCCGTTTTTTTAGGAGTCAGACCAACTCCACTACTCTGCCACAAGGAGCAAGGAAACAGCACCTCAGGCCAGCCGGAATCATTTCTCCAGTCTTCACTTGAACAATATCTCCGGGAACGATCTCCATGGCAGGAATGACTGCGGTACTGCCATCCTTAGACACAGTCCCGCTCGGCGTTGTCAATGATCGTAGAGAAGCCATGGTCTTCTCCGCCGCGTACTCATGAAAGAACCCCACAACGATATTTAAGCCGATGATCGCGGCGATAACGCCGCCCTCAATCCAGGACTGAATGCCGAAGCTGGCAGCCATGGCTAAAATCAGTACCTGCCAGCGGTATTAGATCGCCATATGGATTTCCAAAGTATAGGATGCAGCGACCTGAAGCCAACATGGGCCCGACACTCGCCAGCATCATGGCATTTGCTATCTGTCGAAGCAAAATTTTCCACATCGACAGACCTTCTTCTTCGTCCAAGCGATTATATCCGAAGGTCTCAAGACGTGCACGGGCTTCATTGCTTGCCAAATCATCGTCTGCATCTGTTGAAAGTTCTTCGAGGAATGCGGTGAATGTCAAGGAGTGAGGGCGCTAGCTCAGTCCTGGTCCTTCGTGTTTTTCGGCTTTGTGGTGTGAACTCGCCATCGATAGCCACACGGAATGCGTGATTGGAGGCTAGCTTTGTTTCCAGAATGAACTACTTTAGAATACGCAGCGCGGCGAGGTAGGCCAGAGGTAGGACAAAATATTAGTAATATGCGCGCCATAAAATGCGTCAAGATGATCTGATAAATCGATCTTAGCACCCTGGGTGTTGACATCATCCGCATTTGGACAGTCACTCCCGACCGCAGTTCAAGCCAATTATATTTTCCACTAACCCCGTGGCAGATGCTTCCCAGCACTGCTATTAGTTCAATTTCTTAACCAAAGAAGCATCGAGGATATATTGTTTTATTCTGGAGTTGGTAACGCCTCGACTAACTTCGTGTAGTTTCAGGGTGTACCATTGTTCTCAAACGTGCGGATAACTTGGCAGCGTCTGCGGGCGGTAATCGCTGACGTCAGTGACGCTAGCATGTTTTCTGAGGGTTTTATAAGCTACCTAGATTTAAAATCAAAAATTGGAGTGGGAACATAGGGTAATGAGCATTTAGATATCTATTCCTGCTCCATGGGCAGAAAGGGAGGCAATAGGCCAACGCTTTGTTCTTTCATCCTCCCATAGCACTGATGGAAGATGAACCCTCTCAGTCCGGTATACCTCTACAATGCATACTTAATAAGCTTGTGATAACAATTTCCCTAGGGAAAATTATCGGCTACTGCATCATAGGTGTCATTATCTCCCTCTTGCTCCTGGTAGTCGTCACGCTGAGGTTACATGCAGCACGGCGAGCTCGCCGTGAATCCAGCGACCCAAACGAAAGGGGTCTCGGTGTTCCAGGCTACTGTCAAGAACGTCGCCAGAAAACTCTTTCAAGAAGTACTGTAGAAAGGATCCCGATGTATCAGACTCGGGGCGTCCTCGAAGGACGAATGGCCATCGATAGCCCTAGCGTTGAAAGGGGCATTGTGCACGAAAGCAGCCAACCAAGCATCATCAGAGCATCCAGTGCCGGGACGCTCGTTCAGAATTCTGCAGAATGGAACCTTGATAAGTCAATCGAGGGGTCTAGTAAGAGGGCAAAGCCCTATACCAACTTTCAATGGCCTTGTCTATCCGAGAACAGCACGACTTGCACTATCTGTGCCGAGGAATTTGTGGAAGGGCAGTTCGTACGAGGCCTTCCTTGCTATCACCGGTATCATGTAGGGTGTATAGATCGCTGGCTGGCCAACGTTTCTGGATCTTGTCCGATCTGGTACGTTATGTATATCATGATTTGAACAATTGATTCTGACTATACAATCCCAGCCGCATGGACTTATCTAGATATCTAAGCCAAGTGACTAATATCCACCCTACTTGCACCGAACTCAACCAACCAATTCGACCTCCTCAAGCAGCTATCACGCAGCATCTGCGTTCAGGATAAGATGAACTGTTTTGAAAACCTCGTTTTAGACGATTCGCAAGCATGGAAGGTGTGTGCCAGTAGTGGCGGGGTAGGTTAAATATAACGGCAAGGAGTTGAAACTGAGAAAAAAAAGCAAATGGGGAAGAGCGCGCACTATAATGGTTCGAACTATATAAATTGCCAGGCTTAGCGGTTCACTATATATCGCTGGAAGAGCCAAGTAATCGGGGTCTCTATTGTCCCCTGCTATTGCTACTCTCCCCATGAACCCAGCACGATTCTGCAGTTGGACCGCACTAGGGCGTACCACCTCCCACTTCAATCGTCATATCCGCGGACGCACCACCTAATGCGTTTAATAGCTCAACTTCGTACAGAAATTCGAATATTGATAATATAGATTTCATCATTAAAGTTTTCGTATATCATTCCGCACCCCGGCAAGTATCTGGGATTGATGGGACGACTCCGCGTATAGGGAACACCGGTACAAATTAAGTACATTGCCTCATAATGACAGCGACAACGCAATTCCTGTGCAGCACATATGCCTTTTTGCCACTTCCCGTTCAATGATATTTATTGATCTTCAAGCTTGACACAACGGACACTTGAATGATCAGCCCTGTTTTCCTGCAGAGGTTTTGCAAGTGCGTTAGTGTTAGTCTCTTCTTTCAGCGCACCATATTACTACAGGGTGAGCTCACGCTCATAGAGCCTTGCCTGCTATGCGTTCGCCCAGCTAGTGTGCTGACTTTTTTATAGCCATGCGTGGAACTCTCTACTGGCAGTGTGTCTGTTGTAAAGCAAGCCAATCCTATAACTGCGAGCTTACGTTCGTCCCACATGGCCCGGGGGCGTCGGTGGAATCAGCTGTGGCCTATATACCGAGAGCTAAGCATCGAGTCAAGATACATAATTTGTGTGAAGAATGCTCTGACCGGCTCTCCGACGGGAGGCAAATGGATCTCATCTCTCAGTCAGTGGGCGCGCTAAGAAATGATGCATTTGGGACTCTATGGAAGTATCAGGGATGGACGCAGTGTTGTACATTGTCCCAATGTGAGAAAATCATGTCGACCCAAGGAAAGCTTCAGCTTCACGTCTCCTGTTCTGCTTCCTTGTTCTATTGAATATGAATCTTCCAATGCAGAATGCACCGACTCGTTTGGGCTATCTCACTGAAACTGAATATTTTGCATGACCTTACATTCGTCAGATGGCGGTAATAGAGTTGGACTATCAGAGTAGATAGAGGCCCTTCGAGCCTTCTCAAGTGACGTAGTACCAAAGGGGGCAGCTCCTGAGGACGCACAAGCATTTCGAACAGGCTCGAACAATCGTTATTACCGGGTCATTCTATCACCGTCAATGAGATAGAATCTTAATATCGAGATAGCGTGGATTCTGAGCCGGCATGGGAAAAAATGAGTTCTCCCTGTCGCTGCATTGAGCGTCACTGGGTTGTTTCTACGTTTACCCTCCCATGGCTCACAGCGAGTACCCGAAGGCTAAAAATTGCATGACGCCCTCTCAGATGGTAAATTATGCTTACTTAACCCCGGCCCGTGATTCGTGGCAAGGCAGTTTGAGACAATCATCAGAAAGGAGGTGCATGCCTTATGTGCCTGCCTCAGAAAAAAGGTACAACCAAGGATACCCTCATTGGCTTTCCGTTAGCTAGCCTATATGGCATCCTGCTGTCTGAATGTCAGTCACACAGACCGCCAGCGAAGCTACCGGGTTCATCGTTACCCAGTCACAGAAATTCCTCTTGACAGCATTTTCCAGCATAGCATTGTTCATCGCCATCGAGGTCATTATCCTCTGCTTCGCCACCTTCAAGCGCTACCAAGGCGTCTACTTCTGGAGTCTCCTGGTAGCCTCTTGCGGCCTCATCGTCAACTGCGTAGGATTCATCCTATTTTTCTTCGTTACGACATCTCCCTATGTCTCTGTCACCCTCATTCTGATAGGCTGGTACAGTATGGTGACTGGCCACTCAATCGTGCTTTGGTCTCGACTTCATCTTGTCTTCCGTCGGCCGAATTATCTGAGGATTATCCTCTATCTCATTGTTATCGATGCTATTTGCCTACATATCCCGATAACGGTGCTCCTATACGGGACTGTTACCCCGACAAAACCTATGTCCTTTCAGAAAGGATACAACATCATGGAACGAATCCAGTTGATCGGATTTTGTCTCCAGGAGTTCCTGCTCTCGGGGATATATATATGGGAGACCAGCAAGCTGCTGCGACTGCGGCCGCAACGCTCCGCCTATAAGGCGATTCTCACGCGGTTGCTGGTTATTAATGTTGTAATCCTCGTGCTGGACACCACTGTTGTGGTCTTTGAGTATGCCGGCTTGTTTTCTTTACAGGTTTTCTTCAAACCGGTGGCGTATGGACTCAAGCTGAGGCTCGAATATGCCATTCTCGGTAGCCTGGTACAGCTTGTATCGAGTAGCGGTTATAGTGGACAGATACCGTCGACTGAGGGGATACATTATAGTCACTAGTACGCTGTCTGCCTAAGTCTCATCGGTAAAGATCACATTTTTCCAGTCCGCTTAAGGTTGGGGATTAGCTCAACAATCAATGATGAGTACTAGAAATTATTTACCTTTTTCCTGGACGGATGTGCTCTTGGTCAGCCCTGTCGACACTTGACCTGGACCAGGTTACCGTCTAAAGTGATCCGTGACCATTCGTAACGACTGTCCTTGATTGTGGCAATGAATACGGATCCGAAGCTCACGAAGCTCGGTTACTGTGGAGTAAGTAGAACAGATTAAATATCAATGATGGGGTCCAGCAAAGGTAGTGACGGTAAGGCCGCCATGCTGAAGTATAACACTCATTTACGTGCGAATACATAGAATTCCAGTAATCTTTCGTCAATGTGATGTAGGTACAGTAGAGCTGGTACTGTACGGCATGGCCAGGGCCAGAGTCTTATTCAAGCTTTCACGGTTCAACGTTATATCCACCAGCCCCAAATACCCAGCAGTGGTCCATCATGCCCATCACAATATACAAAGCCATCATGTTCTCAGAACCTCCTGATTTGGGACCAATCAAAATCGAAGAGGGAAGGATTGGAACTGCAGCACTAGGATGGAGTTCAAGGGGCCAATGCCGTCATCCATCGCCCCGGTTTTCCGGCTATAACGCCGGTTAAACTGCATGTAGTCGTGCCTGTTCCCAGGCCAAACCCGCGTTTTCCAGTACCGGCGGCGGTACGAGCCACAGGCTGCCTGGTGAATGTCAATCATCCTCCATCCGTGGGCATGTCGTAATGAATGCCCTGCTGGCTTGAGACTAAGTTTCGTGGGAGCACCCTAGCTCCTGGAAGACGCCCAAGGTGGATGGCTGCACGTCCGTATGGCATTCCCTATATTTATTTTGCTACAGAGGCGCCAAAGCGAAATTGCCTGCTGGTACATGCCAGAAGTCGACAATAAGCGTTGGATCATGCAGGTCAACCGGGCAGTGAGGAGTAACGGTGCTTTCGCGCGAGATAGAGGGACACCTGGCTCTGGTCACACCCAGCTAATCCCTACGGCAGCCAAAAAACAAGCGAAGATGCCCGAAGGATAGTCCTCGGTGGTGTTCGCTTCAAGGCGCCCGCGGATTAGTGCATCATTTGTTGGGTACAAAAGATTCTGTGAAACCTGTCCTTTCTTTTGTGGTGGAAGACGCTTTTCAATGATCGTGCAGCCTAAATATGGTCTATTTCTCTTTGATGATGGATGGACTGATGCCCAGCCGGCGATACAGTAAGAGGGCAAATAGTAGGTAGCGGAGTGAAGGTGACTCTGGGTTCCGCCGGTCAATAAATTAGAGACAAAGCTCACAGTACGGTAACATTGGAGACTACTATATCAACGAAAGGGACGGGATCTCTTGATCATTAGGTAAGTGGTTTTGTTCAGGGCCTTCGGTATCTTGCTTGTCACTTACCCGGCACCCAGCCCTCATGTTGAGACGATCCATGGCCGAGAAAAACAAGACCGGCTAAATCGCCCATCTTACTACCAACCGCGTTTATTTATCCGACATCCTGCTGCAAACATCTAGATGAGGGCCCAGTCGACACCCTGACCGGATACAAATACCCCTTCGCTCCCGAGCTACGTCTCCATACCTGCAGGATGCCTCCAGCAACATCGCCCAGGTACCGCAGAATTTCCCATATATCCCAAATTGACTGGTATGGGATATGTGCCGCAATCTTCTTCGGCAGTTGGCTCCTATGGCGTAGTGCGTTCCATGGTTGCCGGTGGCTGCATCGATCGCACAAATTGCACATATGGCGACTCCTCGGCTACGCCCTCCCGAGACCGTTCGGCCACCTCGACATGGCCACTATCCAACAGGGCTCAATAGCCGCGCTACTGCTGACAGTGAACATCCTGCCACTGGTCGTGCGCGCTCAGTCCTGGGCCACCGTGCACCGACGCGCCGCCAACCTCGCGGTTATTAATCTCATTCCGTTGTGAACGGGATTAACCTTTGGGTTCCCGGCGCATCTTCTAGGCATCGATGGATCGGTCGGATGGTCTTCATCCACTCCGCCCTCCACGGAGCGCTTGCCATCCTGGTGAGGGCCAATCGGTGCAAGCCATACGACAGCATTACGTTCCATTTATGGTGAGGCATTCCCTCTTCTTCCTGGAGGCCTCAATGTGCAGTTCCCGAATATACATCGTCCCGGTGACCAGAGACAGGCAGTATATTCGATGATTTTGATCGCTCCCGCGACGCTGCATGTTGTGGTTCGCCGTCACCCGCAGCTGGCGATGAAGTGTCACTATCTCTTGGAAGCAACCGGACTGACGGCGATTTCCTACCATGTCTGGACGCGCCGGTCAAAAAGCCTCTGGTATTTAGTGGCGGTAGCGGCTCTATGGACGTTTCTGAGTCTGGCTCCCTTGGCTGTTCCCCTACGCAGACGCTGGGGGCACGCCTGGCCGGCTGTTGTCATCTCCCCGCACGATGAGCTTCTCAGTATGGACATCACCGTTCCCACCTCGTGGAACGTCGAGCCCGGTCAATATTTATACCTCTGGGTGCCACAGGCAGGCCTGCGAATTGCTAGCCAACTGGCGCTATTTTATATCTCATCCTGGGTAGATATGCCTGGGGGCCAACGGCACAGGGGCACGAGCACCTGGACTAAGACACCTGCCAGGTCAACGCGCACAGGTCGATGCGTCTGCACACTCTGCCAGTCACGAGGACACGTTGAGTGAGGCAGAGACATTAGTACCAGACGATGCATCGCTGCACACTGCCGAACAAGGGGAAGAACGGAGACAGGTGGGAACAGTGGCAGAACGCGAGGCAGCCATACACATTACCAGTCAACCGCATGCATTGAGAGGGAGAGCCTCGTCGAATACTATGAGGGGCCACCGCACGCTATGTGTGCTGACCCGTCCGCAGTCTTCGGCACTGGCGGTGGCGCTCTATAATGCCGAGCATCTCCACAACGTTCGACACAGCGCGCTCCTGCTGGGACCGTACGGGCGACCGCCAGATCTGGCCCCCTTGGGGATCGTGCTCCTGATCGTAGAGGATATCGGGATTGCCCAACCCCTTTCGCTCATCCAGACCTTGGGCCAAGCGAGTGAGCAACATCGCGTCATGGAACGGGAGCTCGTCGTTGTCTGGCAAATGCAGGACCTAGGTACCGCGCGTCGCAGCAACGCATCCTGTCTCCTAAAGGTGAGTTGAGCTAACACGGGTCTACGAGTCTAGAGAATCATGGGTGGGTGAATATGCAGCATTTGCTGGACCTCGATCGCCAAGAATTCAAGATACCATGAACGCCGAACAGACCGCGATCCATACGCTGACCGTGATAGATCCTCCGGTTCGTCCTTTACTACCGCCGAAACCGTAACGACAAGCTCTCGCGGAACCCCGGTACGACGTTTCGATACATGAAAGGGTCTGTAGATGTGGCACAGACTATACGAGCATACCTGAATACACGATGGGGAAGTATGTTGGTAGGCGGCATGCACCCTCGTCGAGTCCGAGGGAAGGCCAATGTTTCTCACGAAACGATACTAACAAATCACTGTCTCCAGTCTGTGCTCGACAGCTAATCCGTAACCAGATCATGGCCATCGTTCAGCCCAGGCTGAGCGATGACCTCCGGCTCCTCCCTCCTTACAAAGAAAAAAACAACAGGTTATGTGAGGGAGAGTACGATAACCTTGGTCACGCAAACCTCAGCTACTAATATACTACTTCTCCCAGCTCTTGGATGAGCGGAACGTCTTCCCCAACCCGAATGTCATATGACATGCTTACGCTTGGCCTCCCAACACCCAAGAGCTGCCGAAGTAAATAAGAAGCTTGTGTTCTTTCTTCCGTTGGTTCACGCCTTCTTTATCAACTCGTCTACCTCCCGATTTGCGCAGGATATACACGAGTCAAGCCAGTTGCTCCCGCGATCGACTTGTGCCATGGACTGGGACGAGCGCTCACACACTGTTCACTATGCCGAGTCCCTTTCTTGGGCCAAACGTTTTAACGGCGCCAACAGGCCTTTGATCGCGAGTGGGTTTCAACATGTCGAGATAATTACCCTTCAGAGGCCGTCGCGATAGCTGCGGATCATTCAATCGGAGTTGCAGAATAAAATTCGATGATAGTGTACAATGGATGGTACGGTTTGCTGTGCCTGGCCGAGTATGGATGGTGATGAAAAATTACCCACGAGGCTGCCACAATGCGGTTTGTCGGAGAGAAGACAAACATCCCTGTACCATCTGTTATAGCATGGGGACTCAGTCACGAGAATCCGCTTGGCGCGAGGGCGTTCATCATCAAGGAGTTTATTGAAGGAGAACCTTTAGATGTGACCTTGAGGCAACGTTCCGGCCCGGAAAAAGCTCACTCTCTCTGATGGGCTCGACCTGCCACTCGCATGGCCAGAGACTAATCACGGGTTCGCAGTGGAAAACTAAAAGGAAAATCTGGGGCCCATATGCGGCGGTAACGATGCCAGTGACAATCAGAATACCCAGTCGTAGTCTGCTGGAGCGTGCACTAATGCGAAAGTAGAGAGCAAGACAATATAGTCGACAAAGGAAAAGGCCTGTTGTATAAATTCGCGGACGGTGGACATGGAAAGGACGTATTGGATATATTCGATATGGCGGCCCCAATTCGACCAGCAACGGAACACAACGACGAAGACGACGTAAACGATCTGTAAGTGGATGGCCCAATTAGTTGCCAATGATTTGATGCCCGGCTCACAACCTAAATCACAACCTTCGCGAGACTCAGACCCGAAGCTCAATAATCATGCACTCTGCCCATTGAGCTATCCGGTTGGTGTTCAGCCAAACACCCATACACCGACGTCTAGGTCCAAGACAAAATGAGAATACGAGCGAAAGGAAACTTAGACGCAGAAAATCGAACTTGTGACCTCGATCGAAACACATGTGCTCCGCCCTTTGAGCTAGTCTGAGGACATCTTGCAAGGAAATTCTCGGTGTTGATCTACACTCATCCCAATCGGGAAGTTCCTTCTCAAATTCTGCTTCGTGATCCATTTTGCACGTAGAAAGCATAGCACAAAGTTACGTTATTGTGCCACCGTAGCATCTGCGACGCCATGGCTGATTTACGAGTGTCAAGCCTTCTCCTGGGAATTTATGGCGGTTGTGGCGTGAACTCGATGTTACCCAAGACGACGTCAAACTATCATGCCCGATGCTCTTCCTGGGCAATCCATTATTCAAAATTACTCGCTCCTGCCGCCATTCCTGCATTATATGAGCCCTTGATATAACAAGATTCCTTTCGGTGACCGTAGTCGGAATCCGTAGAAGGCTGTTGGGCGTAACTATCAGTACGCTTTGCGGAAGGGGCTATACTACTTGGCGATTATACATGCAGGCATTCAGAAAGATCAAAGGTGCCGCGGCCACATTGCCAGACAAGTGAAAATTAAATTCAGCCAAGAGAGCTTAGATGTTTTCTAACTTTCTTTTGTGAAAGGAAGCCAAGAATAGGAAGGATTCCCATCGGGCAGCCCCCAGGTATCACAGCTCTATACTCAGCGTAACAGGCTACATAACGTGCTTCATACCTTTTCATCTTCTTCCCAAAACATGCACGCCATACTGATGACAATCTTGATACCTGCCGCCAGCCACATCACAGCGTATATATCTCCAGTGACCTTGGTGATCCAACCCCCTGCAATAGCTCCCACGAGAGTCAGAGTAAAAGCCACCATACGCCGGTCCCGCTTGGCGTTTCGGAGAAGAAACAGCTTAGGGTCTGATACCAGATCGCACAATAAACTGGTTATCACCACCGTCGGCACTTCATTGTAGCCGAGTGCGCGGCTAGCAACTATCTGGCCCGCTGACTGAATGCTCAGCAGCACGATGGGTGCTTCTTGGCTCCACTCACTCTCCGCGCCGTCTCCGGCGAGATGATGGATACCGGGGATTGCCCCGCTCTGGACTAGTGCCGCTGTGGCTATGAGCATGACTGTCTGAAGAAAGAAGGTGAGGACTAGCGTGCCGCGTTGTCGGGGGCCCAGGGCATCGTTCAGACGAGCAAACAAGAAGCACCCGAGGACAAAGCATCCGATAGAAGTCAGGGACCGAGCCCAGCCATACGGCCGTAGATTCTGATTGGAGGCTCCCAGACCGACGAAGATGGTATTGCCTGTAGCTATAGTGAGCTGGTGGTCGAATGGATTGTGAGCTGGGGAAAAAAAAGGTACCAGTTTGCATCGACACGAAAGTATTATAGGCTGCGTCTGTCAGCTTCTATCCTTCGCTTAGTAAAGCGCACAGTTCTCACCATTGTAGAGGGTACTGTCCACCAGTCCCGAAGAGAGACAGCACGCATATAATAGCTTGTCAGCGTGCGCAGGAGTAATGTCGGTTTTCAGTCTTTCAACCCAGTTTCCCTTGGGGGTAGGCCTATCCATTGTGAGTGCTGGATAACGCTTTCCAGAGAAGCCCAGAACGAATATGACGGCTCGCGGCAATAGATTATAGATCCCACCCCATGTGGTTATATTGACGGCATATCTTGCAATCACCGAAGAGGGACCACATGCCCCTCTTCTGACTGCAGATGTGACAATCAGCTGCGCCATGGCCTGCAATACGAGCCCATCCTGGACGAATATCTCCATGTCAGTGACAATGTAACCGTCCTTCAGATTTCCAGGGCCAATTGGGTAATTTGTTGCTATCTCCAGAGGGATCGGCTTGGACCTTGGCGGCGTCCACCCGGCACGAGCCGAGTCCAACTCCTTCAAGCCAAGACACTTGGCTCTGCATAAAGACCGGAGCAACTCCCGATACGGCCTCCGAGACCACCCTTTCCTATCGCAGGGAGTTGTTGAATGCCAAGAATCGTGTCAGCTTCCGTGTGCTGTTGATCTGGCGGATAATCAGACAAATCTCCCGAAACTGCACACTCCGTTCTACCAGGAGTAAGAGCAGAGGTTATCTGCCGTGATGCCAAGACCTAAGTTCGCTTTGTCCAGACTCTGCGTACTGCAGGACATGATGGAATTCTGCATTGCTATACGCTCGGTGGATACGCCCTCCAGCCAGGTGAATGAAGCCTTGATTGCCTTGTGACAACCTTGATAGATACGGGCCTGGACGCTGCTCAAATTCCAAACTCTTTTGTTTTCCCTCGCACAGACCGTGTTCCGTTCGGTCACTCCGGATCAGATAGAGTGAGATTCCCAACAGGCGCTTCGACTTTCCAACGGGGTTAAAGTAATGTATATTCGACAGACATCTGCACGTAGATACTCACCCCCTGTAGTGCGTTCCGTCGGACTTCGGAGAGTTCCAACATAGGCCTAGGGGAGACAGGGTACGGTAAATTAGCCGTAGTTTATCCAACTCCGATGTGGCACTGCATGCTTCGTCTGCTGCTCGTCTGAAGCGGGTGACGAAAGAGATAGATTATGCCGAGAGCGCCGAGAGCATGACAGTGTCGTATGAAGTCGAGGCTTCGATGGCGCCAAAATGCCCGAAGTTGCTCGCTCTACGCCGATCTTTTAGATCTCACCGCAGATGTCTGTTTGTCGTGCACGAGGTGTTGGAACCCGTACCACAGGCACAGCCCTGTCTCTAGATATCCAACCAATGACTCTGTCAATCAGTGAACTGTCCCCATGTTGGGGGTGAACAGAGTATATGCTGTCCTCCCACCGAAGACACATGCAGTCAATCACTTGCATGCTGATGTTTGCGTGGACGCATAACGCCCCATCACTGGTCAAGGGCGGTTAATATGCACTTACCAGATACTTCCATTATACTTCTTGGCGCAGTAAGAAGGTATTAAGAGTCAGAAATCTGGGTAATCAAGAAAGCGGAGTTTCAATGGTTCGGTGGCTGCTCCGACGGGTGATACTCCATCCGAGGCGACGTATATAAAGCTCGTCTGGACCAGACGGATTGAAGACATCTGTATCAATATCAAGAACTGTTCCTTCTGTCGTCCTTGTTCCCTGCTTTCCAATCTCTCCGCAAAATATCAACAATGAAGGTTGAAGAAGGCCCGGTCAAGGCTTCCGACATTGCAATTTCCATAACCGTGGAGAAGAACGGTATATATGAAGTCAACGGCGCCAGACACGAGCCTTCTGTTTCTGTGCACATGCTCACGGGAGCGACTAAGCTGCGGCGCCAACTTCGCGAGTCAAATGAGTTGATCGTTTGTCCCGGAGTGTATGATGGCTTATCCGCGCGCATTGCTATCAACCTTGGCTTCAAAGCTATGTATATGGTGCGTCACTTTGCTCTGCAACAGGGTCCAACACAATGTTCTAATACAGCATTCAGACTGGAGCCGGGACAACGGCGTCGAGACTCGGAATGGCGGATCTCGGACTGGCTCAGTTGCACGATATGCGTACCAATGCTGAAATGATCGCTAACCTGGACCCCTTTGGTCCCCCGTTGATTGCTGATATGGACACGGGATACGGCGGTACGTCCCTTTCCATGTGTCCCTGGCTAATTGACTGATCTTAATGCCTGTATCTTAGGTCCCCTCATGGTGGCAAAATCCGTCCAGCAGTACATTCAAGCTGGTGTAGCAGGCTTCCACATTGAAGACCAGATCCAGAACAAGCGATGTGGACATCTTGCCGGTAAGGCTGTGGTGAGCCTGGATGAGTACCTCATCCGCATCCGAGCAGCTAAGCAGGCCAAGGATCGTCTGCATTCAGATATTGTTTTGATTGCCCGTACCGATGCCCTTCAACAGCACGGTTATGATGAGTGCATTCGCCGACTGAAGGCTGCCCGGGACCTTGGTGCCGATGTTGGCCTCCTCGAGGGCTTCACATCCAAAGAACAGGCTAGACAGGCGGTACAGGATCTTGCTCCGTGGCCCCTGCTTCTGAACATGGTCGAGAACGGAGCGGGCCCAGTGATCACCACGAAGGAGGCGCAAGAGATGGGGTTCCGAATTATGATCTTTTCATTCGCATCGCTGGCCCCGGCCTACTTGGGAATCAAGGCAGCTTTCGAGCGTCTGAAGATCCAGGGCGTTGTAGGAACGCCTGAAAACGTGGGCCCAAAGAAGTTGTTCGAAGTATGCGGATTGATGGATTCCGTTCATATTGATACAAATGCGGGTGGAAGTGGATTTGTAACTGGGGTCTGATTCTCGGCTATGCACTAAGAGTAAATGGATAGGATCAGATGAGGGAATCTGGCTATCTTTCTATTCAGTTTAAGTCAATTGTCTTGTTTTCGTCCATGAATTTGTTGTAGAGACGCCTCTCCTGCAAAGCAGCTTTGTGAGCCTTTTATAGTACTTATCAATGGAAAAGTGTAGCACGCATGGTGCTAGTCCGTCATGATGGCGGTCATTGTATATATATATATCATGCTTCCATCTCCCGGGTCCAGGAAACCAAAGATGGCTGGTACCACAATCGGCCGGCGTTCCCTTTGCTTTGCCCGGGCTATTTCTCCGGCCACTACTCCGTACGCATAAGATATTACTTGCCGAATAACCAACAACAGGGCTGCATGGATTCTTTGCTGGTGACAGGTCGGGGTTGAAGGTGCTACAAGGACCGGTCAATGTAGAAACGTGAGTGGAGCGAATTGACCGAGGGCAAGGGAACCTTTGCAAACAGTCATGCGACGAGTGCGGCTACAGAGATCGGGCCACGCGGGTGAAATGAAGGGCAGCTGCTCGGTGGTTTCTGCTTGCCAGAGCTGCAACGGAAAACCCGGGCATGAGCAGACAGTAGGAGAGCAGATCAGCTCACATGTTGTTATGTAGGCTGACTACGGTGGCCGGGTCGTCTCGTTGAGAAAATCGCCATAAATTGGAAGGTCGATAATAATTATGAGAGTCGGGGATGGGAATGGAAGAAAATAACGGGCGTTTTCGGTTTGAAGGTGTTGGGTGGATCCGCCCTGTTCGAAGCTGGGCATCTTTCTGCTCTGGATCGTTAACACCCGGTTCTACTTCAGTGCAATCATTTCCCCGACCAGCCGCATCCATCGCGCCAGGGTAGGAAGCCCAGCCAATTCCGTTGTTCAATTGTTAATGGAAGGGATGAGAATGGCGTGTGGAAAGTAAATCGTCCCAGACAACTGGGTAGACATGTCCGATCACGATGAACCGCCCCGACTTAGGCAATGCTCGGGCAAGATGGAATGGGATTGTCAAGAATTCCATCGTTCGCCCGTTCATATATGCTGTCTTCCGACCGGCAGAGATGGGCGTCTGCGCGCGTTAGAATGCCCACTGATATGAAATTGTAGACTTCCGCTGACTACCCGATCACTAGCGAGACAAGCGGGATGAGAATGGTGGATGATATTTTGCGGAGACGCAACCCGCTAGCGTGAGTTGAAGCGTATTTGTTTGGAGCACAATGATGCCCAGTCAAGTCGCGTCCATTCGTGCCACAAAAAAAAAAAAAGAATCCTCAGGTCGAATGTGTACCAATGGGACAGTTATAATCACATCTATCGGTTTATGTTGGTAGAATGAAGGCCGTCGGTGACTCTTCCAACCAACTCTGCAAGGGATACCCGAGCAAAACGGCATAAAAAACTGTCGGCTCCACATGATCGCTGCGATGACCAGTTATCTCGTCGAAACACGGTCAAGACAAGGCAGATATGCCGCTAACTTTCTTTTCCTTTAAATAATACGACCGATATAATCATGATTTGGATTATGATAAGGCTAAAAGCCGGGGAGTTCCGAGTTTCGGTCGTTGACGAGATGGATGTTGGATGTCGAGGCCGACAGGAAATAATACCCGGGCAACTTCATGATTCCAGGTTGGTCTGGGTCAGGCCATTCTCTGCCTCGGACCATCTTGAATGTTTCTACTTCAGACGGGCCTCCTTTTTTGGATTTATTCTACCAGGACCATTGTCGCTAGCAAGTAGAACCCAGTTAAACACAATATGTAGGTTAATGGAAGATAGTGAGAATATCGTGTAGATAGATACCCGGGTAAATATGTCCGGCCACCCTTGACCAACACGGCCTTGGCCATTGCCCGGGCAAGATGCAATCGTCAGAAATTGCTGTCGCCCGCCCTGTTATTCTGGAGTGCATACGTCTTCCAACTCATTTTAACAAGCAAAGGATTTTTATGCGCAATAGAATACCTCACTGGTATGTAGCTGGAGACTTTGTTAGTTAGGTACGCGACTCGCCGGCGAGATTGTAATCAAGCATCTCGGCCCATTGCCGAATTTTCCTGGAGACACGATAGATGACCGGGCGATTCCTCTCACGGCGGACAGTTCGAATTGGGTTGGTCTTGTTGGTCGCCAGGCACTACACGAAACCGGGTCCGCACGATCACTGCAATGATCGGTCATCTCGTGAAGCAAAAAGCGTCTTTAGGAGTCAGCCATTCTACAAAGTTTGACTTCCTAGATATGTTCGCAAAGGCTCGTGAACTTGCTTTTACACAGCAGAGCCTATTCGGAACAGTTTTACAGCTGCTAGCTTAGTTCCGTACAGTCCAGAGAGGGTTCTTAGCAAGTTGGAGATCCAATTACAGACCCCTAAACCACCAGGCAGTCAATCAACCGATTCAGCGCCTAAAACGCCTTATAGAACTAGGCAGCTGGAAAAGCAAGCTTCCGCAGCAAAGAGACTGCTTAGGGAACCCACCTATAGCCCTTTACCTTTGGTAGAAGCGCGGTTGGGCAAGATTATTGAAGGCCGTGAATTCGCGCTTAGTGAGCTTATTCTTACAAAGGAAGAAATACGCTAACATCGTACCAACAACGAATGGGAAAGCGAAAGGCGGAAGAAATCTACTAGGCAGCGAGTATAGAAGAGGGTTCATCTCTTCGAGAAGGTCCAGAGCGATTCTTGCGCGAGAAAGAGGTTCAGGAAGCTCAGGATACTATCCCTACAGATCCAGCGCTTTCTGCAGCTGGGCCGCGCGTACGAGCGCCACCGTAGTGTTCTAATTGCCATATTCGGGGACATACTAGATTTAGATGTCCTTAACCACTTAGCAATTAGTTTTTAGATAGAAATGCAATTGTTTGGTTGATAATCTAGTATTTAGCCCATGGGCAGGAATTGGTGGGCTCGTACTTCATACGCTCTTCCAGAAGCTTTCCGTACGCCCCTTTAAGCGGCCAAATACGCCCACATCAAGCGGTTGAAGAAGATGTGAAGTATGAGCAGGCATACAAAGACAGATAATTGCATTCTGCTTGCATATATCATCGAATCCAGCAGTTAAATGACTGCTATGGCCGTCGAGAAATAAAGTAAGCGCTTTGTACCGGTTATATAGCGCTCAGAAACCGGTTCAAAAACGTTTTTTAGCCAGAGAATACCTATTTCATCGGTCGTCCAGCCATTCTGACTGATTGCAATCCATCGGTCTTTAGGAATTTTAGGTTCGTGGAACCAGGCAGCTTGTTGGTAGCTTCGTTTTAGTATAACCACTGGTGGTATTCCTACGCCTCTAGATCCGATCTCTTCGATGATTGTAACCCGTTCGCGATACCCTCTGATAACTTTGCGCGGTCGCTCGCTTCTCTCAACTGCAGTAATCACTTTTGAACTTGAACAGAGACCCATTGCAAAGCCAGTTTCCTCAAAATTCCAGATATCCTTTTCGTGTATGCCGTGATCTCCGAGACGCGAACGAAGTAATATCTCTGCCATTCCACGTAGAAATTCGGGCCGAATTGGAAAATCTCGTTGATCAGCAACTAATAATCGTTTTTGAAGCAGTTCCTCTTCGAATTCAGTAAGTTTGTGGTTATTAGCGCGTGTTTATAATCATGATTTTATTCCGGTGAGCCGTCGTAGCAGTGTTGATTTAGGTACGCTGAAAATGGCAGCGGCGCGTGTTTTTGACCGAATTTGTCCTGAATTATAGGCAGAAATTGCCATCTGAATTCTATAAGAAGCATTTTCGATAGATTTTGGTGGAAAGAAGACGCGTTGAAGATGAAGTGTTGAATTAATGGGGGTTGCGGGGATAATTGGATCACTCGTCCGTGCGGACCACTCACACGTTGAAAACGTTATCCAAAGCCTACGCCTTTCGTGGGCTTCCACTCTGACGCACGGGGGTAAGATGTCATGGGCCTTCGGCCTGTCTAACGCTTACATTAGGGTCAAACACGCCCGGGAATCTTGTTTAATCACCCTAATATCCAGGATCTACCGGCGGAGAAAATTGTACAAGATATCCCTTTTACGGCGGCGTTTTGTTGAGTCGCCCCCGAGGGTGTCCAGCAATACGTCTGGTGCAGTCGGAGTAACAGCGTCCGTGAGGGGAGAGGTATCTTGGCTAACCTGAAGGGTAGTAAGAGATAGCGGATTAATTGCCGCTGTATGAGTTTCCGAACGGTCAGGACCAAATGCCTTTTCCTTGCCTGCCAGGGCTCGTTGATACATCTCTTTGGCCTCTCTCAGCCTACCCTGATTGAGGTAGAGAACACCAAGATTGTTGACAGTGTCAAGGGTGGATGGGTGGTCAAGACCCAGTGTCTTCTCCTTACCTGCCAGGGCTTGCCGGAACATCTCCTCGGCCTCTTTCAGCCTGCCCCGAGCGCCGTAGAGACGACCAAGGTTGTTGACTGTGCTAAGGGTGGATGGGTGATCAGGGCCCAGTGCCTTCTCCTTACCTGCCAGGGCTTGCCGGAACATCTCCTCGGCCTCTTTCAGCCTGCCCTGAGCGCCGTAGAGACGACCAAGGTTGTTGACTGTGCTAAGGGTGGATGGGTGGTCAGGGCCCAGTGCTCTCTCATAGCCTGCCAGGGCTCGCTGGTACATCTCTTCGGCCTCTTTCAGCCTGCCCTGGGCGCCGTAGAGAAGGCCAAGGTTGTTGACTGTGCCAAGGGTGAATGGGTGATCAGGGCCCAGTGCTCTCTCATAGCCTGCCAGGGCTCGCTGGTACATCTCTTCGGCCTCTTTCAGCCTGCCCTGAGCACCGTAGAGAAGACCAAGATTGTTGACTGTGTCAAGGGTGGATGTGTGGTCAGGGCCCAGGACTTTCTCCTTGCCTGTCAGGGCTCGCTCATACATCTTCTCGGCCTCTTTCAGTTTTCCCTGGTCCAAGTAAAGATTTCCTATGCTGTTCAAAGAATTCCACATATCAACGTTCTGCCAATGGTCTCTCTCTCTGTTAATCAGATAATTTGCATGTGGAATCAACCGCTGCTGGATCTCCGCATATTCTCTCTCACTCTTGTGTGGGACCATGTTGCCGACAGACATCAGCGCCAGCGCATATAGTTGGCTTGTAAGGTCAGTATAATCTGCAACGTGATGGCACCAATCCTGTACCACTGGATGCAGGGAATAGCCTCTGCCCTGTTGTTTGGTTTCAACCAGCGAGAATTCAACCAAGGCTTTGACCTTGGACTTGAATACCAGCTTACTTGACACGGCCATCTCAAACCATGGTGGTAGTCTGGAACAGTTCAGGCCACTTCGAAGCAGTTCATACCATACATCCCTATTATCAAAACGGGCGAGTAAGAGCAAGAGTTTCGCGGCTGTTGGATCACATTTCTGGATTTCCCGATAGGAGACCATCCACGTCTGTACCATATTTCCTTGTTGGTAGTGGCGTGTGGGACCTGATTGAGATTGCAAGTCGGACCAGGAAGTCCGGTAGAGCTCCAAATATTCCTTGGCATTCGTTCCAGTTTGACGCATGAACGCTCCAGCGATAACAATTGCCAGAGAGAGCCCGTCAAGCAGGACCGCAAGCTCAGTGATGTCTATAAAGGTCAGTCCTCATCCTTAGGCTTAGCGGACACTAGGACACTATAATACCTTGCTCAGCCCCTGCCCGCCGAATGTCTTCAATTGACAAGTCACAGCTTTGCAACAATAGCCGGGTAGTATCTTCATGTGAGAGCTTCTGGACCGGAAATGACTTCCCTAACTCAGTGAGTTCCCGAAGGCGTGAAGTAATTATGATGGATCCATGGTCTGCGTTTGGAAAGAATTGGTACAGGTCGTACTTGGAGTCGTCATGGCCTTGCACTGGAGAGTATTGGTCAATGTTGTCAAAGATAATAAGCCATCTAGTATTGTCCGGCTTTGCCAGCCACAGGAGTACTTGATTCGCTCTTTGTTCGGCTTCCTCTTCACTGGTCACCTGGGTATCCACGGGAAGATTTGGTATCCGAGGCAGACAAGAACTTAAAGATGAGACTAAGGCAGATCGATCCTTGCCGATTAGCCAGAAGATCGCTGTGAAATCATCTTTGTGTTTTCGTGCAAAGTGAATGGCTAGCTGCGTTTTTCCAATCCCGCCAAGACCATGGAGGACTGCAACCTTTCGTGCCCGTGCGCTTGTCGGTTGTAGATGTTTCCATAGGCAGGATAGTTCTTCCTCTCGCCCAACGAACTCCTCGACCGCAGGGACTCCTCTCAGATCCAGCGGAATATAGAATTCGTTGGTTTCTAGAAACTGCATATTTAGTATAACAGACTGGACTTAGGAATGTGGACTTACCTTCCCGGACAGTTGCGTCCCAGTACTCCAGGAAAGCCTTAGCAGCCGCGGCTCCAGTTGCTGCCGCATATGCTTGCCATGTCTTATTCTTGTGGCTGTCTGCATAGTCACACACCCCTTTAATGATGATACATGAAATGTTGTTCCATACCCCTGCACCCTCCATCTCGAACCCAATCACGCCTTCCGACTTAACCAGGTCATCCCGATGCTCATGGGACTTCATCACAGTATCCGCAGAAGCAACGGTCCCGATCCGTATGGTTGGGCTGGAGCTTTCCAGATATTCTCGACGCCGACGGACCTGGTCCTGCGCACAGCCTAGAAGGACGCAGCTTGCGTCTAGAGCTTCCTGGCAGACTTCATCGGACGTATCGCCAAGACAGCTACACAAGTGGGCTGAACCCGAACGGTAATGCTTGTGTTGATAGGATGCCTCATACAGAACATCGCCCGCAGAGCTCGGCTGTCGCCAACGAGGTTGTGCTATCTGGATTACGCGCAGATGCTGTAGCATCTTCGCTTGAAAGTCCCCGCGGGACTGTTGCGGCTGGAGGCCGGCCAGTAGAGACTGAATCTCTCGATTTGGTCTCCCAAGCGTATCTCTCACGCCGGTCTTCCGCATAAAGCCACCTCGGTATTGCCTGCCAAAGTCGTACTCGATCACTGCATCACTGATAATCACGTCACCCAGAAAGATCTCTTCCTTGGTCGGCGAATATGGGGCACCGCCACAAATACCAACGACCAGTGCCACTTGTATCCTCCTATAGCTGATTTTCAGGCTTGCTGCGACGCTGGCAGCATTCCCTTTCCCCATCCGTGGCATAAGGCATAGAACCACATTATGGGACCCGATCCTCCCATTGAAGTAGGCATTGTCATCCCCCGATTGTTTCTTGTAGAACGCACTCAACCGGTCGTAGGTTTCGTCGAAGAGTGCTTCAACGGCCTCCGCCTCGAGGGGCAGCGCGCAGATGATCGCGATCGCAAACTCGTCCCGGCTGGATGGCCGCATCTAGGCAGGTTGGCTTTAAGAACTCTGATGGTGTCGGGAAAAGACTCTGTTAGCCTTGGTATCTTAGATAGATCGACAGAGGTTGCTAGAGCAGGGAAGAATAAAATAACATAGGCTCCTTACCAGCCTCGGCGCCAGTCCCGTGACGCGATTTCGCCAAGCAATTATCCCCATTTAGCGCTGGGAAGAGGGGTAACCCAAGAAATGTATCCGGTTCGCCGCTGGCGTACGCTTCCTGAAGGCTTGTTCTTGATGGCCACAAGGAGCGTACGCTATGAGAAATACGCAAAAACTGGAGGTTTTCAAAGAGCCCAGGCTTTGGAAACTATCCATGAAGCGTAGGCCATCAAAAAGCGTAGGCCCTCAGGAGAGCGTAGGCTATGGGCACTATGCATAAAGTGTAGGCTTTCACGCGAGCGTAGGCCGTCGGAGCTGTGCATAAAGCGTAGTAGGCCTTCGGGAGAGCGCAAGCCCTCGGGAGGGCGTAGGCTGTCAATTACGTTGGGCTATAGCCTCCCTCCACCGCTCGGGTAGAGGGGAGGCAACGCGACGGGTATAATCTAACATAACTCGTTCATAATAACTAGCCTATCATTGTCTTCTCCTCCGTACTACTCGGCTTACCTACTGTATTAGCAGCAACCACGTGCTAAATTACCGTCGCCGAAGCCCCACATCCGGACAGAGAATGCTGCCAGACAGAGTGCTGCAGTCCAGACGCCATAGACCAGGATGTCAACAATCACCTCCCAGGTGAATATGCCTTGCTTGCTCTGAGGAGTACGATCCATGATATCGGGGGCCGCTACCTCCATTCCAAGACCCATATCGGGCATGCCGGATGTGATCATAATAATCCAAAGAATCTCGACCGGTGACAGCAGAAAAACGGACTGGTTGTCGGCGTCCTTGAAAGCCAACCCAATAAGTAGAGTGCAGGCCTGAGCGATGTTTTCAGACAGCAGATGCAGCACAAATTTCTGGATGTTATCAAAGATGCGGCGGCCTTCTTCAACAGCGTTCAGGATTGAGGCGAAGTTATCATCCGTAAGGATAATGTCCGATGCGTCTTTAGTCACGTCCGATCCTGCCTGTCCCATGGCAATACCCACATCGGCATGCTTGAGCGATGGCGAATCATTTACACCATCGCCAGTCATAGCCGCAAAGCGACCGCGGCGATGAAGAGCGTCGATCATGCGCACCTTAGTCTGGGGGGCGCAGCGCGCAATCACTAAGGGCAAGGTCGGCAAAGCATCCACCTCCTGGTCTGAGAGTTTGTCAAACTGGCCTGCCGTCATCACCATAGCATCCGCGACGCCAGCGGCCACGGCACTGAAATCCGCGGGAAGGATCCCCACTTGCTGCGCAATTGCTCTTGCCGTGCCCGGATGGTCGCCCGTGACCATGTGGACGACTATACCAGCCCGATAGCAGGCCTGGATTGAGCCCGTCGTCTCCGGCCGTGGCGGATCGTACAGGCCAATCAGTCCTAAGAAGCACAGATCCTTCTCAATGCTGTCACGTTCCAGCTCGGAGCTCTCGAGGAACTGCGCCTGGTTCGTAAAGGCCTGATGGGCAAGAGCTAGCACACGAAGTCCCAGCTTGGCCAGCTCTTCCATATTTTTAAAGATCATGTCGCGGTGGTCATCGGTCATAGCCACGGGGGTAACGGAGCCCTGGTCCCAAATTACTGTTGTGCAGGAATCGACGATCCGTTCGACAGCACCTTTGGTGAAGATCATGGTATGGTCGTCTTTGTCACAGGTCGACTTCTTGCTGAAAACCACAGACATTTTCTTCACGGTAGAATCAAACGGAAATTCAGCCTTCTGGTGCCACAGTGCACCTTCGCCTTTAGTCCAGCGGTCACGGTTCCAATTGAATCTAGACAAAAAGACTTGAATCGCAATTTCCGTTGGTTCACCTCGCGCATGCCATTCGCCATCCTCGGACTTGTAGACGTGGGAAAGGTTGGCCATAGAGGCGACGTCCAGAAAGTCTTGAAGCTGGCGGTTGTCCGAGACTAGGCCTTAATATCCGCCGCAGGACGCTCTTCGTCTGCATCTTCTAATCGCATCGGAGCAACGGGGCTGAAGGCGACGCCTCCAGCAGTAGGGTTAAAGGGCTCGTTGGATGAGCCGACGGAATATGTCCCGCGAGACGGGATCCACGCCTTTTTGACAACCATCTTCCCCTGGGTCAACGTACCTGTCTTATCAGAGCATATATCAGTGACGGCGCCGAGAGCTTCCAACGAGTCTAGTTTGCGAACAATTACGTTCCGCTCGACCATGCGCTTGGTGCCCACCGCCATGGTGATCGTCAAAACAACTACCAGACACGCCGGAATCATGCTAGTGCCGGTCGCAACTGCATACATGATGACTTCGTTGTTGCTGCTGAAGTAGTTTGCAGCCATACAAACAACGGCAAAGACAACAGCGATCCCAAACAGCAAACAAGCGAGCTTGGATAACTTCCTTTGTAGGGGCGTCCCAATATTGACACCAAGGAATCGACCGATGGCGTCCGTCCCAGTGAGTGTCCATGCCTGAACGTACCAGCGCTTTTTAGTCTCGCCGTCAGAGCCGCGCTTAACGGGGCGACGTTTACTGCCACCAGACCGCAAGGCAAGGGCAATAGAGCCGATTTCGGTGGACATACCCGTACCGACGACTACACCCCGCCCGCGGCCGCTGGTGACGGTGCTCGAGCTATAAGCAATATTGAGACGGTCCCCCGGGCCAGTGTCTTCTTTGAAAGTCGACTCACATTCCTTCTGGACCGGGAGAGACTCGCCAGTCAGGAGAGCCTCGTCTGTCTCGAAGTTCACTGCTTCAACCAGACTGTTGTTGTTGTCAGCCGCGAGTCACCACTTAACGAATCCATCGAGCGCAAAAAGGACGACTTACCGAATATCTGCTGGGACAGTATCTCCAGTCCTCAGTTCAACCATGTCACCTGGCACGATCTCCTGTGACGGTACTAAAAATGTTTGTCCTCCTCTCGACACAGTTCCTGTCGGCGACGACAGCGAGTGTAGTGACTCCATTGTCTTTTCCGCAGCGTATTCTTGAAAGCACCCAACGACGATGTTCAAGACTATGACTGCACAGATCACTCCACCCTCAATCCAGGATTGGATTCCGAAACTGACCGCCATGGCCAGGATCAAAACCTGCAGCAAACGAATTGGATCAGATTCAAGAAACTCTTGAGACATTTCGAGTACATCACAAAGGGATAATGGGTCGCTTAACTAGGATCATTGCGTTTGCCACCTGGCGGACGAGGATCTTTATCACTGAAACGCCTTCGCCTTCATCCAATTTATTGGGGCCATATTGCTGGAGACGGCGACGGGCCTCTTCAGGATCCAGAACATCGTCCAGCGCTGTGCCGAGTTCTCCAATCACCGCCTCGTAAGGCACAGCATGAGCTGGTCGACTTAACGGAATGGGGCTTCCACCCGACACATTATCGGGGGGGGTGCTGTGTTTCTCGCTTGGCATCGCAGGTTCTCGTGGATGAATACTTTCCGGACATGACAATTTTTAGGCTGGTAACCGCACCTCTTCTCTGAATACGGAAGAAACAGAATACTACCCTTCGTAGGGAGGGCCTCGCAATTTAAGACTTGGGCTGTACTTGCACAAGGTGTTACTCCGGTTGCCCCCAGAATTAGCGTAGGGCTATTGGTATAATCCTTGGTTCTCCTGTGGAGCCATATTACATCATTGGTAGCGACCAGTTAAGGGTCTCGGCGCCAAGATGCTCAGCCGGACTATTGCCCTTGGCCATAACCGAGAACGGTTCACATCTCTCTCAGTAATCCGGTTCCGGATAATATCGTCAGTTTGAGCAATGCGAGCAAATCTGTCATCGAAAGCAATATAAATTTCCTTTGTTCTCACACGTCTGAGTAATCCAAGAACTTTTATCGTCTCCAATGCAGTCGCAATTTCATCAAGCTAACTTCCCGGCAAAATCCTTTCTTCAGCAAGCGCCTGGATCAACAAGGAGTGTGCCAAATATACGGTCTATGCGACCCTAATACGGAATATCGTGAACTGTAACCGGTTACGAACAAAGGCCCCCGCTATGCCTCTGCGCTAATTGAATATCATTCCAGACCCTTACCCGAGACGCAGAGGTATACGTTACGACGGTCATTCCGAATTGTACCATCCACTAGGCATGGGCACCGAATCTAAGTGTATGCGAACTGAACAGCTGCTGGCCTACTTCAGGGCGTTCAAGGAACCGTCATTGGCACAGCTAGCGGTAATAAAAAGCAGGAAAGTATGCTCGTAGCGTATTAGATACATGTGCCAGATGAAGTGCATTCTCTTCTTCAAGTAGACTTCTGCCATGCTCGATCGAAAGCACAATTTCTGATCCACTTTACTGTGTATGGTATCTCCTGAGATTCAGATCTGACTTCTGTGCGTCGGTCTTGAGCGCAGTTCTAGCAGGCGACGGAAATTCGGATTTATCGTCTTCAACGAGTCGCTCAGCTGGAAGTAGGATAGCACGATCAAGTTGATACGGTAGTCCGCGATGACGGCCGCGAATCATCATGACGCAAATCACGACTTTACTAAAGGCGTTAAACTGCCCGCTCAAAGACGTACTACCGGTAGGATAGCCAAGGCTGAGGCCAACATTGCCACTGCCGAGATATCAGTTGGGAATGCGCTTCCCCTCCTATGGTGTGTTGCGCGATGATGACTTACTATGCGGAGACAACCTCAAAGAATATGGCGAACACGGAGAAAGACTGGCAATCCCCGATGAGTATATTTCAGACTTACAGGAAGGAAAGGATGGACGTACCGTGTCGCGCATGATTCGCTCGGACTCGGAAATGCAAATACAGAAGATGCCCAGGAAGATGTACCAGAGGTCAAAGCTCAGTTGGTTCCGCACATGCGAGAGGAGGTATTTCGCACCATCTTGCTCGTCAAGATCAGAGTCCCTCGGAAACACGCCGAGCGTTCTTTCTTCATAGGTGTTGGAAGCGCGGATGCTGAGGGCAATCGGGAAAATTGCAATATACATCATAGCCAGTAGACTGAACTGGACCGCCGGGTTAACATCCCCGAGGTTGAACGTTGACGTCCCAGTGTGCCGAGAGGAGGCCGCTTGGAAGATGGCTGCTAAAACCCTTGGTCCGCCTGGAAGATTATTGACCGCCGGGTTGTTAAGGTCGAGAACGATAATCAAAAGGACATCCACAGCATTCAGGTGCAAAATAACCCCAAAAAGGATCCACGTTGGCTTGCTTGGGAAAAGCAATACGTAGCAGCGTCGCGGATATTTCAGAAGATAATCCAGTGGCTCCTGGAGGGAAGAGCCCCGGGGTACGCATCGATGCATAGTCCAAATGGCAAGACGCAGAAGGCAGGGATAGAGAGTATTTCCGGCCAATGCGAGGAAGCTCATCAGCAGCATAGGCCATGTAGCATCCTGGAATGATACCATCGAATCTGGGGTAAGCGTAAAGCCGAGGTTGTCAACCATCGTCTGAGCGGAATAGAAAGCCCTGTCATCGTCAGCACCCGGCCAAAAAGGCCCGTCGAGCTGGCTCCCCCAGAACATACCACCAAACGCTCCCTTGCCCACATTCGTTCAGATAGTCCCGGTACTTGGGATCCGCGTGATGAATCCAGGGAAGCAGACCAACGACGCCTATTAGGTGGAGCCCGATGAGATATCCTAGCAGCGGCATTCATTAGCTGTCACCTCTCGCTTTCACCGGTAGTCGTTGGATACTTACCAATCACGATCCTTAGCAGGACTTTTAGTGCACGGTACTCAATGCCTCCAATGGTTTCCCTATCGTCAGCTGTAAGGTTATAGAACTGAGAATTCCGACCGACTGATGCTCGCGAGGAGATCCCCGGAAGGTTCAGGTCCTTCGAAAGAGAAATAGCTCTCTTGATTCGTTGACCTTGCTTGCTTGGCCGTCTGCCGATCACAAACATGGACGAAGCTACCCGTTTTAATGGTATCCCGGCCGTCTCGCCGGACAAGTCCCTCCATCTATGCCGGGAAATCTCGGATGCCGTGTCATCATCTGATTCAGGCGTCAACCATGTCCCGTGTCGTTACCCAAGAACGGACCGTGTTACTCACCACAGTCGTCTGACTCCTCGACTTCCTGAATTGGCTGGCCTGTAGCTAGGTTACGCATAGACGTTCATCTCGCACGACGGATAAACATACCTCTGTCGCGTTCGCGGGGAGAAGGGACACGCAGGGTCTTGCCATCATCAGCAAAGGCGATACTCCTGGTTGTCGAATCTTGGGGTGCGGCTGCTTCGTTCGTAGACAGGGAGCTGCTGATTCCGCTGTGACAAAGACAAGTCATTAGCTGGTCAACAAGGCAGGACTATATTCTGAAGATCTACTGACATGGAAACGGTTTTGTGTCTTTCCACTTCGGAATACCTCTCTAGGACCTGGCAAGACTGTTGCCATGGCTCTAAAATAATAGAACCCATGGCCTGCGCTCCACACGTGTCCCGACCGTTGCTGCCCGTTGATCGTGCCTTCTCTGAGAGAACAGTAGGAGCTACGGAAGTCAGCAAAGCGTCGAGTATTGAAGAGGATGTGCTACCTATTTGCTTCAATCGCTTCTCAAACCAATGGAGTCGAACCGCGACAACAAAAGCATTAACGAACATCAAGTTCGTTATGATAGGCATGACATAGATGAAGACTTGCTGATAGGTTTTCAATAGTTTCACATCAACCCTGCATATAGCCTGGGAGTCAGTATCGCAGAGCCATGCATCCACCCCCACGCGCATGCGTACGTGTTTAAGCCCGATTCCGTCGCCGCACTCGCGCCGAAGAAATAGGCATCAATTGCCTTCAAGTTGCCATAAGGATAAAGGACCACAAGTCCCAAGATGCCGCAGGAAATGATATACGCATCTGTTCCACGTATTAGCTTTCGGGCCCCTCGTAACTTTTAGGGGAAGGAGAGATACAATGCAAAGTGATGAAATTTAAAGGCAGCTTCGACATGCCGATCCAAGTAAGGAATATGACCCAGGGATGTTAAGGACCCGGGATCTGCAGACCAAACTATCGCTGAACACAATGCACCAGAGTATCTATAAGAGTTACGTTGCAGGACCAGAGCTAGCTTAGACGCAATGGAAACCACAGGAAGTGTGTCTCTACTTACGCAGTGCTGAGTACTCGACGGCAGGGATGTGGTTTCTGTTGCGAGGGTTTATTGCATCAATATGCGATTTTCATTCTGCCGACCTAATCCGCAAGTTTCTCGTACTGGCTGAGCATCAGGTAGAATAAATAAAATCTATCTTTCCCACGCGTCCAAGCAAATAGCTGCAAGGTGCTGCAAGCCTCGTCAGGTGATAGCGAGCCAGGTATAGACTTCAGGCGTTCTTGACCGGGGGCGTCAGGGTTGACTTGCAGTGCCCTCTTGCGTCAGAAGTTGTGTTGAAGCCAGGCTAGCGAGACCCGCTAGGCAACAATGTTCATCACATGTTTCTCTTCTGTTAAGTCAACCAAAATGGCTGCCTGAATCGTTCAGCTGAGCCTATACTTTAGATAATCCATTTCATTCGTAGGTATAGCACGTTACAACTGCCACGAACGACACGATCGCTCCAGAGCGGAGCGAGCGGGTTGTACTACAGAGTGACGAGCTCCAAGAGCTGCATTCAGAACCCCGTTAAATGCTGCCAAGGACGCTCGATCAATGTGGACAACTGAAGGCCACTGTCATACTGGAGCGCCCCGGTAAATCATAATGAGTGTCTGACTCGGAAGCCAAGGGCTTCTCCATACGAGGTATATGGTATTCCGAGCACCACCATATGGGTGCATTTTTCTTGTTCGTTCTAAAGAAATAACACTGCCCATTTTCATTTATCTATCCTTAGGAGAGCTAGGTCATGAAGTATCAAGAGGAAAAGACAGGCCGAGCTTCTCGTTGAGGCGGCGCCACTGGTTCTTGCAGACCCCATTCACCGTCCCCTATACGCTTGCCGCAGAATTTGACAAGAACGCCCACTGTAGCGGGACCGATGATGGTATTGAGCAAAATTGCCCAGACGCCCGTTATAAATCCGTCCTCGCTGACGTACCTCGTCTGATTGTAGCCAATTTCAATAATCAGCAATCCTATTTCGCCCCGCGCTACCATGGCAGAACCCAAGAGTAACGCAGAAAGCCAAATTGTCCCCCAGTCTCGTCTCTTTTCGGTATGCACCTGGCTATTCTGGTCTACAGAGCGGCGTTTCCCTCGCCTGAAGAGCGAACCAACAGGATTACAAGACCACAGCGGCACCCATATTCCCACGATAAACTGCAAACCATTAGTGGACAGTGTGGTTATGGGTTAGGGCCTGGGTAGTCGTACCTTGGCGAACACCATAAGAATCGTGAAGACGATGCCTCTCCAAATCCTTTCGCCCGTCCAGAGCTGCACAAAAGGTATGGCGAACCCTACACTAGCGAAGAATAAGGGTTCCATAAGGAACTTCTGGGCATCCATAAGATACTTCTCGAACGTATGAATGAATGTAGGACTCTTGTCCGCGAACTTTTCTCCCTCTTCTCGGCTCAGGACGACGAATGGCCCCTCTGGATGTTTGCTTGGTATGTACGTTAGGAACGCCCCGGCCAAGAACGCACCGAAGAGAACTGATGTCCCAGCGTATGCCGCAATAGTTATGAATGCAGACAGTGATAAGGTCATGAGGATAATATTAGAAACGTGGTCGTATCGCGCGAAGTGATGTTCAATAAACCGCCGGAATATCGGGGCGAACACGAACTTTGTCACAGCAGGAGTAACAATCGCCATTGCGACCGAAGCCACAATAGGACGACCAATAAGCCAGCCAAGGTTCACATCGTTACTGCCCTGCAGCTGACCCAAATTACCAATGACGCTGGGTCAGGTTAGCTGACTGACAAGATACTTTCGACTGCGGTGGGGAACAGACCTAGCCATCACAAGCCCGACTACATCGTCAATAACGGCTGCGCTAACCAAGACAGAACCAACTCGTGTCTGTGCGAGGTCAACAGTACCCGAAGCAGAGGAAATGACCGCAAAAGTCGTGCCTATATTATATGAGAACAAGCACTTAAAAAACTCTCGGAGTATGGAACGGGAGACCCCCACCTAAGGACGTAGCCGATAGAGCCGCTCCGATAATGAAGGTCTCGACAGCACCTGCGGGGGATGAGCCTTCGGGCCAACTATGCAAATCAAAGGTTTCTCACCATATCCGAACCCGAGATAGAGGAGGAGGTAAGATAGGCCGATGGGAATACAGACACCTGTCGCAGCACCGAGCATGCTGAGCGTCAAGTTCGCCTTCAGGAGATCGATTCGAGCGCTAAGACCTCCTGGATTGGGTGATGTTAGTGTTTGAACTGATACCGCACAACGGACATCGGCATGCCTTCAAATATGATCAAAATCAGGCCAACATAGCCCAGGGAAAGGAATGTTTTCTGCCAATCCGCTTCGAGGATATCTGCGAGAGGCTTGCCATAGACGATACCGACTGCAATATGGCCTATAATGCCTGCCCGGATAATCTTGGCAGATGCCCATTCCGCTAAGGATAGGATGAAGAAGAAGGAGATGATGATTAAAATTTGCACAACTGTGCACGGTCAGTGTTGCTTGCTAACACGCGGTACGGGTCAATCGTTAGCGTACTCCCTGGCTCGTGATATGGCAGAAAGCTGCCCGCCATTGCTCGACTTCCTGGGCACAGGCCGATCGATAATGAAGCGCGTGAAAGAAAATCTGGCGTTCCTGGGGAACAATGTTTAGAAAACGTCCTCCAGCAGCGCTGAGAATTTTTGGTGGCAGCGGACTTGACTTCTGCCGAACTTACCCCATCTAGTTCTTGGCTTGTCCCGCTTCTGGGATGACGCACAGCGGCGATTGGTGGAGAGCGGAAACCCACCTTGGCATTTCCCTTTCGGAAGCTATGGCGGATGACGTAGATTTGATATAGGCGCAAATATCACCAATGTCGCAATATCTTCCCATGCCACAGCTTGAGATTTTCCAATCTGGTTGGCGCCCGGGCCTTAATGCGGCGACATCCTACTTACTGTAGCTCTACTTTTGAAAGAGTAGGTAATGGTCGCCGTTATTGTGGGTCAAGGACGATGATTTTTTGTTCGGGTTGTAGTTAAAAAGTATGAACGGCTTACATACGCGATGGATTACCGACTGATCCTCAACCGTTGCGTTCAACACGGAGCTAGCCCCTGCGGACGAAGCTTTACTCTCCGCTGGGTCTCGATTCACAACCGGCCAAGAGACAAAGACTTCACTACTCAGTATGACGGGTAAAGAATCCACAAAAAGGAAGTAATATCAAGAAAGGAAACGGTACACAACTCAGGAAGAGATAAGGATACGCGGCACTAAGAAATCTTCAAGCGAAGCCTTCGATCTGAAGACCGTCGAACATGCGTGCCTCAGCCGTTTCAATGTGGAATTGGGGGAAATACCGAACTATGCAACTAATGCCTGTGGCAGTAGTAAGTTAGCGAGTGGATAGATCCAAGCACCAAACGGAAAAGAACCACATGAATCAAACATACAGGATGTACGCTAAGTCTCGATAGTGATAGGTCCCAGAGTGGCAGCCCGACAGCACCGAACTGCACATAGCCACTCTGAAGAGAGTATCCCAGTCGCTCCGGGCCGATGCAGTGCATCGATACTCAACATAGCGTGTAACACTCTGCAACTTTGTTCCTGTCAAACAAGGGGATTAGCGTCTGCGCAAAGCTGGGCCCAGAAAGTGGATAACCTGACTTGAGATATATCTTCGACCAGAAAATTATATTTACCCAATCTTTGCTCCTCGATAAAGTCTCGGAAGCATTCGTCCCGTTCAGTCGCTGAATGCCATAGGTATCGTCCCGCTCTCATAATGATGTAAACAATGGCTGCGGCCCATATATCTACTTTTCTTGGGTCGAATGGCTGGCCGAGATACTGCTCTGGGGAGATATAAGGAGCTGAACCACAGCGTCTGTTGCTCAAATGTACCTGATCTTCCCAAGCCAGGCGAAAGCACTCCGCGTTCCCAAAGTCGGAGATCTTCAAGCAGCCGCGATCGGTGAGGAGCAAATTCTCAGGCTTTAAATCACGGTGAGCGATACCCATCTCGTGGAGGTAAAGAACACCACACATCAACTGTTTGAAGAAACAATCGGCCTCCTCCGCTAGAAGATGGCGCGAAGCAACAATGAATGAGTGAAGATCTCCGCCAGAGCAGTACTCCATGCTGCAGCATAGATTGCCGTAGCCCACCGGTAGGAGTTCGAACGTCTGGATAACATTTGGATGACGTAGAGCAAGTGCGATTGAGAACTCCGACATCACCCATCTGCGATGCTCGAACTCCGTACGCTCCTGGTTCCGCCGGAATATCTTCAGGGCGTAGTGGCGATCAATCTGCGGGTTACAGGCTCGGATTTTATGAGACAGGAGCACCACACCGTGCGCCCCGAATCCTGCAATTCTCTCAATCTCCCCGTATCTCTCTGTGACCATTGCAAACTTATCGCTCTCGACTGGCCAACCTCCGGAACAACTCTCTGCCCACTGCTCCCATTCTCGTTGTAATCTGTGCCACTGTAAACTGGCTTTGTCAGGAAACTTGTGTCTTCCGGCGGATTGTAACCAGTTTAGCACGAGCTCTTTCCTCCAAATGCGCCTTTTCTGCTTCGCTGGGTATATGTAATGGCTATGCTCCCCATTGAGCTGCATAAACCTGTCCGTCTTGTGGAGTTTCTCCCACCTCTTCGTTGGAGGGGATAAAAGTTCGCGCACACGCTGTCCTTCCGGGGGTACGATTCGGTGTGCCGGTAAGAGACGATCACCGTCCTCCCCCGGCTCCTCATCCTGACTGGCTAGAGACTGCATTGGTTGTCTGAGTAAATGTCGCAAGAGTAGCTGGTAATATGTAGACATCCTTTGGCCAGGGGGTAAAAGTTCCAGAATCTCATTGGGACAAGGCTGGTCGCATAAGCAGAATAATATAGCTTCGTGAAGACCTCCGGAAACTCCGAGAGTCAAGAGCTGGTGGATTATGAGCCGTATAGATGAGGGTGAAGAAAAAACCGTTCACCGCCAGTGCAAATCACCGCAGTCACAAACCCCACCCTTAAATAGTGTGGTTGGGAGATGCCAAGAACAAAGGAGCGGAGGTAGAACGCCAAGGCGAAAGATGAAGTCAACTTCTTGGCATATTTTGCACAATTGGCAAACTTTCTCTTCCCGAACCTACGGAATAAAATGGACCCAACCCAGGAGATGATAAATGGCGTAGACGTTATCCACTAGGCGGTGAAAGCTTCACTTGATCAATACGGCGTGCGACTTTGTAGAGGTACTTCTCTGTACCTGATAAGGCGAGAACAGGGATACGCAACATAAGGCGCTCATAAGCGGATGCTCATCTCTCATTTAAATTTGCATAATATCCTGTGCGTACAACAGCCGTCAGCACAAGTGTCATTTTTCTGTTATGGCCTGTAAGCTCGTGTCTAGTCTCTCAGCAGAGACCTTGTGGATACCCTACCCAAAAATCCAAAGACCATATGTGGGACGGCAACAATATCACGATTATTTTGTGCGGATATCTAGAGTCACAAACTGTAGCAGAGGGATCTCCGTGAGTCTGACTTCAGAAAGGACGGCAGAGCAGATGGGAGCTGTGCGATTCATCGTCCCACCACGACCGTAATCGTACCATGACTGTCGTCTTCCTCGTGGTTATATAAGTGTCCCTCCGTATGTACAATAGGAATGTAGCGACATCGACTGAATATGTATATGTATATAACACAATACAGAATAGATACAGAAAGACAGGGAGTCGAGAGAGATTAATGTACTAAACACATGGGAAAGAGAGAGATGAGACATGGTTAACGGAAAGTTTCTTCCTCACCAGGAAAGAGGATCTCGTGGCCTGGTCCCTCATAGACGAAGATAGCTGCGATGGTGCCAAAGGCAGACACGAGCGCAATCAGCCACCACGCGAATCCGACCATGCCCATCTCGAGTCCAGTGCCGTACCAGGCATCCCCGAATATCGGCCCGACGGTCCGGAAGGCCGAAGACATAGACTGGCCGATGCCATGTACCGTGCCCACCACAGACGGATGTGGCGAGCAGTTGTTTAGGAGGATGATCGAGGTCGGCAGCGTGAAGGTGCGCGCCGCGACCTGCAGAAACAAGACAGCAATGATGGAGAACCATACCCACAGACCATTGGCCTGGCCTGGCCTGGTCTGGGGGAGGTATGCTGGAGGGGGGCAGGCTGATGTATGGCGCGATCCCGTAGGCAAGGGGGAAAAGAGCGAGGAAGCACTGGTAACTCTAGGCCGTGCCCAATCGGCCGTTGACCGTGGGATAGATGGTAAATTGCAGAAGCATGCCGATCACACCCCGGATAGCAGTTGCAAAGCCAACACTTTGCGGCAGCATCCCCAGCCCGCCCGTAAAGACGAAGGGCAGCTCCCGGTCGGGGCTATTAGGATCATTAGGGTCATAGCGAGGGGTCGAAAGGACGAGCAGCCGCAGGTTGTTGAACGCCCTGGAAACGATCAGTGGACAGGTCGACGTGTACGGACAAAGAGCCCATACCCCATTTGGAAATCGAAGAACGCCTGGGCCAGGAGCGTGGAGGACGTTCTTGGTCAACAGTCTCCGAAACGGAAGCATACGGCCACGTCGCGCTGGCTTGGTCGCCTTCCCCTCGAGTTCGTACACCTCACCGGAACCATGCTGCAGCAATGGACCGCCTTACGTATTACATTCTATAACATCTCAAAGATGTGGAAGCCGCGATCCTCGGCATGCATTGTGCGCCTTGTGGTCTCTCATGGAAATGGAGCTTCCTAGCATCGGTAGCGCCCCGCCTGTCTTTTGTCAACTGCCCGGGAAGAGAGTAATACACCTCCGCCGTCAGGACGCTCGTCCTCCCGCAGCTCGCATGAAAATGTTGTAGCCCACAACGAATCCTTTTCTCGAGGTATCCTCGCGCGTGGAGCTGGATCCACCGTAAGAACTAGTCAAAGCGGTCGGAGATTGTTCCAGGAATTCCTTCGCCTGTTAGGGATGTATCAGTAGATGAAAACACCAGGTATACAGATTGCGGAGACGGCAGACGTAGACGAGGCCTCCATAGACGCAGCGGGGGCTTTCATCCGGCACGAGGGGCCCAAACTGCCATCAAGGCCCCGTCAGGTTGTGCTGGACGGTGGTCAATATACCATGGCTCCGATCAAGACCTGAAGGGGGCGACGACTGCATCGCGAGCGGTCCCCTCCCGTAGTCGAGCCTCAGACTCGATTGCATCTCAGTTGCAGACTGGCTGCAGTCACAGCTCGACGGCTGGCGAACTAAGATGACCACCCCACCGGACCGTCGGCCTTAATGTTAGGGCGGTCATACTTTAACAGGAGGCCAACCGTGGCTCATAGATGGCAACCGCTATACCCTCATAGCCAGAAGAGGTCACTATATCTAGATACCGTGAGAAGAGTCTCGTCTCCGTCTCAGACACCCGCGGTAGAAACGTATCATATCTTACGTATGCGGTCTCTCAACTAGATTACGCTGCACGATATAATCCGAGGCTGCAGGAAGTTGGCATTCATGCGTTCGCAGAGTGATGAGCCAATGTCGACCACATCGAGCCTCGCTGAGAGGCTGCCAGTAATCGGCGGCGTCGATGCCAAGACTAGCGCGAAGGTCTCGGAAATGGGATAAAGGTTTCGAAGACGAAATATTTATCTATCTCTCGATGACTTGGTAAATCGGAGTCAATGGTATATGGTAGACTCCCGTGGTGGAAATAATCTCAGCAGACCACCCGAAGCGGATGTGCCCCTTCCATGCGATAAGTCTACTCCTCCATCTCATCAGCACGCCAATAGTGGAGGCGGATGATCGCCATGTCTGGCTCTAGTAACTGCCTCACTATCTCTTGTTTGTTCTTGCTTCAATGTACTGTCCATTTACTTGGACCTGGTTCCCTTGCTCAAGCTGTTGTTGCACGCAGTGGGGTCTGCGAGGTTCTCTTCCTGCACAATGTTTTGAGGATTTTTCTAATACGCTCAAGAAAGTTGCAGTAAAGATCAAAGCGAATCTGGCACTAGCGTGGGGGTCTAGAAAAGGTTCTCATATATGGGTTTGCTCAGCCACGGCCAAAAGATAGGTTGAAGCGAAACACTAAATCCCTCATTGTATTAAGCTCCACGATGAATGCGCCGCACTGCGCCATCACCCACGAAATGATCACGGCAAAGGTGGCCGGGAGGATGAACCGCGGGACGGCGGGAGGCGCTCTTCGCGATGGAGGTGAAGGCGGCGTAGCGGTCGCCAGCGCGGGACTGCTTGATGGGTTTCAGGGCACAGACGTAGCCCGTCAGAAAGGCGAAGATGGTGACGCCGATGCAACCCTGCCAGGGGATACGCAGAATCGGCCATTGTAACACCCGGGGTGTGGCGTCTTCGGTATCCCGTGGCGCAAAGAGATCGTAGTCCCAGGCGCGAGCCAGATGTGTCAGAACGACTAGGAAGGAAGCAATGCCTCGGAGGCCCTAATCGAGCGAGGATTCTAGCTTCCTGACAGATAACACAAGGCTGCTGCTGCAAGACTGCATTCACATCAATCCATTTTACGCTCTTCCGGGAATCTGCTTTGGCTAAGGAGTCGCCTCCTTTCCACGGCAGGTTATCGACCAGACGAGTATACAGGTACGATGGTTGCATATACTCCATGGAAGTCCGCTACACACACGAACTTGAAAAGAGTGTGGCGGTGAATTGGGTGGTGAAGAAACAAGGACAGAACAGATCAGAGCGAGAGAGAGCGGCCGGGAGACTCAATCCATCCAAACCGACCAAGGAAAGAGAAGGGGGCCGACGGGGGAATGGATCTCTGACGCAGAGAGTACGGACCCAAGGCGTGAACGGGCAAGAGAGGATCCGTCGAACACACCCAACAATTCGAGCTGGTCTTGACATCAAAGGCTGATGCCCACGTCGTCCCAAAGAGCGATACGGATCAATGAAAATAGTGTTGCCTGGCTGGGTGGGGCGAGAAATTTGAGCGAGTTGTTCTTGGCGGTTAAGTTGACTTGCCGTCTCCTCCTCGGTGCCATCTTCTGTGTACTCTGAGTAGAGAAGCATACCTCGACACTCTGCATCCTGAAGGGCATCGGCTCCACTTAGTTCGGTGCCTCTACAGAGTACATACCGATCTATATTGTCCAATGTGATTAAATTAGATAGGACTGATCGGAATTTAACGTGGCATCCATCTTGTTTCTAATCCGTCGGGTTTCGGAGACCTTATAAGAACAATGTACTCATCCTCTTCGTTACACACATCATAGAGCGGAATCAATGCTCGTTGCTTCTGTAAGGCGGAAGTTTTGGTTTTATGATTGGCTAGGATAGGCGGAAATGGTCAAAGTACAGAACGTATTGCTGTAGCTTTCCTGGTCAGAAGTCCGCAGCAGAACCCTCATGTAGGTCCAAGATGACACCAGCAGCCCATTGACGCCCCGCAAATATTGGGAAGTGGCTGCCTATCTTGCCAAAGTCTCTTGGCAATGGACATTCGTCATACAGTGATAAGATAGTTAATGAATATTGTAAAATGGCAGCTCTGTCTTTTCGACGCCTCCGCATATATTCAAAGTTGCTGCCTTATGTGCACGCTGTCTGATTGGGCAGGTGTAATGTGCACGCTGTCTGATTGGGCAGGTGTAATGTACCTCAATGCATGCAGTAACAGGGCAAACAGCAACCTGTCGAACCTCGTGGACGGACAACGCATCGTGAGTGGGGAGGGAGAGAGAGTGAGTAACTAGTTCTTATAGTATGTTGTATGGCCAAGTGAAGCGCATGTTATAAATTGACCCGTTTCATGTTGACCCCCTTCTCAGCTATTCCTGTGATCTAGACTCCTAAGGATTTCGAATCCCCTTCAAAATGAGCTTCCACGAGCACGCTGAAGATATCCGGATCGAGGACGGCCACAACCTCATTGCTCGGCTGGTTGATGCGGAAGGAGAACTACAAGACGCTTCCATTGACTTGAACGAGTTTCTTGGGAACAGCGAAGGTACGCTCAACTATGTTCGTTCTGCAGTACTGGCAGGAGCTTACCTGTAGTCCCATTCTGGCAGGCTCCTTTGAGTGGGGGGGACAAAACTTTTCCGATACTGCCGAGGAGGTCTCTTTCGAGCTTGAAGATGGCAACCTACCCATTCTGCGGGCGAAGCTGGCTAATTCTGAGGGTGAACTACTCGATGCAGACGTGAACCTAGCGGAACGGATTGGGAATGACAACGGCGCGTTTTCTTTTGCATAGCTGATATCATGTCGCATACCTCGAAGCCAGGTTCTCGCGACAGGTCTTCTTATATGGGCGCGCCCTATTGGGATGGTATTGATGTGAAGTGCATTTATCCAAATCTATCAATATAAACAGACCTCCTTCGTCTGGGTTGATCAATCTCTGTTTGAGCTTGCTCTTCTGCATCCCGAAATCAACCTCAAAAGCCTCAGTTCTAGGCAAACAACCTCCGACACCCTATCTAAGTCTCAGAGTACCGAATTGGACAGATTGAAACCCTCACGGCGCCTGTTGATACACCGCCTGGGTTGCTGAGCGATTGACCTAGACCGGAGGGGGCGCGGGTCCAGGCTAGACTTATTGGCCCTGTTGAAGGCTTCCTTCAGATCGAGAACGATGAGTGTGACTCTTTTGAATCGATGTCATGCCCAGTTGACTACATCCGCCTTTCAAACTGTGACTCTGGCTGTAGCCATTTCACTCTATCCACTATAGCAATTGTCTTGCTATCGTAGCTTCTGGTGACTGGCCTGGTGTGTTTAGCAGCAAGTTTGATCCAGAAACTGTGTTGTTGTGTTTCCCGAGTCTGTGTAGAAACGAGATTCTCGGGCTTTTCCATCGGCAAGCTCCTACCCACGGGATTGTATTATTCTCCGCATCCGTACCACTCTTCCCTACACCGATTCCCTTTCTACACACCTTGGTAACCTGGATTCTTCAATTTCAACACAACAAACTGCGCCCTTCATCCTTCCACCATTTTGGCCCCGACATACCATCCTAACGGACACAATTTGCCACTGGAAGCTGGGTGTGTACAGACATCTTCCTGGTGTCAAAAGCACGCATTCATGAAGAGAAAACTTAAGGGACTCTAGATACTGTAAGCAAGCCATCAAGACTAGAGAATAGCTGAGAAAAGAAACCAGGTCATCCCGCTGCGCTCACTATAGTACGAGGAGAGCTATCTTATCCTGCCTTTCTTTTGATTGACATCTTCCCTCTTCTCCCGTTCGTCGACAATTTGTCAAAGAACAGAGCAAAGTAGCAAAAAAAAGCCAGTAAACCTAGGAAAAATCCAAACGCGAATTTGAATGTGGTAAATGTTGTCTGCGAAGAATTCTTTTCGTCGTAATGAGCACAGACCAACAAAGGCGGTCCAAATGCAAATAAAACGTGCATAACAGAAGCTATAATAATATTTAGCACTGTACTAAATAAGACTCACAGCGAGATACTCAATAAACAATACCTATAGATTTGTGACGGTATGTGCGCATAAGAAAGAGAGCCGAAACAAGGATTGAAAGGATGGGTATGCCTATACATGATGAATCATTTCTGTAGCCCGCGCGAGAGATCTTTCACATACAATTACTTAGAATGCCGGCTATTGACCCCCAATATTCGGTCCGAATCTCCTCCTGAACAGTTCGGAATAGAATCGTCCCGACCTCCTTCCCAAACAATTCTTTGAAAAGCTCAAGGCTGGCGTGGCGAAGATCTTTAGGGCTTCCCAGTTCCCAGAGACCTGCAATCTGTTGCGCTCTCTCCGGAGCTGCGTCATGTTTCGATATAAGAATATAAGTCAGATATGCGCGGACAGCATTTGGCCCTGCAAAGGAGGGAGGGAGAGCCATCGCTGATCATTAGTTTGACTGCTGCGACGAAGGAAATCCCTATCCTAAGTTGTGCGAACAGTCTTTTGGGAGCAAGGCCTTCCGTGGCCAAGAATGAACGCAATTAGAAACGCCAGAGCGTTCCGTTCTCAGCCATGCTCTGTATATACGTTAACATTGCGCCAAGAACACCGCATTTCCCATCCGAGATTATTAATACTAATATGGAGGGCGGAGTAGTTAACACAGTTCGAAATAAAAGAGCCTACGACCGGGGTGTCAGTTCTATACCGAATTGCGTGAAGGCAAAGCGAGTTCTCGAATCGAGCCGCAGGAGATTAAAGAAATTCCGAACGAGCAACAACGCCCCAAAACCAAAACCAAGATCTGCTTGAGGAAGTCTGCGGCCTCCGGGCGCAAATTGAAACCCTTGACAACCTCCTCGCAACCCAAAACAAGGACCGCGCTCACAGACGAAGCAGGCAGGCGGTGATTCTCGTGTCCGGCTACCCCACCCGAAAGGAACCGACCGGCATTCGGGTCAGCACCCCACGTCCGACAGAAGACGCAGGCAATGGGAATTACGAATCATACACGAGGTACTTGTCTACCGATGTTGCCCGCACACGTATCCGCTCTGCACTGCAGCACGCAGAAGCCACCAGGGACATGGAAGTTTGCGGGAATTGGGACCGCCAAGACCGGCTACGCCACTCGGTTTGGAGACGAGCAGCCAGCAGCAACGGCTCCAAACAAACCGACTGGCTGGACTAGGTTGGAATTGAGGCTAAAGTAGGACCTCGTTTGGGAGTGGTAGTGCACCGCGTCCCCACCGACGATTTCGATCTAAACAGAAACAAAACGGATGGCATTCCGAGTGATTGTGCAGGAGTTGGATCTCGCGGAAAGGGATACCAGATTAAAATGTCGCTTGGCTGAAGTGGACAGACCACCCCTAGGGCGCTCCGCAACAATGGGCATCTGACTGAGACTCCAGAAGCCGCCGAGCTCATTCCCAGCAACGGGATTCCGGTAGGCAGCGGTATATCGGGAGCGTGGAACTCTATCGGGTCGAACAAAAGAGGTGCAATCGCTGTCGATGGTTTGGACATCTTGCCCGGTCTTGTAAGGAGCGGGTCCGGTGCGGGCACTGCGCTGGCGAACCTGACCAACGCCACTGGTTTCCCCGGGGCGAGGCCCCAGTGTTCAGACTGCAATGAGCAACAACGCACTGGAGATCGGGGGTACCAAAAAGCCCCTCAACTCCCGGTCCTCCCAATAAGCTCGCGCAATCTCTGTATTCTGTAATTGAACATCATAAAATCTAGGGCAGAAATGGAAGGCCTCACAAATAACCACTAAACGATAAATCTCAACCTCTTGATTCAGGAAGCCCCAACTTCTGCATACCGCATCTATATTAACTACAGCGCATGGCGAGTCTACCGTTCCACCCACACTGAGGAAGCTACGCCGTTTCGCAGTCTGCTTTACGTTGATCAACGGATATCGACGTTATTGCATCGCGAGATCCGCTGCAACCGCCCAGATCTGGTAGCGGTCGAAATTTGGACCGCAGATATCCAATACCTCACCTTCTCGATCTACACGCCGCCTTGTTGCCATACACATAAGCCCCGGCAGTCAAGGTTTGCCCTATGAGCCCAGCCATGATGTGGCGAGCACTGTTGCGCGAATAACTCCTCCAGTTGTTTGAAAGAATTGCTCGGGCTATGTTTCAAGATCACAGGTTCATAGCCAGTTATGCGGAACCTCTGCATTCACAACGGGTTAACAGTGACGCAATTTTCATGTTCCAAGGGGTCCCGTTCCAAGGTGGCATGTCTACAATACGTATCGGAATCACAAGAACACCCTTTGCCCGGGTTGTCGTCTCGACGAACCATCAAGCTGCCACGGTACCCTAGAAGACTACTACCGTAAATCGATACCTGCAAACGCGCGGCGAATTTCTCCAATTTCAGCTGGGTCCATATTGTAACAACGTTGCTTGGCCATGATCACCGTGGGAAGAAGCGCCAGAATGTCTGACTGTGTTGCAGGAGGGTTTTGGTCAATGGCAGTTCCCTTCTGGTAATCTTGTGTCCAGTGCCTGAGCATCTGTGGTCCAGGGCAATGGAGACGGTCAAACGCCGACGCCTTATAGACGTGACTGTCTCTTGCTTGACGCAATCCAATCTCCTGTTAAGGGACTAGAAAGGCTGATCGAGGAGATGGACCGGTCATGTATATGCACTTCGATCCGTTGTGGCGTGGTAAATGCGTCATTGAGTTAAGACGACTGCTGGACGGTGCGAAGGCCCACAAATACCACCTTCGACGGCTGTATGCGTTTTCAGGGGCTGATTGTAAGACGAGACGTCGATGTCGGCGAGGGAACGCAATGGTAGGGTTGGATTGCTGTGCTGCTTCCTCTTCCTGCAGCCGAGGGACCCTCCACGTCTCTTGCAAATGATCTTTGTGATTGTCACATATCGTCCGCCTGGCTGCATTTTTGAAGTCTATCGCCCTCATATTCCGGTTTTGACTCCTGTTTCAGAGAATGCCAGTTCTGTTTGCGCAAAAACCCGCTTGGTATCGCCTACCCGCCGCCCACATACACCTCTGTCGGGCGAAGATGCGATGCATCGTGCATGTGTAAAGGATTGAGGAGGGCAAGTGGCGTGCGTATCAATGACGTGACGGGAAGCCCCAGAAGCGAACCGCAGTGAATGCTTGGCTAAGTATGCAGCATGGAGGAATGGCTCTATCCCTCTTAACTCTGCACGGAGGGTACCCAGGGCAGGCGTTAGGGAACTACCCAGCGCAAGAAATGTTGTCTTGAGGAACACAAGAGCCCCTATGTCTTTCATAGGAACACACAGCACCTTGAGGCCTTCCATGTCGACCCCCGGGCCAGGCGCAATATCCCACGGAGCCGGTTCACTGCTCCTAGGAACCTACTTACCCCTACGAATCACCGGGGTCTGTGGAGCAGTAGCGCATCTGGGGGCCACTGACAATTGAGAGATCGTCGGCTCCACAGGCGTTGGACACCTCGTCCGAATCTTCATTCACATGATCATCTACGTCGCTCTTCATGAAAAGTTGAGGCGCATCGGCTTTCTCATCTGGCACTGGAGCCATCGTCGCGGATTCTTTACAACATAGCACCAGCTCGCAATCAGGTCTGAGTCGAATTGTGAGCTCCAAGGTGGTGGTTATGGACGAATGTACACGAGGCGCGCTATTTTATGTAGCCGCTAGGTCTCTCCGAGTACTCTGCAGACCATGCAATAGAATCCTCGGGCGTCTACAGTACTGGCAGCGTGTGGATATGCAACACCGCGGGGCCCTACGCGGCGATGCTTACATCTATGTAGTGCTTTTGCAGGATTACCTGGAATGACGTCCTGTCCACAGTATTTTCTCTTTCTTTCGGTTCACCATTGAAAGGAAGAAGTATCCCCGACAGCAGGATGGAACTTGTGGATGATTGGAACGTCTCCGGCGGCGCGCGTTGCCCCGAGACGCCAAGCCGAAGCCGGAAGAGGAGCCCGATACTGCTGCATATAGTCAATCAACACGGGGCATGTAAGCGGAGAGGGTATGCGGCGCCAGCATGAAGCTATAGTTCAGCAGCAATCTTTATTGATGTTCGAGGACATGGGTGGCCAGGCCCCGAGGGATCGTACTGTCGGACGGCAAACGGGAAAGAAATGGTGTGTTTACCAAAGAAATAGAAGTTGAGGGGTTATACCACATGCCTGGATCGTTTCGGAGGCTGAGCAACAATGTGAAGCATGACAGGGATGGGTGGGGTGACCGAGCTATCATCCACTTGGTTTGGTGTAGGACAGATTGCGCCCAGAAGCTCGGCCTCGTATTTCTCCCCTCCCAACCTAAGAGGCGTCAAAAGCAGTCCAGGCTGATTGGTAGAACAACTGCGAAGAGATGGCTCCAAAAATAATTCTTGGTCTTGTAAAGCCGTGTCTTGATGGGGAGTGTAGGCTGCTTAGCTATAAAGCTGCGGTCAAGTCCGCGGCCCGGTGGTCGGTGTTGTTTAAAGGATCGGCAATTGATCAACCACCTACCAGTTGACACTCCGGTAATTCTTTGAACAGGCAGACCATGAGTCCCAGGCGTGGGGGAGCCTTCGGTTTCGATGGACTATCTGGCGCAAGGACGAGCTCCTGAGGAGATGGTGGATATGGGCTCTCAGCCACACCCGTCAACCACCACTGCCTGCTCTCAGCCAGGAACTCCCTCGTGGTGGAACATCTCTTATATTGTTATAACTGCGCTGTCCCTTGTCATATATATTCTCATTGCGTTCTGGTACATCACTTTCTTGTTCAAAGGCGGAAAGATCGAAGGAGTTCCGCTATTGCTAAGATTCAGATTCAGCGCATGTCTGTTCTGCTTGATTCTGTACTGCTCCTTCCGTTTCCTTCCATTGGTCCTCAATGACGATCTGAAAGGTGACCTAGCTGACCTGTGCAAGCTCCACCTTCTTAACAGTGATCTTCACGGGGGCACATACCTGCGGTAACATGTCTCTGTGGGACTATGTTAGTGGCATTATCCCCGCATACATCTTTCTTCAGATTTCATGGCTGTTTATGGTCTTTGTCACACTCTTCTCAATGTCCCGGGCTGTCCGAGTCGCCCAAAGACTCCTGTCCGAAGACGCCGCCAACCCGGACACACAGCAGAATCACACGAACCGAGCGGAGAAAACAAGTCAGGGTGTCTTGCTTTCCTACATGATTGCCACGATAACAGCTCATCTGTTTATTTCATCGGTGAACCAATCGGACCGTCGGACAGCCGTCTATGACGATTTCTTGTCAACCTGGAGCCCGATCCCAGGAGACCGAGAGACATTCGTCGTATTTCCGTTCCTACAACTCCTAGCAGCTGGCATTTCAGTCACGATATCTCGTTCCAGGATATCAAATATAAACCGTGCGGACCCACGAGCACAGGTTCGTCCGACGCTCATGCCGTCGCCTTTGACTTTCGTATTTTGAAGAGGGTGAACTGAGTATGGACTAAATTAGAACTTCATATCTCGAAACCGCATGTATTCCTCCGTCCTCCTTGCGCGGTCCTCATTTATGGTCATTGTCACTATTGCATTTGATCTCGCCGGGGCTGCCTCGTTCGAGGGACATGTAGCCGTTCTCATCTTGCAACATGCTCTAGACGCCGCACTGCTGATATGTATCATCTATCTTACCAGAAATGTGCGGTCGTTGAAAGACTCAAGCCCAGTGGGCCCTAATATTGTGGGTTCCATTGCGCAGACTGGACAGTCCGAAGGGCTTGTTCCCTCTCAGATGGGCACCCTGATACATTCGCAGAACCCTCTTTCTGGTTCCGGACCACCAGTCCCTGTCCCAGATGTATCGACATACCACAGCGATGGTAAGTGTTGCATGGTGGAATCTATCTTGTCTAACCAAGTCGCTACAGCATATCCGCATCTAAACATCACGCAACAGCAGCAAGCTGGGCTTCAGACAGTGCCACAATTTCAACCCCAGGGGCAATGGATATTTGTCCCTCACCCGATCCCTGCGAAAGACGGGCCTTGAGGCATTGTGTATTGTGAGTTTAAGGAGAATAGCGTATCTTTATCTGGCTAACGCATAGGGTTCCAGTAGTTCAAAAGAACCTAGGGAGTATTAGGGGCTGCTATCATGTCCAATTATGTGGTATGTTCTACTGCGCGCAAACCATCAGACGCTGGGATAGCCGTATAGTTATCGGAGGTTCAGGATGCTAGGTGGTTGTAATATTTATTTCCAGCGTAGCCTATGTATGTCGAGTTCGATGTCACATATTCATATTACTACATCTGCCAGCATGGCCTCTCGGCATTACGCTGTAGCTCTAGTCTTTTAAAGCATTCAGGAGGAGACTTGAAAGGTCCGTTACTCGCGAGGTCACGGGCGAATGAATGACAATTCTTTCTTCTCGCACGCGAGTCAACTCTAAGGTGTCTCGGATGATGCCGAGTGCGAATCAGTAATACACTGTGCAGCTCCAGGCGCCCGACTGCAACCCGGTTCTCATGTCCTAATCTGGCCCCGGCACAGCCATGGTCCAGCTGGGCAAGGCCTATGCGAAACCACTCGGGCGGCGGCTTACCGAGCTTTGATGTGTGTGCTAGATTCTATTCGGGATCTCTCCAGCTATTTCTTCTGGGCCGAGGATGTTACGGCTGCAAAGTACAGATGAAATCGTTAGAGCCAGGGGCTCGGATTTCATCATGTGTTAGTCCAAATTTAAACGCTTCTGACTCGCAACCCCCAAGAGGAATGTTGACGGCTAAGGGAACTGAGGAATCCGAGGGAGGATTTTTGCCCTGTCACAGACCCACCATGTCCGAGGGTCTATGACCCTCGCGGACGACACGGTGACACTTGAGCATCATGTAGAAACTGTCTCCAGCGGCTAAGGCAGCCAGAACGCAAGGCGTCCGTATGCGGTCCGTGCATCTACGTCATTTGGAACGACCGCCTGTTGGCTTGTGGAACCAACAAAGCCGGAGCACTCTTACCACATTCTTGGGAACGCTCCTCGACGATACATGTAGTCTGCAAATATCTGGAAGTGATCTCTTGTTAGGACTGCCCCTAACATATACCCACGCCCCGAAAATGTTTGCATTTGTGACCTAGCTATGTCCATTGAGCGCCTCGATTGGATAATACGACTCATCTTCCATTTTGTGCATTCGGTATGCTTCCACAACGTGGACGTGGCCAGTCCAGGACGAAGCGAGAGACGCCAAAATTTGCCTCTACTTTTGGAGGTCGGCATAGACTCCCGTAACGTTCATGTGCGAAGGTGCTTCTTTCTTCATAGTTTCGGATATCGGCGGCAAGGATGGGAACTGATGGTGAAATGATGCCAATCGATCACTTCTGACTGTTCAAGAGCTACAACCATCTCGACCTGCTCGCTCTCTCCCACGGCCCTATTACCTATTCTGGACTAGCGAACAGATTGCCGGGAAATTATCCATTAACTTGAACCCACTTCGCCCCTACCGCCAAGAACAAGCCACCCAGTGTAACTTTCGGGGTCCGACACATGTCGTAGTTTGCTTTAGCATATTTGCCGATACAGTAAAGCGCGTATGTCCATGTGTTTTGATCGAGCCGTAGATCAAGCAACTTTGCACAGCAAAGACTATCGTACCCCCAAACCAGCCACGCGTGCCCCGAAGTTAATAATCTGTGCCCATGCTAGTGATTCGTTGACAGAAATGCACGGCCTTGCTGAAAACAACGACAGCGTGGGTAGCCCAACATCTGAGGGCTCTGTTCTTTCCCGACTACGGAGCAGCGGGATCAAGCATGAATTTGTTTCGAATGATACGACCACATCGGTCACTAATTTTGGTGGTCGAACCGATAACTCGGTCGGCTCATCAGAGGAAGCACGACAGAATATCCCTCGTGACAAGCAGCCCATTGCGATGCCGCCCAAACACGACAATCCTATCTTTTGCTTTTTATCTCTGTTTCACAGGGATGGCGCGCGCCGACTGGCTACGAATACACTTGCTTGCGACCCAGAAGCGAGGATGTTATTTCAAGAAAACGGGCGCATATACCACGGCCGGGAAATGGACGGCTACATGCTTCCCTGCGATGAAAAGGAGCAGGACCGTTTGGACTTCTTCCATTCAATGTTCATAGCTTCTTGGGGTTCGTGTGAATTGATCCACGTTCCACACCCTATTAACGGTCGGTTTCTCGACCTGGGGTGTGGGACGGGAATTTGGGCGAAAGAGGTTGCCGAAGCATACCCGATGGCCACTGTTCTGGGGGTGGATATCCACGCTATTCAACCAAAAGAGCGACCTCCAAACTGCATGTTCGTGGCCCCGCTTGACTATGAGAAACCATGGTTAATTGGGGAAGCGCGGTGGGACGTTATCCATTTACGAATGGGATGCGGGAGTGTTGTTGATTGGCCGAGGCTCTACGACACGGTCTTCAATCACCTCCAAAACGGTGCGTGGTTCGAGCAATGGGAGATTGATTTCGAACCTCGCTGCAACAATCGTTCCCTGCAAGATACTCACCTCTGCTTTTGGTATCGACTCTTGAAGGAGGCTACAAAGTTGTCTAGACGTGAGATCGCACATTGCCCCGGACAAACTCAGCACTGGCTTCGGGAGACTGGATTCAGTGATATCAGCCATGAGTGCATTGTTCTGCCTCTCAATCGATGGAGCGGCCGCGTGCACAATATAGATATCGCTCGTTGGTACAGTGTAGCATTTTTTGAGAGTGTGGAGCCTCTCTGCAGGGCCACTTTCAGCCGCGTGCTTGGCTGGTCGGGTGAAGATATCATACGGATTGTAGATGGAACAAGGAAAGAGGCGCTCGATCAACATCTACAAGCATTTCACACGTTGCATATATACAGGGCACGAAGGCCGGATCGATGTTGGGCCTCCGAATATGGTCGACGTGGACCCCAGATACAATGAAACACGAACACCCTTGCATCTTGTGAGGGCGCAGAAGAGAGGGTTAAGCTGGGATTCCTGGATATCGAAGATTATAGTTTCCATACTACCATGTGCGTTAGTCAAAGAACAATCTCTTTGTACGCAGCCATAGTGCTGTACCGTAATAAGGCCTTTGCTAACGCGATTTTCGAAGCTATGTCTCTTCAGATACATTACCGACCTTGAGTCCAACACGAACATTGGCGGTAACCCGTTGGAAGGCACTATTGCACGTTTTAGTTTCTGTATCGGAGGCTCAGCTGGAGTACACGGCACATTGTTAGGGTTCGTGCTCGGTGTGAACAACAAGCTGGATCATCTCAGGGCTGAGCTTATAACCCTCGATCTGGCTACACAATGGAGGCTGATCCATGACCTGATCTGATCTACTGACACCAAGACTTAAGAGATTCGTCAAAAAGTAAGCTTTAGAGTAGATGCTCCCCTCGTTCTCCAGCCAACTCTCAAATATGGCGCCGGAAGCAGATGCGGAAGGGCTTTCGGGTGCGGATGACGAAAGCCAGACTTTTGGGGCTGGGTGTAGCTGGGGTCTTCTGTCGTTAAAATGCGTAGTATGTGGTACAAAGCCGTATGGAATGATCTCGTTTTGGCTGCAGAACTGCAATAATTCGTCTGTTAGATGAGATCAGGCTGTCAAAGAGGAGGAAGCAGGATTCATCTATCTGTATTTCTGTAGGGCGAGGTCTAGTATGACGATTGAAATGATGTAACCAATCAAGGCCAATTGCATCAGTGGTATAGACATTAGGCGCTAAAGCTATACGATAGTTGCGAGCAATATCTGAATCGTACTATCGCTCAATATAAAAAGTGCCTTTAAAGATGTGATCAAACGGTAGAATAGAACTATCTGCAGTAACACATTCTATTGCAGAGACTAATCCTCCAATCTCTTTTTGACGCTTCGCCTTGTATAGCCTATTAGGTCTAGTTGTGACGATCATTTGGGCTTTGCCTTGACCTAATCGGAAGCCAGTTTCGTCGAGATTGTAAGTCGCTAATTCAGAAAGCGTGCAGCACCGGGGGAGGGTGGAGAACAACACGGGCAATGGTGAAAGGTATCCGAGGTTGAGGAAGCTGTTCAAACGCAGTCTATGGCCGTTCGGCCTCTTCCTGGCCCTCGGGTCCGATGGTCCGGTGGCCCGGGCCCCTTGGAAAAGCATCAAAGCTTTGGTCGCTGGCTTTGCTCTGCCTCGCTTGGGGACACGCATCGCTTCGAAATCTGCGGACGAGGTGGGCGAATGGGGTCGGGGAAGCTCGGGGATAGAAGGCAATAACGACAAGATAGGCGACCTCATCCTAAGGGCTTCTTCATTCGGCGAACGAAGATGTGCGATGACATACCCGGTCAGTGACGCGCAGGTGCTTGCCCGTTGGAACGCGTCGGGGTAGGACGTGAGTTTTGTGAGGGACGCGCCAGAAGGCCACCTTACGTAATATTCGCGTGGCAGGGGCACGAACCACATAACCGATCAGGTGAGACGGGGATGGACGGTTACAACCGTCACAGAATGTATCTGGGCTGCTGGTCTGTGCGTGCCGGTCAAGTCGCGCCGTGCAGACTCATAGTATCCAACTTTCGGGTAGCTTGGATGGGTATGTCGCTGATGGAAGATTTACCCCGCCGGTCTCTTCAAGCCTCTTGCACACGGGACTTTACATTTGGAGCACAAGATGCGAATCAAGACGACGATTGGTTCTGCCCTCACCTTACCCTGTGATAAATGACGAACTTTATTCTACTTTATTCCCTGTCTTCAGGCAGGTGGTTATCCCCGGGTTGACCGGTCAAGCGAAATCATTCGCGCATATGTAATATCGGGTGCTAAACACCGACTTTATCTCTAGAGGATTGTAAACTTAGAACCAATATGCAAGTCGATAAGATGTGTATTTACTCTCTGGGCATTGGATCGAGGGGGTAGCACGCATGGTGCTGGTCGGCCCTGACAGCGGTCATTGAATATATATATCTGACTTCCATCTACCGGAGGATGTACTTGGACACACCAACTTCTCTTCCTGCAGGAAATATATCGCGTTTTTGCGTAACATAAAGTAACAAGAGAGCAGAAAGTGCTGGATGGGGGTAGGAAGCCTCATTCTTCCTGTACCAGGGAATAATTGTTGAATGCAAAGTCGTAATTTTTGTTTTGACGCGTTCGAGTACCGAGATGACCCCAAGTTGAACCCCCTGGTCAACTTGCCCAAAAGGGATTAGTGGAAGCCACAATAGGCGCACATTCCCTCTGCTTTGCCTGGGCTATTTCTCCGTTTACTACCCCGTACACATAAAATATCCCTTGCCGAATAACCAACAACAGGGCTGCATGGATTCTTTGCTGGTGACGGGTCGGTGCAGAAAATGCTACGATGTCCAGTCAATGTGGGAACCCGAGTGGACCGAATTGACCAAGGGCAGGGGACGTTTTAAAAACAGTCACATGACGAGTGTGTCTACGGAGACTAAGCCACGCGGGTGAAATACAGGGCGGCTGCTCTGGGTTCTGCTCGCCAGGCCTTTGAGGAAAACCCATGCAAGAAACGGACTGTAGCAACCCAGATTAGCTCACACGCTATGTAACCAAGTACAACGACCGGGTGGTGTCGTGGAATACAGCGGCACGAATTATGCGGACTATAAAAAGTTAAAGAGTCGGGGATGGGGGCGCAAGCAAAATAACCGGGCATCATGAATTTGGAGATGTCGAGTGGATCGGCCCAGCTCAAAGCCGGGGCATGTCTCTGCTCTGGATCGTCGACACCGGTCCTACTTCAGTGCGACCATTTTTCCGATCGGCAGCATCCATCGTGCCCGGGTAGAAAGGCCTGCCAAATCCGTTGTCCAATGGTCAATGGAAGGAATGAGAATGGCGTGTGGGAAGTAAAAACGTTCCAGACAACCGGGTAAACAAAAATGCCCGGTCATGTTGAACCGCCACGACCCTTGGCAATGCCCGGGCAAGATGGAATAGGATTGTCACAATTTCCATCGTTCGCCCGGTCATATGTATCGTCTTTCTACTGGGAGAGACGGATGCTTGCGCGCGTCAGACCACCGGGGGGATAAAACTGTAGGCTTCTGTTGACTACTCAGTTCAGCGGTGAGGCGTTCGATGTAACTGTTGCTGATTCGTTGCGGAGGGATAACCGCTAGCTAGCATGATGAGCTGAAGTGAAACGTCCGAAAGAATGATGCCCGGGCAACTCCGTCCACTCGTGCCTGCAAAGAAAGGAAAACGAATCCGCAGATCGATTGTATACTAATGGGACAGTTACAATCACATAAATCGGGTTATGCCGGTGAAACGAAGGCCAACGGTGATACTTCTGACCAGAGCTACAAGGAAAATACCCGAGCATGACCGCATAAAACAAGGCCAGCTCCACATGATCGCAGCGATGACCCGTGATCTCGTCGAGACAGGGGTCACGACACGGAGATATGCCGCCACGTTTTCCCTTAATCAACTTGACCTAATCATGACTCGAATGTTTATGATAAGGCTCAAAACCGGGAAATTCCGAGTTCCAGTCGTCGACGAGATGGATGTCGAGGCCCGAAGGAAATAATCCCGCGCATCTTCGAATTGCGTCGTTTGTGTCTATCTCGACGATTTCCTGGTTGCCGGAGCCAACGATCGAGAAATCGACCTCGTTAAGGAGGCCCTCGAATGGGAATTCAAACTGAACGATCTGGGAGCCCCACGCCCTTTTCTTGGAATCCAATTTGACATTCATGACGATAAATCTATCTCTCTCCATATCGACAGTACATCCAAAAGATCCTATTTGGTTTCTGCTTAGAGACTTGCCAGCCTAAGGATACTCCAATAGTTCCCAAAAGCTCTCTGGACCTGAGACCAGACGAGCCCACTCTTGACGACTACGTCAGAGCCCGCTACAGTTCGGCTGTCGGTGCATTGATGTATCCGATGATTGGAACCCAACCAGATATCGCGTTCGCGGTTGCGACACTGAGTCGATTCGTGTGTCGACCGCAAACGGATCACCAAGTCGCGCTGCAGTGAGTGCTCCGCCACTTAAAGGCATCGCAAGACGTCTACATCTCATACCGAAATGTAGATCTAATTGGCTATACGGATGCCGATTTCATTGGATCAGTCGTGACCGATGGGGCATACTCGACCTCGGGATATGTCTCTAAGCTCGCGGGAGGCCACATCTCCTGGTCAGCCAAGAAACAGGAAGTCGCCACGTCCTCTACTCATGCAGACTATATCGGCCAGTATAACGCTATTCTACATCTGCAGTGGCTGCGCACCCTCTTAGATGAAACCCATCTTTACCGGTCACCGGCCACACACATTGTGGCCGATAATCAATCTGCCATTGCCTTGTTCGGAACCCAGTGTTCCATAAACGAACCAAAAATCTCAATGTCAAGCTTCACTATCAGCGATCCGTATTGGACGCTGGGGAGATCACAAGGATGAGACAAAAAAGAGCCAGTTGGATAGCAATGCGCAGGCCTGCCTGCGGCAGCCAGAGGTACATGTATTGACTGGGCTCGAATTTCTACCCAGAGGGAAGTTGACGTCCACATTGAGAAGCGCGCCGTGCCGGGACAGGTCAGCAGAAGGCCAGGCGTGTCTTGATTGTCTACTTGAGGCCACAACCAAGGTAACCAGACTCAGGAGCGTCCACAGAGCCGCTTCTGCCACCAGACACCAGAGGCTTTTTGTCCGGCGCATCCAGACATGGTAGGATATCGGAACCAGTCCGGCTGCTCCAATGAGATAGTGACACTTCATTGACAGTTGCGGGTAACGGCGATACACGGCATACAGTGTCACGGGAACGATCAAGATCATCGAACATGCTGCTTGTTTCAGGTTAGCGGACGCAGAGTATAGGCGAGTGTATTGATAGAAGAGGTGCCAGTTCGGCAACTGATCCCAATGCAGCCTTTACGACGACTCTCCTTGATCACACATCTGTCTACACTATCTTGCAATGCGATCAATGCATTCTCAGCCCAGATCAATAGATTAACAATTCAGTATATTTCACGGTCTGACTGGTATACGATGAAGCATCCTAAGCGCGACCGACACCGCCCTCCTTCTCCTTCCCTTCTTCAATATGATACTCCGTCTCACTCCCCGGGCCAATCTCGGCCGCCACAAGCGGCATCGAGACGTTAGGAATAGTTATCAGCTCTTGTTCGTGGCGACACGCTGGAGGAAGGATGGGCTCGAACAGCCGGGGAACGACGAGACCGAGAATCGCAATGACCACAATGATGTGCGCGATAGTAAACCCGAACACGTGAAGCGGGTCGCTGCGTGATTTGTAGAATGCCGGGTACGCGAAGGAGACGATGATCGCGAGGATGGGAGCAGAAATGTATCGAACGACGGGTCCCCAGTAGATAGGGACCCGCCAGTTCTTGCCGGTGACAACCACCAAATTCAGATCGCGGTGCAATTGGTGGCCCTGACATTGAATTATTAGTAACCACCATTTTTGTGGGAAGAGCGAGAGAATTTGACCCACAGAGTAGAATGCCAGCCACCAGAACCGGTTCATCCAGACGTTGCTCCCCCAGAAGCGGGGCGCCGACGGGTCTGGCGTCCTTGCAAGCAGGACAGCAACAATAGTGCCGGCGACGTACAGACCAAAGCCCATTCCAGCACCAGCTTCAGGGCTCACAGTGTGGCCAACGGCGATGCCAAAGACTGTGCCGCCGAAATAACCGGCGTTGTAGACGATAAACGATGGAGTTCCGACTTGGCCCAGAACATCCGTGCAGCGGTACATTGTGGTACTGGCGACACACTCGCTCCACGCGATGAACAGCAAGGACAGGTTGTTGAGCCATGTGTCTACTGCGTCGAGAATATACAGGCCGAACCCAGTGCAGTATATCAGCGACAGCAGAAACGACACCACGACAACAGCAGTGCAGATGGCAGCGCGAGGGACTTTACTGCCCACCGCCGAGTCAGCGAGGAGCGTCACCAGCGACTCAACGAGCGCAAACGAGGAACTAATGCCGACAAGCATCAGAGTAATAAAGAAGAGCACCGCCCAGAAATTAGCTCCTGGCATTTCTACAATGGCCGATGGGTAGGTCAGGAACCCAACGGTGAATGTGCTCAGCTGCACGTCCTCGGGTTGGAGGCCAAGGAAACCGATGACGCCAAAGACAGCGAACGCGGCGATAATCTCGAAGAGAGAGTTGCTGACGGCAATGATGACGGCGTCTTGGACTGCGTTGGCGAATTTGGTGTTATAGGACGCAAAGGCTGTGAAGTAACCGAAGCCGACACCGGTTGAGAAGAAGATCTGACCGGCAGCAGCCTGCCAGATGGCTCCGCTCGCGAGCTTGGAGCTATCCCAATGACCCATGTACATTCTAATGCCATCGACGGCATGGTTAAGCGACACGGAGCGTCCCAGAAGGATGATGATGATGACGATAGGTAACCCCATGGTAATATATACCACACGGCCGGTCAGGCCGACCCCTCTGAATATACACAGAAAAACGACGAACCAGACAAAGGCAGTCCAGCCAGCAGTCTCCCCGATAATCCCGGTGCCTGGGTATTGCGCGTAGTCGACGACGGTATTGCCATTGGCGCTGTAGTTGCCGGGAATCGGGTCCTGGTTGGCAATGACTGTCCCTAGATAAAACTCCTCCCCTCTGCCCGTCCATGGCAGCGGGTCAGTAAACGAATGGCGGAAATACTTCATGGTCCAGCTGAGAATGGGCACATAGTACGTGGCCACCATGTATCCGGTTGCAATGGTGCCCAGGCCGACTCCTTTCGCCCGCTTGTTGATGCGGTGAAATGCGACGACACCACCGCCTCGCGCTGCCTGGCCAATACAGATCTCGAGGATGAGGATTGGCAGTGCCAGAAAAACCAGGGCGATCAGATATGGGAGAAACCATTGAAGACCGTTATTTGGAAAAACGACGGAAGGATATCGCAGGATGTTTCCCAGACCGACAGCACCGCCCATGGCGGCCAGGACAAAGGCAGTCCGCGAACCCCATACGTCGCGGCCGTCTTCCTTTTCAGCCTTCGGGGCAAAGAAATTCAGGATATGCTTGAATCTGTTCATGATGGTTCATGGGTTTGGGATCATGAAACGAAGTTGGAGTCGAGACTTGGCGAAGAGATAAAAGTTAGGGAGCTGGGGGGGACTGTCATGCGTATTTATCGACTTGCAGATCAAATATGGTGACTAGAACGAAGGTAAGCTATCTTCTCCAGGGGACTCCAACAGCTTGACCGTCAGTAACCGGATACTTGTCATCGGCTGAGCGAAGCCAAGGATACAGTATCTGCGGTTGAGCCATCCAAGTGAAAGGATTACAACCCAAGAGAAAGGGGCGCTAGGCCAAGTGCGCCTAAACATGCCAGAATCTTACCCCCCAGTCTAGGGCGTTTTGATGTTCTCAATTACTACATGAATGCGACGTTGTTATGCCCTTTGGATATGAGCATACTTGCTTTTCAGGTGAAGGATACAGAGTAAGAGATGATGCCACCACGTTTATGGAGGACTATACCGCGAGAACTGTCATGGATTGCCAAAGTAGGCCTCGGATAGAGTGGGTCGTCCGTCCTGTGGATCACGATGGAGGTTTCCCCGCAAGATTCAACGGTGGAGTCTTTAGTGGCATCGCTGGACCCTTGTGCTATTGTCAGGGGTTTGCACTTTGTAGAGCCGTACTTCTGGGAATTGCTAAGAGACGTAGCATCGTAAGTGCTCTGCCACCGGGCCGGCAGTCGATGCCCGTGCCGGTCATCTTCATGGTCGTGCTCTTGGCAAGGAGTGGCAATAGTCTTGGCTGTCAAACGGGTTGGTGCGCTGAAACATCTGAGTTTGGGTCGAAGGGCTCCGTCTCCTTCAATGTCGACCATGACACGTCCCCGTCGGACTTGCACAGCGGAAGAAGGAAGACCCGATTCTACGAAGGGAGGTAGAGAAAGGTGCCACAGAAGCTACATCCGCAGTGCCATCAGACTGAAGCTGACAGTACAGTGTAGCACAGACTCAAGGCGCTGGGAATGGGCACGAGCTTGCATCCTTCCTCTACGGTCGGACAAACAAAGGCTCTTGCATTCGTTAATATATGTCACTTCTGCTCATAGGAGCCAGTTCCGCACGCAGCATCACCACGAGCACGGCGTTACTTGGTAATTGAGGAAATTTCTAGGCCGCGCATCAAGACAATGCCATTGCCTTGTCCCATCTAACTTCCTCCCGAATCACGTCGTGCATATTTCCTCCTACCGTGCGTCGAAAGAGGGGGTCCCAAGGCCAAACAGGCATTCACGCCGCCGAGCCGAGTGCACAGAAGCTGGGGATACAATAACAATCCATGATCGTGCTCTGCAATGCGGCCATTCAGGACCTGGATCGGCGATGGGCTCTCGGAGAGCACTCCGTCACGAGACCGGGACAGTACACCAGTGGCGTCCATCATCGTGTGCAGGTGACGGCTGTCCATTGAGGGGACTCTTGACCGCCGGCGCAGGATTCTTGGCGGTTCTGGGCCATTGCCATATGCGGTAGTGCTCCGCCGCCCATCTGGGGAGGTTATCCAAGATATGACAAAAGCTATCGACTGTGATCATTATAAACTCAATCCCTCTGAGAACAGCCGCTGATGGGTATTGTCGGGAGTAAGCGAAGTACAGTGTCTAGCGTCAGACCACCACACGACCTAAAGAACTTCTTAATCAAGTCCAAAACAATCTCCGGCGATTCATCTGTACTGGTATCCTCTCTTTTGATCCTTTTATAGTTCCTTTGGGCAAGCCTGGCCTTCTGGGTCGCGCTTGTTTTGGGAGAGGGACGGTGGGGAAATGATGCGGACACCTGACTTGGTGCCTGTTGGATTCACCGGCCAATGATGAGGCGAAGAGATGATAATAGACATCTACATCGTTTGCTATCACCATCAGTAGCCGTTACCCGATCGTATGGGAGAGTCCGCTCCAGCCAGACTAGCATTCACTAAACTGGTCACGGGAGCTTTAGTGGATGGTCCTCGGGTTATGTATGCGGGGCCATCGCTTGGCTATTTGAAGTAGTCTCCAAACCTCCTAACCTATTCATTGTTAATGAACGATCCCCAGTTGCTGGATCCAAGTATTATATATGTTCCACGGCGGACCCTTTTCTTTTACCTGGAACCTGGAGTAAGCTGTCTCTACATGTGTGCGGCTTGCCGTTCATGCCTGTAATTGTGTTAACGTGATCGAACCCGTCATCTGTCCTATTCATAGCAGCAGAAAGGAACCACAATAAATGCTATGGATGATAATGTTATGTCGGTAATATATGCGCGGTCGGAGGAGAAATCGCACCCAGCGTCGCCTCTCGGTTACCTTGCACCTCTATGTGTTGCCATGTTATTCATTTTCGTCTGGTAGGCCGGTATCACGCAAGTCCTCTGGAGCTCTTCCTGACCCTTTGAACCATTCCAACAGGGCGATTGTTGGGGCTAGGCATCGCTATATCCGTCGAAACCAGGGCGAGCGTCCATTAGACCCGGAAAGCCTGGTAATGTCGAAGGAAGTCATCACGGTCATCACCAGGAGCGAGGTCGATAAGCAATTTCCGATGGTAGATTACAGCACCTGGTGGACGAGTCGTAATAAAAACAAAGCTGAGCAGAAGAAGATTGGTAAACGCGGCCCGACTGCGTTGGATAATGACCGAGACGAAGATGACAGGCCTGTTGATCGCCCACCGAGTCCTCCAGAGACGGAAGGACAGCATGGGTCTGGGAATACGCCCGATAAATCAAACCTCTACGAAGCATGCAGGAAGACGGCCTCGTGCGAATCAGATGACTTACACTCCTTGTGTGCGATTTGCATGGATTGTTTTCAAAAGGGCGACATTGTCCGGCCCTTGAGCTGTGGACACATATTCCATCCATTTTGCGTGGATCCCTGGCTCACCGAGCAGAACGCCTGCTGTCCCCTGTGCAAGAAGACCTTTTTCTTCCATCAGAATCCTCTGATTGAGACGAGGGTGATTGGCTTCACAGCCATTCTACCCGCAGCCCCGGGAACTGTCCTGCTAAGGGATGGCGTTGTTTCCAGAGCTCAGTGAGGTCAGAACAACAGTTTCCGGCGCTGGGACGCAGTGAGAAGTTGCGCGAAAGTTTTTCTTCAAGCGAACTGGGGCGTGTCGCTGATACTCGTGTCATTGCATTTTAACTGTATCTCCCGGCGATAAGGAAACCAACGTCGTCACAAAACAAAGTAGAATATAATACGATCTGGTGTTTGACGCAGACGCTTCGCTGCATGCGTATGAGGAGGAGTGAAGTCGGGCTCGAAGGCAGAGAGTAAAATCGCCTTCATAAGTCTGATCCTGCCATTCTGAATTCCCAGGGACCCGGAAAAACTAAGCCCACTTTCCAAGCAAAGCCATGAGCGCGGGCATCAAGGCAAAGCAAAGTGAATGCTATCAGAACAGTACGAACAGGTGCCTTACGCATAGACTGAGTGAACATAAATTCGTGCGCCAGCAGTTCGACAAGACCAATATAGATAAGGATTCCCGCGGATATCGAATCAAAGACGCCGTGGACAATCAGGGTCGTTTGACCGTTCGGCGGATAACTCCTGCGTACACCCAGCCCAATAACGATGGCAATGGGAGTAGAGAATCCGTAAGCGAGACCCAGAATATACGGGGTCAGTCCTCTCGTCCCTGCCCAGGGAAAAGTAGGTAAAGTAGGAAAAGTAGCAAGGCGAGAGCCCAAGCCCAAGACTTCAAAGGTCTGGTGGAAGACAGTGACGATGTACAGGGTCGTAAATCCCGATCCAGACACCGCAAGGGTCAAGCCGATAAACACAGAATGGAAAATAATACCAACTTCCAAGACGAAGATTAAGGTCAACTGCGCCGCGTACATTTCGGTCGCTGCACCTGACTTTCCGATCATTCCATACGGCTGGTGTTGGCTTGAACGCCCATCATCATTGACGGATAGAGACCTTCCGCTTTCGTCAGTATCGGTGCCCCTGAGGGCATCACAGTCGGCATGTTGGCAAGTCGATGCCTCCAGGGCCACCCCATCCATTACCAAGGTCAGAGGTCATTACCTCATGACAAATTTCGACGGCTGCTAATGAACCAAATTTAGGCGTCGACCATGGCTTTTTCGTGAATTTAACTATCTGCTTGCTTTGGCCACCGGTACGTCAGCCGAACAAACGCTTTGAACACGCCACTCAAAGAAAGAGAATAAAGGAATTCTACACTTTGTAGGATAACTCCAGTGCTACCTTCGATGCTCCAATTATTTTCTTTATTGATCCTACTGCCAAGACGCTACCCAGGAGAATGCTGCGTCCAATGAACCTTGCTACGGCAGAGCGAATACAAGAGAGCCGTTCTAGACCGATTCTGAAAAATTAAGCCTAAGCTCAGAACAGAGCTAGCGCCGATGCATGGGCCAAGCTGAAAACCTTGGTTAACAAACCGAACACATTGTTCTCGTATGCCTCCTGATCATGGATGGGCATATTGTTGGTTATATTTCCGGGGAAGGAATGTACGGCGATCAGGTAAATTGATCCAAGGGTGGGGCCATCTCAACGCAATTAGCGATGTGATACTCCAGTGCTGGTGATTTGTTAGACCCGACGCTCATCGTCCGCGCGCCCAAATGATACAGTGTCAATATAGTCTTACCTATCAGACATTGACTAATATTAAGGTTCTAAGGTACGTGTGCGCGTATCAACTGAAATGCATAAAACAATGTTGCGGAGCATATCCGAGTAAAAGCATGGGGAAGTCCCGCAGGCCCAGCACACCTCACCGTTCCCCAAACCGGGGAGACAGATACTCCCCATCATATTCATGACGGAGCACGCTTCTCACGAAAGACAACGTCGAGAAAAAATTGGTGGAGTCCACACCAGCCTCTATACAGCATCTTGGCCGACAGCTGATTGTATTGAGGCATAAAACACTCGGGGTTGTGATGCCCCAGGGTACCGCACCATTAAGCATAAACTCTCCGGCTACGGCCCCAAATTCTGCCACTATATGGTCGTTCCGGGTGCTGGTATGTTTCGGAGGCAACAAGACAGCATGCCTTCATTGCCCAGAAAGGGCGGCATGAGAGACAAGACAGTTCCATTGGACGGGTAGGGGCGGCCATCTCAATTCCACTGCTGTGGGCTAATGCGAACCCGCGTTCATGAACGCTGGGGTGTCATCAATCGATTCATGTTGCGGCATTGCTGGAGCATCTGCCGCGCGTTCGCCGGAACAGGTATATTTGCGTTTTCACATGCCGCTACTTGGAGCTCGAAATAATGCTGTGCCGCAGTATACTGCCGGACAGACATATACATCTGGCCAAGAAGCTGCAGCATACCCTGGGCTTGCGGGTTGGACAGACCGACATGGGTTTTAGCCCACTTAAAGTATCTTTGCAGCCAAGGAAGCGCCAACTCGATATTACGGCCTGCGCCGTTGAGAAAAATCCCACGCGTGCTGCCCTGTTTCGCATACAATAGTCCTATATATGAAACAATATTCATGGTCTCTGGGTGCTCGGTCCCTAGAGACTCTTCGGCGCTAACCATCGCGCGTCGCAGAGTCTCTGACGCTTCTGTTGACCGGTCATTGACTGCCATCTGAAGATATCCGTACAGTCGTAGTGCCCGGATACTTAGTGGGTGCAGTGGGCCAAGCAGCCCATGAAGTCCATTCGAAATACTTGCAACCATGTCAATGGTTTGCCGGGCCTGTGATTCATAACGCATCATTAATCGTCCCATATGGTCGGCGGTTTCGTGTCGACCGAGCATCACTTCCGCGCTGTCTAGTTTGGATTCCCACACTTTGATATGACGGGAACCGAGGAGCGCCATGAGAACTGCAGTACACTGATGTGAAATATCAATAGCCTCTTGGCGACGGCCGAGCGCCATGTAAGCTATACTGATTCGACGTCTCGTAGCAAGAGTATCAGGATCATTTTCGCCAACAGTCATCTGTTGTCTTGCAAGCGCATTTGCGCAGACCGATTCACCTTCCTGGACCTTTCCTTGTCGACATAAAATCTCGCCCATAACGCTTTGTGCTTTGAGAAAAAGAGGGTGGTGCTTGTTAAACAGCCGTTCGCTGTTCCGTGACACCCACTCACACCATTTGGCTGCCTTGGCTAGGCATCTCGCCTCAAGGTCAATTTCGGAAAGCTTGTACGCCATGAGCAATGTGCTCGGGTGATCTTTTCCTAGAGCCCGCAAGTGTTCCTGGAAGATAGCATAGGCCACGTCTCTGGCTTCATCCCAACGTCCATGGTTTTCATGGTCAGCTACCTGCAGTGACCGAGGATCCTTGTCTACCGCTCTGTAAAGGGTACCTATAATCTGGACTGTCGGGCGGGGCGGCTTGCTCATTGAATATGCGTTACTGCTGTTGAAATGTTGCGGTGGACGAGCGCGTGCAGTAGCGGGGGATGGTGGAGATGTGTATCCTTGTTCTACGGCCAAAGTTTGGTCGACGATCTGTTTGATGTTCCCCACGATGAGTTTGTACATGGCACCTCGCTTGCTCACTTTGCACATGTTGGAGTGGTCAGCGTCCAACTTAAGCCGCGTCTCCCGGTTTCCAGGAAGGCCAAGTATGGCAGACTCTTCGTCCACGACGTACTAGCGCTGTTTAGCGATGGATATGATACGAAACACCATCCACTTACACGACCAACAGAAGGCTCGCTTGCGCGAAAAATGGCCTCCCTCCCTTCAACAAAGCTAATAACACGATAATCTTCCAACTGGCGGCAAAAGCGACTGCTCATCTGACGAGTAAGGAGTGAATTATTCTCCAGACAATCTAAAAGATCATTACCGGCGTGACCTTTGCTAACATATTGCGCCACGTTGGTTGCAACTTTCCCTATCTCGATACCCTTAGCACCGCGATGTGGAGTGCCGAAGAAAACAAGACCACAAGTGTCTGTGCGGATCGAGTTGTACTTTGGGTTATCTTGGGCGTTCAAGAGTGCCTGTCGATCAATAAGAAACAGGGCAAACAGACGCCGTATGTATGTTGTGGTTTACCTGCTTTATCACCAGACCGCCCAAACTATGAGCGACGAAGATAATTTTGGGGAGTCGCGTATTCTAGGAACCTTAGTACGCAAGACCATCCTCCGTAGGAAACATACCATTCGAGGATTACGCTCCATATCAAGTAGGTTGAGCAACGTGTCCGCATGATCCTTCACACTAGCATTTGACATAGACTGAGGGTTGAACACGTTGGAGTTATAGCCGTAGATGAAAACGCGGGCCTGCGGGATGTCTCTGGTAAGGTAGTCCCGCGGCCAGAATGTACCGTTCGGATGGGTCCAGGTCTTGAGAGCATAATCGGCATCACCAGAAGGATTCAGGCCATGGACGAAGATAAACTGGAAAGTCCACATTAGTTGTATACTGAAGCCAGCGCGGGAGTCCTACTCGATTTTCGGTATCTCTGAGGAGGTATAGACTGCCTCAAGAAATGGAAACTCGATGCTGGTCGGAGTCTAGTTGTATTATTAGTACTTGATATGCTGAAGTCAGTACACAACTCACCGTCATGGAGAGCGCAAACGAAATTAGTGGATGGGAAGGAGAATGGCTAAAGAACGAACTTCACCGGATAACTGACAACTGAGCGCACGAGCCATTATCGGCCCACAAAGAGCATGTGACAGAATCCCGCTGACCGCTAATACGTCGTCATCATAATGCTTGATCGCTCCCAGATATCGTGGAGGGTCTTCAAGGTCTAAGCGATCGAATACGAGGGCCACGGCCACCGGGCCAAACAGATAGCTTGCCGCCCCAACCCAATTTGGCACTGGTAAGCGAGTACAGTTCGACTCGCCAATGCCAATCTGCATTGGAATGGACCTCTCTTGTTAGGTCCATGCTCGGATACGTGGGAAGTCGCCAAGAACTACAAGTGGGGACTTGTCGATTCGGCGGAGATGGGCCCCCGACTCTCTGTAGTGTCGTTCAGCCCCATTATACATAGCTATTCTCCTTCCCGGAACCAAAGTCCGGAGAGACTACGTTTGAATACCGATTTTTGGCCTTGGCATACCTGGCACCCAAGGTCCCATGGTAGAATAACTGCGAGAGGGTTCCTTAAGCTAAAATTCTGCTAAGCCTAGGGCCTACAGTAATTTGTACGAGTATCTGGTCACTTATGAGTTATTACACGACGTATATAATAGTTTGGGGAGTACCATGTCTAAGCGCTTGCCTGGGAAGTTATTGGCTGAGGGCCTTTACAGATCCAGGGAGCAACTCTCATAGCTTTAGGAACTGTAGATTATGGTTAAGCAGTATAGTTCACCAAGTCATCCCTCCCAAACATAGATGTAGCTCCCATGGGGATACATAACAGTTTCTTCCTAGGCCACCCTTATGAGGACTGTGGCGCCATGTGCCTGGCGTTTGACGACTCGGTCTTTCAACAGCTGAGTTTTGGAATACTGAGTGTTGGATGTAAAGGCGATCCCAATCCCGAACTCAAAGGGATATACCACCTTCACCCGATCATTCAGCCTGCTTCAGAGTATCGATCCATTCCAGCTCAGTCAAAGGCTTCACACTCTTCGTGAAATCGGGGTCGACGAAGCTGTTCCGAACAATACCATCACAGTCAACCAGTAAAGTAGCGGCCACTGAGACCTCTGAGGAATCATCCCTATTATGTTCCGTCGGCTTATTCCCGAAAGTTTCAACAAAGCGTTTGCAGACTGTTCAATTGGGTATTGAGCAACCCTAGATGTCTGGCCTACTGATTCTGTGGGTCTGAGAGGATCGGAAAATGGAGATCATTCCGCGCCACCGGCAACGAGGAATACGTGGGAGTTTCGGGAGAAATCGCCACCAGTGTTACTCCTTTCGGTTTGAAATCGTCCCGATGGTTCTGCAGTGCGGCCAGAGCCGGGTTGCAGAATTGACACCACGAGCAGCGACAAAAAGTAATCAAGAGCGGTCCTCTGCGCAGCAAATCATTTCTAGTCAGCAGTTGCTTAGTAGGATCGATGAGTTTGAACTCTGGAAGTTGGTCTCCAAACCTGTATGGTCGCCTTCAGGTCAAACTCCTTGGACTTTCGCATCCAAGAGGAGGTTTTGATCTCGTGCGGTGTGATTTACTTGAAGCGCTCGAACAGACGAAATAACTCCCATTCAATGACATTACACTCGGATATTCTTCTGTAGAGTCTATCTGCAGTAAATGAATGGGTGTTTCGCTCCAGTAGAGAGGCCTTGCTGTCACAGCAGTCTCCGCACCCGATCATTGATTGGCCATCTTTAACCTGTTGTCCCCACACCCTGGTGGCTGAGGTCGGGTAAAGCTGACCTAAGACGATTGACAGCCTCTTCGCAGCCTGGACCATAGTCGACCTAGATGTAGCCATCGTTAGGGTTGTTCTGACGTACGTCCCGTTGAGGTTGACATCGGCTGCTTGCGGGCTCGGCGACGGTAGAAGACTCGCTTAGCCCACTTCCAGGCCTCAACCCCCACGAAGAAAAGGACAGCCTCGACAGCCACAATTCCCCACTCCCACGTGATGGGCTTGTGCTTAAAGACGACATCATTCAGCACAGGGATGTAGAGGATTGGGAACATGGTGATCCATCCGGCCATGATGGACCAGAAGAGAAACTTGTTCCGCCATACATCGTACATCCACTGGGTGAAGTATCTCTTGGATTTTGGCTGCATGCGAAAGAAGGACCTCCGCATATTGATCATTTCCCAGGCCAGAAAGAGTGCGAACCAAGTCAGGCAGACGAATGTGGTAGCACGGGCTTTGAAGACCAGTTCGCAGTCTGTAATCTCCTCGGACCACTCTTTGTTGCAGCCCCGTGCTAAATTACCGTCGCCGAAACCCCACATCCGGACAGAGAATGCGGCCAGACAGAGTGCTGCGGTCCAGACGCCATAGACCAGGATGTCAACAATCACCTCCCAGGTGAATATGCCTTGCTTGCTCTGAGGAGGACGATCCATGATGTCGGGGGCGGCTACCTCCATTCCAAGACCCATATCGGGCATGCCCGAAGTGATCATAATAATCCAGAGAATCTCGACCGGCGACAGCGGAAAAACAGACTGGTTATCAGCGTCCTTGAATGCTAACCCAATGAGCAGAGTGCAGGCTTGAGCGATATTTTCAGATAGCAGATGTAGCACAAATTTCTGAATATTATCGAAGATGCGGCGCCCTTCTTCAACAGCGTTCAGGATTGAGGCAAAATTATCATCCGTAAGAATAATGTCCGATGCGTCTTTAGCCACGTCTGATCCTGCCTGTCCCATCGCAATCCCCACATCGGCATGCTTAAGCGATGGTGAATCATTGACTCCATCGCCAGTCATAGCCGCAAACCGGCCACGACGATGAAGGGCGTCGATCATGCGTACCTTAGTCTGGGGTGCGCAGCGTGCAATGACCAAGGGAAGGGTGGGCAACGCATCCACTTCTTCGTCTGAAAGTTTGTCGAACTGGCCTGCTGTCATGACCATAGCATCTGCGACATCTGCGGCCACCGTGCTGAAATCCGCAGGAAGTATTCCTACTTGCTGCGCAATTGCTTTAGCGGTACCGGGGTGATCCCCCGTAACCATATGCACGACTATACCAGCCCGGTAGCAAGCCTGGATTGAGGCCGCCGTCTCCGGTCGCGGCGGGTCGTACAAACCGATCAGCCCTAAAAAACACAAGTCCTTCTCAATGCCTTCGCGTTCCAGTTCAGAGCTTTCGAGCAACTGTGCCGGACCATCATACGGCCGATGGGCAAGGGCTAACACCCGAAGCCCAAGCTTAGCCAGCTCCTCCATATTCTGAAAGATCAGGTCACGGTGGTCGTCAGTCATAGCCACGGGGGTGGCAGAACCTTGATCCCAAATTACTGTTGTGCATGCGTCGACAATCCGCTCGACGGCACCTTTGGTGAAGATCATAGTATTTTTGTCATGGTTATCCGTCGGTTTGGCTTTGCTGAAGATCACGGACATCTTCTTCACGGTGGAATCGAACGGGAATTCGGCCTTTTGGCGCCACGGGGCATCTTCGCCTTTGGTCCAACGGTCGCGATTCCAATTGAACCTGGATGCGAAGACTTGGATTGCAATCTCCGTGGGTTCACCCCGTGCATTCCATTCTCCATCCTCCGACTTGAAAACGTGAGAAAGGTTGGCCATCGATGCGACGTTCAGAAAGTCCTGGAGCCGCCGGTTGTCCAAAACTAGGTCTTCGACTCTCCCTGGGGGATGCTCTTCCTCCACCTCTTCAAAGCGCAACGGAGGCACTGGACGGAAGGTGACGTCTCCAACCGTAGGGTTAAAGGGCTCATTGGATGTGCCGACCGAGTATGTCCCACGGGACGGGATCCACGCCTTTTTGACAACCATCTTCCCCTGGGTCAACGTACCTGTCTTATCAGAGCATATATCAGTGACGGCGCCGAGAGCTTCCAACGAGTCTAGTTTGCGAACGATCACGTTCCGCTCGACCATGCGCTTGGTGCCCACCGCCATGGTGATCGTCAGAACGACCACCAGACATGCCGGAATCATACTGATACCGGTCGCAACGGCGTACATGATCACTTCATTGTTGCTGCTGAAGTAGTTTGCAGCCATACAAACAATGGCAAAGACAACAGCGATCCCGAACAGTAAACAAGCCAGCTTGGACAACTTCCTTTGTAGGGGCGTCCCAATATTGACACCAAGGAATCGACCGACGGCGTCTGTTCCAGTGAGAGTCCATGCCTGAACGTACCAGCGCTTTTTGGTCTCGCCGTCAGGGCCGCGCTTAACCGGGCGACGTTTACTGCCACCAGACCGCAAGGCAAGGGCAATAGAGCCGATTTCGGTGGACATACCCGTACCGACGACTACACCCCGCCCGCGGCCGCGGGTGACGGTGCTCGAGCTATAAGCAATATTGAGGCGGTCCCCCGGGCCAGTGTCTTCTTTGAATGTCGACTCACATTCCTTCTGGACCGGGAGAGACTCGCCAGTCAGGAGAGCCTCGTCTGTCTCGAAGTTCACTGCTTCGACCAGACTGTTGTCATTAGCCGAAACTCGCCAACTCGGAAAAGCCATAGAGTACAAAATGTTGTTGAGGGATAACTAACCGAATGTCCGCTGGGACAGTATCTCCCGTCCTCAGTTCGACCATGTCACCCGGCACGATCTCCTGCGACGGAACGGAGAACGTATGGCCTCCTCGTGAGACGGTCCCCGTCGGTGACGACAGCGAGTGAAGTGACTCCATTGTCTTTTCTGCGGCGTACTCCTGGAAGAAGCCAACGACGATATTCAACACTATGACTGCGCAAATGACTCCACCCTCGATCCATGACTGTATACCGAAACTGACCGCCATGGCGAGAATCAAGACCTGCGGCGAATGAATTGGATCAGATTTCAGAGTTCTCAACAGATTACAATATTATCACGAAAGGGATAATGGGTCGCTTAACTAGCATCATGGCATTCGCCACCTGGCGCACGAGGATCTTTATCACGGAAACGCCCTCGCCTTCGTCCAGTTTATTGGGGCCATACTGCTGGAGTCGACGATGGGCTTCCTCGGGGGCCAGACCATCGTCCAGCGCCGTGCCGAGTTCCTCAATCACAGCCTCATAAGGCAAAGAATGAGCCGGCCGACTCAATAGAGTTGGGCCAGCACCCGACGCTACGTCGGCGTTAATGCCGTGTTTCTCGCTTGGCATTGGAGGTAGCTCGTAGGTCAGCAATAGCTGGTGGTGACCAATTCTGAACTGCTGAACTGTGTCTCTTTATCGGGAAACAAATGTTCCAGTCGGCGTGGGGAGGGGCGCTACCAATTTAAGGAGATTTGGGCGGTTCTCGCGTAAGTTGTCGGTGTGGTTGTCCCAGTTTTTAGCCTTAGCCCATTGGCATAATCCTTGGGCCTTTCTGCGGCAGGCCTATGGAGCTACTGATATCATTGGAAGCGGAGGGACTGGACACTTGGCGCCAAGCATACCGACCAGATTTTGCCACCCGAGGCGCTCGGCCATTTACCAAGGTCGGATCGTGGTGAATAATCACACCCAGCTTCCGAGGAAAGCCCTCGGCCGTTTCCGGACAAGCACGGCCAGACTCCACGAAATGCGAGTAACTTCCCCCAAACAAATGATGCGCTTTCAGGCAATGGGACTCTTAAGCGAGTAAACGACTGACTGGTTTTAGATCTGGTTGCACGTAGCCTTCTGCATTAAATCGGTGGGTCCAGTCTCAACGCTCCCTTCTACTGGTTGGGAAGATGCCCCTCTTCCGTGCCTGTATGTGGCAGACGGAATATTATTCAGGGTATGTAAAGCATGTCACTAGCTGTCATGCAAGCCAAGTCTTCACAGTGTCCACGCGCTTCTTAAGTATCATCCGACACCGGTCCGGGGACGTAGAGATCTACGTTTAGAGGCGCTCCCACCTAACTAACCATAAATGGCACCGAAAGCATCGTTGAACATTGAGCAATACTTAGATTGTCTAACTGACCTGCTTCCTGCTTGCCTGTCTTAGGCCCATCAATGTACCCATTGATTTCAGCAGCACTGAAGAGTTGGGCTTGTTTGAAACGGCGAGAAAAGATAACGTATATCTACCAAGATAGACCCCTACCCTGCTCCTGGGATGGCAGCCCTGGCGCCGAATTACGTCATTGTGTGTAATATCTCCTGATCGTCAGCTTTGACTTATCTGGCTTGGTCTTGGGCGCTGATCTCGCATGTGACGGAAAGTCGAATCTATCATCATCCACTAGTCGTTCGCTAGGAAGAAGGATAGCTCGGTCAAGTTGGTACGGTAGTCCGCGATGGCGGCCGCGAATCATCATGACGCAGATCACAACTTTACTAAAGGTATTAAACTGCCCGCTTAAAGACGTGTTGACGGTGGGATAACCAAGGCTGAGGCCAACATTGCCACTGGTAAGATGTCAGTGACGGTCGACGTTGTACGTTGACGGTCGACGACAGCTTAATGACTTACTATGCGGAGACGACTTCGAAGAATATGGCGAATACAGAGAAAGACTGGCGTTTCTAATTAGTATAAGTTTAAGATAAGTAAAGGAAAGCAGAGGCGTACCGTATCATGCATGATCCGCTCGGACTCGGAGATGCAAACACAAAAAATGCCGAGGAAGATATACCACAAGTCAAAACTGAGCTGGTTACGCACATGTGAGAGGAGGTATTTCGTCCCGTCTTGTTCGTCAAGATCAGAGTCTTTCGAAAATACGCCAAGCGTTTGCCCTTCGTACGTGTTGGAAGCGCGGATGCTGAGGGCAATCGGGAAAATTGCAATATACATCATAACCAGTAAACTGAACTGGACCGCCGGGTTAACATCCCCAAGATTGAACGTTGACGTTCCAGTATGCCGAGAGGAGGCCGCTTGGAATATCGCGGCCAAAACCCTTGGTCCGCCCGGAAGATTATTGACCGCCGGGTTGTGGAGGTCGAGAACGATAATCAAAAGGACATCCACAGCATTTAGGAGAAAAATGACCCCAAAAAGGATCCATGTTGGCTTGCTTAGGAAAAGCAATACGTAGCACCGTCGTGGATATTTCAGAAGATAATCCAGAGGCTCCTTGAGGGAAGATTCCTGGGGCACGCACATATGCATAGTCCAAATGACAAGACGCAGGAAGCAAGGATAAAGAGTATTTCCAGCAAAGGCGAGAAAGCTCATCAATAGCATCGGCCATGTGGCATCCTGGAATGATACCATTGAATCCGGGGTAAGCGTAAAGCCGAGGTTGTCAACCATCGTCTGAGCGGAATAGAACGCCCTGTCCTCGTCAGCACGCCACCATCATAGTATGTCGAGCTGTCGTATCAATGACATACCACCAAACGCTCCCTTGCCCGCATTCCTCCAGGTAATCTCTGTACTTGTGGTCCGCATGAAGGATCCAAGGCATCAGACCAACAACACCTAGCACGTGGAGCCCGATGAGATACCCTAGCAGTGGCGTTAGCTGTCGCCTCTCAATGTGGCCGGCCCCTGTCGGATCCCTACCGATCACGATCCTCAGTAGGACTTTCAAAGCACGGTACTCGATCCCTCCTATAGTTTCTCTATCCTTGGCTGTGAGGTTGTAGAATTGGGAATTCCGGCCGACGGATGCCTGTGAGGAGATGCCCGGAAGGTTCAAATCCTTCGAAAGGGAAGTAGCTCTTCTGATCCGTGGACCCTCCTCGCTTGGTCGCCTGCCGATCACAAACAGGGACGACGCCACACGTCTCAACGGTACCGTATTGCTAGCGAAGTCACTCCATCTATGCTGGGAAGCTTCGGATTCCGCGTCGCTGTCTAAGTGGCGCGTCAACAGCGTCAGTCTCTTGTCGCCGTCAAAGAGAAATAGTAGTACGAACCGGATATCTCCGAATCCTCTTCAACTTCCTGGATAGGCATGCCTGCAGCCGGGTTATTCATGGACCTTTACGTGCAAAGCGATAAGCGTACCTCTGTCGCGTTCGCGCGGAGAAGGGACATACAGAGCCTTGCTGTTCTCAGCAAAGGAGATGCTCCTGGCTGTGGACTGTTCAGGGACCGCGCCTTCGTCTGGAGACTGGGAACTGCTGTGCTCGCTATGACAAAGTCGTTAGTTGATCGACGACAGGAACTATACCTTGAAGGTCCACTTACATGGGCGCGGATTGGTGTCTTTCCAAATCCGAGTACTGTTCTGATGGCTGATATGACCCCTGTGCTGGTTTGCGATCCTTGAGATCGACGGCCTGCGCTTTAGGCGCCTCTTTATCGTCGTTGCTCGCCGACCGTGCCTTTGTCGAGAGAATTGTAGGCGCTATGGCAGTTAGTACAGCGTCAGCCAGCGATCCACGGATGACTTACCTATTTGTTTCAAGCGCTTCTCAAACCAATGAAGTCGAACCGCGACGACGATGATGTTAATAAACATCAAGTTCGTTATAATGGGTATGACATAGATGAAGACTTGCTGGTATGTCTTCAACAGTTTCACATCGACGCTGCAAGCTTTCTGTCAGTAAATAACTCGGAGATATGCAATTTTGGCGTACGGAGTGGCGTACGTGTTTAGGCCAGATTCCGTCGACGCGCTCGCGCCAAAGAAATAGGCGTCAACTGCCTTCAAGTTGCCATAAGGATAAAGGATTACAAGTCCCAGAATTCCGCAAAAAATGATATATGCATCTGGTTCAATATTAACCTTTCGATATTCTCAAGGTCCCTTGGGAAAGGCAACATGCAATGCAAGGTGATGAAAGTTAAAGGCGGTTTCCACATGCCTTCCGACGCAAGGGAGAACGTCCGGGGAAGTCTAGGATCTGCAGAAATGTATGGCCGAGCTCGATGCCACCAAGGACACTTCCAAGGCGAGGTTGGAGGACGAGTCAGAGATGGGGTATAGCTGCAGTAAAAATTCTCACCGCAAGGATGCCTGTACTTAAGTGTTGGCGATGCGGTTGAGGGATTTAAAACCGCCAATACGAGGAGGGCGGGTTTTCAATTTTTCCCGACATCCACCAATTACTCGATCTCATGGTTCTGAGTAAAATGCTCCAAAGCCCCCATTCTGTTCGATAGTCGTGGTCCATCATTAGGGGATTTAATTAACAGGATATCACACTGACGAAACATGCCGGGTTGCTGTTTGACGCGGCACTTGCAGTCCCCATTCGCCGTCCCCTATACGCCTGCCGCTGACCTTGACAAGAACGCCCACCGTGGCGGGACCGATAATTGTATCGAGCAAGATTGCCCAGACCCCTGTTATGAACCCGTCCTCGCTGACGTACGTCGTCTGGTTGTACTCTATCTCAATAATCAACAAACCGATCTCACCCCGCGCTACCATGGCGGAACCCAGAAGCAACGCAGAAAGCCAAATTGTTCCCTGATCTTTTCTCCTTTCCGCACTCACTTGGCCATCCTGTTCTCCATGGCCGCCTTTCCCTCGCCCAGAGAGTGAACCAATAGGATGACAAGACCACAACGGTAACCATATTCCCACAATAAACTGCAAGTCGTTAGTGGAAAGAAAGTGCATGGATACAGGGTCTGCGCAACCGTACCTTGGCTAACACCATAAGAAGCGTGAAAACGATGCCTCTCCATATCCTCTCACCTGTCCAAAGTTGGACAAATGGTATGGCGAATCCGATACTAGCGAAGAATAAAGGTTCTATGAGATACTTCTGGGCATCCATAAGGTACTTTTCGAATGTATGAACAAATGTAGGGCTCTTGCTCGCGAACTTTTCTCCCTATTCGCGGCTCATGACGACAAAGGGTCCCTCCGGATGCTTGCTCGGTATATATGTTAGGAACGTCCCGGCCAAAAAAGCACTGAAGAGAACTGATGTCCCAGCGTATGCCGCAATAGTTATAAATGCAGATAGCGACAATGTCATTAGGATGATATTAGAAACGTGGTCGTATCGCGCAAAGTGGTGTTCCAAGAACCGCCGGAACATCGGAGCGAACATGAACTTTGTCATAGCAGGAGTGACAATCGCCATCGCAATTGAAGCCACAATAGGACGTCCAATGAGCCAGCCGAAATCCACGTCGTCACCGCCCTGAAGCTGACCCAAATTACCAATGACGCTGGGTCAGGTTAGCTGACTGACAAGATACTTTCGACTGCGGTGGGGTACAGACCTAGCCACCACAAGCCCGACTACATCGTCAATAACGGCTGCGCTAACCAAGACAGAACCAACTCGTGTCTGTGCGAGGTCAACAGTACCCGAAGCGGAGGAAATGACCGCAAAAGTCGTGCCTATATAATATAAGAACATGCATCTAGAAACCTCTCGGCAGATGGAATAAGAAGCACCCACCTAATGACGTAGCCGATAGGGCTGCTCCGATAATGAAAGTTTCGACAGCGCCTGCGGTAGGTAAGCTTTCGATGCATCTATGCGAATCAACCAGATCTCACCATATCCGAATCCAAGATAAAGGGGAAGGTAGGATAGGCCTATGGGAAAGCAGACACCTGTAGCAGCACCGAGCATACTAAGCATCAAGTTCGCCTTCAGAAGATCGATCCGAGCGCGAAGAACTCCTGGGTTGGATGATGTAATTACCTGGACTAATACCGCACAACGGACGGCAACATACCTTCAAATATAATTAAGATCAGGCCAACATACCCCAGGGAAAGAAATGTTTTCTGCCAATCCGCCTCGAGGATGTCGGCGAGAGGTTTCCCGTAGACAATATCAACTGCAATGTGGCCTATGATGCCCGCCCGGATAATCTTGGCAGATGCCCATTCCGCAAGGGACAGTATGAAAAAGAAGGAAACGATGATCAAAATCTGAACAACTGCACAGTTGTCAGTCTCGCTAACATGTGGTATGGCGGTTCAATTGGTAGCTCTAATATCTCTCTTGGTCCGGAAAATCTGCCTAAACATGGGGTCTTCATACGTCGACATAGTCGCCTCTTGGGTCAGCAGCTCCACCCCGCTCACCCGCCCGGCACCAGAGGCTGCTACTCAATGATTCGCCACCCTTTGGAGGAGTAAGTAGTGCTCGCTCGCGGTTGCTTGAATCAGAGGGCAAGGAGACAGGCATTCTACCACTCACTGTGACGGGACCAAAATCCATAAGGGGACTTAAAAAGACAAAAAAAAATCTACTCTGGCAGAGGAAAGGAACAGGGACGCGAGGGACAAAGGAAAACCTTCAAGCCGGAATATCATTCTAAGACCGTCGGCCAGGCGTCACTCAACCCTACCAACATGGAATAGAGGAAGGATACTAAAATCGCCAACAATGACTGTAAAAATAGAAGGATATCGAGAGGATTATTCTCAGCACCAGCACAAAGAATCACGTACAGGATGTCCGCTAAGTCTCGATAGTGATAGGTCCCAGAGTGGCAGCCCGACAGCAGCGAATTCCACGCAGCCACTGGGAAGAGAGTATTCCAGCTGCTCCGGGCCGATGCCCTGCATCGATACTCAACATAGAATGTAGCACTCTACAGCTGTGTTCCTGTCAAACAAGGGGATTAGCGTCTATAAAAAGGTAGAGCAGAAAGTGGATAACCTGACTTGGGATATATCTTCGACCAGGAAGTTGTCCTTTCCGACTTTTTGCTCTTCGATGAAGTCTCTGAAACACTCGTCCTGTTCAGTGGCTGAATGCCATGGGTACCGTCCCGCTCTCATGGCGATGTAAACAATAGCTGCGGCCCATATATCTACTTTTCTGGGATCGAATGCCTGATCAAGGTACTGCTCTGGGGAGACATAAGGAGCCGAACCACAGCGTCTGGTGCTCATATGTACCCGATCTTCCCAAGCCAGGCGAAAGCACTCCGCGTTCCCAAAATCCGAGATCTTCAAGCAGCCGCGATCGGTGAGGAGCAAATTCTCAGGCTTTAGATCACGATGAGCGATACCCATCTCGTGGAGATAAAGAACACCACGCATCAGCTGTTTGAAGAAACAATCGGCCTCCTCCGCTATGAGATGGCGTGAAGCAGCAATCAATGAATGAAGATCACCGCCAGAACAGTACTCCATGCAGCAGCATAGATTCCCGTAGCCCAACGGTAGGAGGTCGAACGTCTGGATAATGTTCGGATGACGTAGGGAGGATGCAATTGAGAACTCCGACATCACCCGTCTGCAATGATCATTTTCGGTCTGCTCCTGGCCCCGCCGAAAAATTTTCAGGGCGTAGCAGCGATCAATCTGCGGGTTACAGGCTCGGATTTTATGTGATACGAACACCACACCGTGGGCGCCGAATCCTGCAATCTTCTCAATCTCCCCGTATCTCTGTATGATCATTGCTAATTTGTCGCTCTCAACTGGCCAACTCCCTGAGTGACTTCCTGCCCACTGCTCCCATTCCTGCTGCAACCTGGTGCCCTCAGGGTACTTGCGCCTGTCCGCGGATCGCAACCAGTTCAGCAGAAGGTCTTTTCTCCGAATACGCCTTTTCAGCTTCACGGGAGCTATCTGATGAGTATGCTCTCCATTCAGCCAAATAAACCGGTCTCTTTTGGGGGGCTTCTCCCGTCTTTCCGTTGGAGGTGATAGGAACCCACGAAGAGGCTGCACCTCTTCCTGGGGCACGACCCGGTGCATTGGTAAGAGTCGGTCGTGTTCCTCTCCAAGCTCTGGATCCTGAATGGTCAAGGAGCCTGTCTGTTGCCTGAGCGAATGTCGCAGAAATAGTTGGAAACAAGTAGACATCCCTTAGGCAGGTGGCACGATTTGCAGAATCTCATTGGGATGAGCCCGGTTGCCTAAGCAAAGCGATGGAGCGTCGATAAGAGTCGAGTAACGTTGTGATCGAGAACTGGTAGGCTGTGGCCGATACAAGAGGGTAGAGAAAACCGTTCCAGGGAGAAGATTTAAGCCAAGCGCAGTCACAACCCCGCACCTTTAAATAGGTGTGGCCGGGAGATGCCAAGAGCGCAAGTGTTGGCGGAAGCAGAACGCCAAGGGAAAAACCAACGCAATTTCTTGGCGACTCCCAATTCGGGGACCCATGGAATATAATAGGCCAATACGAAATATGACGTATGGAGCAGAAGATGAAAACAATATGGCATATTCGTGAGTTCGTGTAGGGCATATAGGTGCCGACAAGGAGTGAGCAAGGCATATGCCACATGAGGCGCTCGTAAACGCGTGGTCACGTTGCATTATACCCCTGAATACAACAGCCGTCGGCCGCAAGTTCTGTTATCCTGTTAAGGCCGGTATGTGGGAAGATTGCGTCTGCCTACCTTGTGAATAAACATTCAACGCCTAATGGCTGTGTCTTGCAAGTCTAGGATGCCGACGCCATCGTAGTGGCATTGTGATCCTTTTCGCCAAGGCTTCTGGCTGCAGCTGGTGATGACACTTGGATGCACATGCCCTGGCGATATTCCGACTTCATTACCTCCACACATGCGACGCTTACTCCAAAGATGACGGCAAGGTGTAAGTGACTGCAACATCGACTGTCCTACCACGACCGCCATTCCACCGCGCCTACCGTCTTTGTCGTGACTATACCCGGGTTCCTTCGTGCATAGAGTAGGAGTGAAGCGGAATCGACTGCCTATACATAACAAAAATTCCTCGGAAATACTGAAAACAACAGTTCGAGGACTTCCTATCTGAAGCTCTATTGTCTACTCGATAGAGCCTCGGTCCACAACATTCCCATCCAGGGCTGCGTGCTTGCATAGTGATATTGCACAGGCAAGAATGGATTAAGCCTCAGTGAAGTCACAAAATACCGCTAGTAGAAATTGAAAGGGCGCCACTGTACGACTATACTTCTGGATTTAGGCCTTCTCCAACACTTGCCAACAAACCGACCGAAGGAAGCTTGCGGATTCCCTTGACCCTAAAGTGTGGCAAGTATAGAGCCTCTAGGGCTTCTTTCCTTACTTGTGCCGGGCCTACAAGGGACATCGTGTCTACGGACTGTTTTTCAGAGTCAAGAGCTCGTTCTGTTTCATTCTCTTGTCTCATACTATGTCTGAACCTCCCTTGTAAGAAGCTTTGCAAACAGGGCAGCACGATTGCCGCCATAGTAGCCATTTGTCCACGCAGGTAACATGGAAAACGTGGCTGCAGGGAAGTCCGCGAACCGGACTCTCATCTTGCAGGATATCTAAGCATATGGCGCATGCATAGTCCGAGAATAGAATATCTGAAACATGAGTAGATAGCTTGTCCGGCCTAATCGGAGTACAGCTTCCAATACCATCTGGACCATAAGCTGAATCCAGGTATCGGTTCTTGCCAGATCCTCCGTCGAAAACCATTGACCTTCGAGCCGAGGCGACTCCTTTCATAGCCGACAAATGTACTGGGTTGGTTGCCGGGGACTGGGGGACGGGCTCTAAGGAATTGAGCTTCGGTATGGGGTTCGGAAAATCTGGAGTGGTAGGTAAGGCAGAGATAGTACTTTGTCACTCATTAGCAAAAAGTTATGTCGTATTTAATGAGATTTTGATAGATGCCTTGTTCTGATCTGTTGAATCTTCCATGCTTTGAATTTGGTTGCTGGTGTTATGGGACGAACAGAGATGGATCTTCCTATCTAAGCGTGCCGTATGAACAAGAAGGAATAGCTAAGAAACAGAAGGTCGGGCAGCGGTCTGGTGTCAACAAATAGGGCGAGAAAGCGGTATGCGGCGGCAGAAGCGAGGTCCTACCGAGCTCCAGCTACTGGTTCGTACAAGGCCTATAGAACCCATAACAATAGCCCCCCCCCTTCCCTTCCTGTGGTACTATTCGGGAGAGGGCGGACTCTGGTTATCTAGCGTGCGCGCAAGCCAGCGGTCTAATGCCTGGCATTCCTGGAGGGCGGTGGCTGGCTCCCATGTCGGGCGGGCGTATCCGGTCCATTTTACCTTATATTGTAGCTGAGAGCCTCTACCTCGTCGTACGCGGCGTTCGTCAAGAATCTCTTCGACTTGGTATTCGTCCTCTCCTTCCATTCGGATTGCCGGTGGCTGGGGATCATCAGACTGCTGTGATGGGAACGGATCGGTAGCAGCAGGTCGGAGAAGGTCAACATGGAAGACTGGGTGGATTCCCGGGGGTGTGTTAAGGCGTACAGCGTGAGTGCCAATCACCTCAAGAACCGTGTACTTAGCGTTCTTCCAATCCAGCTTCTTATTAGGCCTGTCGGTGGTAATATTCCGAAGACTAAGCCAGACCTTATCGTCCGTCTTGTACGTGGGGGCTGGGCTCCTCTGCTTGTTTGCTTGTCTTTCTGCCTCCTGTTGTGCGTAGGCGGCTGATGCTTGCGCCCAGCTAAGAGCCTCTGTAAGCTTCCGTACAATAGCTTCACCCTTCTGTATAGGGCTCCCAGCTGGCTCGTCCGCTAGACTGTCCAAATCCTCCGTAGGTGCGAAAGGGGTCGGGTGGAAGCCATGGCTCAGGAAGAACGGGCTGGTTCCTGTTGTCGTGGACGTACGGGTATTCAGCGCGAATTCAGCAAGTGGGAGCAGTTGGTTCCAGTCATGTTGATCATAGCAGGTATAAGCGCGTAGGTACGCCTCAACCGTACTATTCATGCGTTCGGTAGCTCCGTCTGTCTGGGGGTGATAGGCTGTGGACAAGCGTTTCTGAATCCCGACCAACGCGCAGATGCGAGACCATATAAGGCTTACAAACTGGGGTCCGCGGTCAGAGATAATCGATCTAGGAAACCCATGCTTGCTGATCACTCGTCGTACGAGTGCCCAGGCTACCTGTTCGGAACTAGTTCCGGCCATGCCTTCGAAGACTACTTCCCTTGTTAATCGGTCAGTAACTACTAAGATAGTAGTTTTCCCGTCGCTCTCTGGAAGGTCGGTAATAAAGTCCATAGAGAGCTCCTGCCAAGGCCTGTCCGGCACGGGGAGAGGTTTTAGCAGGCCCTTTCGCTGATCTCTCCAGGCTTTTGATCTGCCGCAGACATCGCAATTCCGTACAAATCGTCGAACATCCTTAGCCATATTAGGCCAAAAGTATGCGCGGCTGACGAGCTGATATGTCTGTTCCTTCCCAGGGTGACCGAAAACTGGGGGATCGTGAGCTTGTCGGATTAAGCTCGTACGCAGCGGTTCGAGGTTAGGCGCCCATCGCCTACCGCGGAACTGTATAAAGCCTTGTCGATCCAGTTGACATTCTGCTAGGGAGACTTTAACCTGTAGGTGCGCTGGGAGCTTCCTTCTACCTTCTTGGAGGCAGATTACGATCTCCTGGTACTGCGGGTCCTGATTCTTTGCTTCATCCCATCGGTCTTGTCCTTCCTCGTACGAGGGAACCGTTTCCATGCTTGTTGGTGAGATTTCAACTGGCCGATCCTTTTCTGAAAAGAGCTGTACGGTACGACTTGTTATACGGTCATCATTGTCTGAGGGGGTATCCTGTTCGCGCCTTGATAGGGCATCAGCCCTACTATTGTCCGTTCCTTTGCGGTACACGAATTTAAAGTTAAACCGACTAAGGAGTAGGGACCACCGTAAATGCCGTTCAGTGAGTTTCCGGGGCGAAAAGAAGTATTCCAGATTCTTATGGTCGGTTATTATCTGGAATTCTTGTACGGAGCGTAGCTCTGCATCCCAGGCTTCTAGGCAACGTATAACCGCAAGCAGCTCCTTGTCGTAGATCTCGTAGTTGCACTCCGCTGGGGAGTTCCGCTTAGAGAAATATGCGCAAGGCCGTAAAACTCCTTCAGTATCGTACTGAGAGAGTACTCCGCCGACATTGTATCCAGAAGAATCAGTTTCCACTACCGTTGTACGATCTGGATCGAAGCTAGCCAGTATCGGTCCTGTGGTAAACATTTTCTTAAGCGTGTCGAAGCTCTCTTGGCAGGCCTGCGTCCATTGGAAGATAGCCCCCTTCTTGGTGAGGTCGATCATGGGCCGTACAATGCCGGAGAAGTTCTTGATAAAGCGCCTGTAGAAATTTGCAAAGCCGAGGAATCCTCGTACGCCTTTAACAGTAGTCGGTGGTTCCCACTCCTGTATAGCCTTGACCTTTTCCGGATCCATTTTGACCCCTTGCTCTGCTTGGACGATAAAGCCGAGATATTTAGTCTCTTTAACCTCGAACTCGCATTTCTTGATGTCCAGATAGAGGCCTGCTTTTTGAAGTTTCTCCAGGACCTTTCGTACATGGTCTCTGTGTTGCTTAAGGTCTCCATCGGTGTAGATCAATACGTCATCGAGGTAGGCAGAGCAGAATTCGTCCAAGTATTCCCGTAGTGCCCAGTTGATGTACTTCTGGAACGTTGAGGGAGCGTTTGCCAGACCGAAGGGGGTAACAAGCCACTCGTAGAGACCGTACCGTGTACGAAACGCGGTCATCCATTCTTGCCCTTCAGCAATCCGGATCTTATGGAAAGCTGCAGTAACATCAAGCTTAGTAAACCACTTCGCTTGTCCGATCTGGTTCAGAGTCTCATTGATAAGTGGTATAGGGTAACGGTCCTTCTTGGTAATCGCGTTAAGGGCTCGGTAATCCACGCAGAATCGGAGGCCTCCCCCTGGTTTCCTTACAAACAGGACCGGTGCAGCTGCAGGAGAATGGCTAACTCGGATAAAGCCTTTCTGTAGTAGGTCGGTCAGCTCCTTCCGTAGGGCTACTAGCTCCTCGCGGGACATCGAATACAACGGCCCCCAGGGAATCTCGGGGTCCTTCCCTTCCTTTTGTACGAGCTCGATCGAGTGGTCAATTCCAGGCCCTCGATGGGGGGGAAGACTCTGAGCTTGGTCCGGGTTGAATAGGTCGAGATACTGATGGTATTGCGGGGGTAACTTCTCTTGAGGGTTCACCGGTTTCTTTACTTCTAGGGCCTTTTGGATGTCCGCCATCGAGACCGAGAAGACCTGTGTAGCCTGGTGCCCTTTCCTAGCCCGATATATGTACGCCTGCATGGCCCGTATCGAGACTTCCTGAAGGCCTAACGAGGCCATAGGTCTTTTGACTTCGTTCCATAGGCGGGAGCGCGTTGTACGAAGGTATAATCTTCCACGCTTAGCGTCGAGTTGTCCCTCGTGGCGCTTTAACCAAGGCATCCCTAAGATCATATCGTAGCCGAGCTGGTCAGGCAGCACGTACAAACATGCGCCTATCTCTGAATGGGTTCCAATGTCCAGACGCACCCGTACGATCTCCGTGAGGGTGCTCGGTTCGCCTACCGCCCCTTTGACAACCCGGGGGGCGATTGCAATGGTAGGTATCTGGTGAGTCTTTACAAACGTTTCGCTGATGGCGCCGTAGGTTAAACAGCCGGTGTCTACCATCGTGCGCGCTGAGGCGATCTGGTCCACAATCGAATGTACGATAAAGGGAGGAGAATCTAGAGGTTCCTGGGGAAGGTTTCCTCGCGAGTCCTCTGGGAGTTTCTTGCGCGGATCTGAAGAGAGTTGAGAAGATTGGATTTCTTTAACTGCCTTCTTTCTATCCCCTCGCACGCGACTTTGTACGAGGGCTACTCTTTTCCCGAGTCTTCTGGTTCGGTGTCTTGATCGTAGTCGGGAGATGCCATCTTCTGAATGTTGGCGACCTGCTTGGGAGAGGAGGGTGGTAGTAGCGGGCAGTCTCGCACGAGGTGGCCCTTTTTTCCACATCGGATACATTCTCCTCTATCCTTTCTTCCATCGCGTTCTTCCTGGCTAACCCATTGAGCTCTCTTCGGTGGCTTCGTACGACCGGAAGACTTAAGCTCTTTAACCTCCTCACGGAGCGCCGTGATCTGAGTAATAAGCGGCTCCCAGTCCATCGGGTCGGGACGACTAGGCTGCGGTGGGCTAGCCGATCTCTTCCTGATAGGAGTCTCTCCTATAGCAGCGGAAGTACGGGCCCGCCCCTTGCTCAACCTTTCTACACGCTGAATATCATGGTTCACCCGTCGAAGCTGATCACAGTAGGCTTCGTACGAGTCTGCTTGGGTGACCCCAATCATTCCTTTAAGGAGCTGCCAATTCACCGCCGTATCTAGAAGGGCCTTCTTTTGGGAGTCGTCCCAATTAATCCCTCCAGCGCTCAGGAGGACTTCGTCAAATTCGTTAAGAAACTCCTCCAGATCGCGTTTCCCTTGCTTCATGGTATTGATTCGTACAAGGGCCTTTCTCTGACGATCGGGGTCGCTAAAGGCTTTATCCAATACTGCCGCGAACTCACTCCACTGCACTGGCTTCTGCGAATCTTGTCGGGCTTGAAGCCAGGGAAGGACGCGCTGGCTGGCCTTCCCCCTAAGGCGGCTATAGGCGTAGTAGACCTGCTCCTCCTCTGTAGCATAGCATGCCGCGTCGATAGCGAACTTCGTACGAAGGTTCATTCGGAACGGGGGGTAGTCCTTCAGATCGTCTCCGGTAAAAGGTTCGACGTCTGGATGACGGGGTCGGGGTCGGCTATAGCCTGGAGCTTCGGAGACGGAGGGCGTAGTAATTGGTACGGTAGTAGTGCGCGTCTCTGGCTGCTGGTTCTGTACGGCGTGTAATTCGGCTCGGAGGTGGTCGTTTTCTTCCTGATACCGCTGTCTTTGGACTTGCATCTCCGTACGGAGCTCCTGGAGCTGCTGTAGGAGTAAAGTCATTGTTCCTTCATCCATTGTTATAGCGAGAGGTCTCCTCTAGCTATTCCAGTGTTTTGATTGAGCTATTCCTAATGTTATGGGACGAACAGAGATGGATCTTCCTATCTAAGCGTGCCGTATGAACAAGAAGGAATAGCTAAGAAACAGAAGGTCGGGCAGCGGTCTGGTGTCAACAAATAGGGCGAGAAAGCGGTATGCGGCGGCAGAAGCGAGGTCCTACCGAGCTCCAGCTACTGGTTCGTACAAGGCCTATAGAACCCATAACATATATGAGTGAAACCAAAGCATTTCGATGCAAAACCCAAGAACTAGCTAACAGTTTGACTAATTAAAGACCTTACGGTACGGCAGGTCGGCGTAGGAGTCATGCAAAATAAAATATGCAACATTCCACCAAATGATACCAAAATCGCGTATAACGCCATTACTCAAAGGCCATATCGTCAGTAAAATCCTGCATGCGGGTGTCAGGCGACGTCCGTCCGCTGACATACTCTGCCCATTCCTGGATATCACGAACGAATCGCCGAGCAGTCCCCTTCGTCACCCCATGTTCAACGAGAAACTGCACATGGTCTTGATCTTCTTCCACTAACTCGAGATCATAGCCATTAGACAGAGTGATGTCGCATGCCTTGCGCCAGTCGGCTTTGCGTTTCTCGTCAGTCACTTGCAGTGCGTGCCATTCACAGTACGCCTTGACAGCATCATCTCGAGGCCCAGAAATTTTGAGTCTCTTATTCGAGGTTGCAGGTCTGGGGGGCGATAGATGCAGAGCAGGCTCACACATTCCGGGGGGAGCCAAGAGATTGATGTTGATTGGACATGGAGCCCCCAAAGCAACCTGATTATTTGTTTTATTCGAGCTTCTCTCCAGTTTCTGCTGAGCCTCCACGTAGAGAGCTTGTCGAATGTCTTCTGGGACGTCATCATGACTGTCGAGGGTCCCCCCTGCATCCACATAAGAGATAAGTTTCATAAGGTGCGGTTTTCGTAGTCCGTAATGTTTTCGACCCTTCGGGTCCTGCCAGCACCACTTGTCGAAGTTACTGCATGAAGTCACATAGCATCGCATAAGCTTATACACGTATCTCCAGGATGAAGGCTGATTTGACTCTTCTTCAGCAGTGATGACTGCATCTCGTTCAGCAAGCATCCTTTTGGTGGCTGAAGAGCCTCGTTTGTCGCACGCTTTAGCCGCGTCATCGTCTCTTATATATTTGACGATGATGGCAATCTGAGGTATCCTGCCCCTGCGAACCAGATTGCTCCACTTACGGAGCTTTGTCTCCACTGGTCTCCAATCAATGTTCAAGTTAGTGTCATCAGAGCGCTTCTCAATAGGGCCCTCATTACGGTGGTTTATTGATACCACAATCTCCGTGTCTTCAAACCGGACCCGCCGGTTACGTTTCTTGGTACGCATCAACCCGTCAATCTTTTGTTTGAGGCACTTCTCCCAATATTCACTCGGAGCTACGACCAAGTCCTGTTCAGTCTCCTTGGCTTCGGTTGTCCGGTTGATCTTCAATTTCCAGGCAATCGTGTAGCGAAGGAGGTCTTGCTCTCCTGGTTCCTCGCAGTTATTATCCCTCCTTATCTTCCACTCATCATATGGAAGAAACCCGAGGTCATTGGATTGCGTTTGACGGGAAGTAGGGTCCGGAGGAGGAGTAGGGCTTAGCGAACACACTGTACCAGGGGTCCGACCAAAGTTCCCTGGTGTTGGTGGGGGTTTCTGCGAGTCTTCGTCCCGTGGCTCGATCACCCAGGACTGACAGGTTTCATCATCATAGTCGAAGAGGCCATTGGTCATACTTCGGAGAAGGAATGGATCTAATAGACCTACAACGCCGCACCGGGTTAGCTCACACCCGTCTGATGCCCAAGACGGGTCAATAACACGAGGCTGTGCATGATGATAAGCAGAGCGGGGTTTAAGGAATAAGCAATAACACAGTACCAATAAGCTCAACCTGTCAAACCGTGGCTGGCGATCTCTACTCCTCCTGCAGCCCTAACTGCAAGATGCGGGAGAGGAATGCAGGATACTGAGCAAGCTCCCACTCTTGCCAGCTTGCCTGGCCAGAGCCTTTACCGCCTGGCAGAAAGAACCTTCTATTGAGTTCTGTCTTCCATTGTATGTCGATTACAGCGTCATAGATACAGTACAAAACAATACCAGAGCAAGAACACGGGCTTGCCTTATGTGACATCATAAAGTTCTAAAAATATAAACCCGTTACGTATTAGCGCCTTGGCGCCAGAGGCTGGAAATAAGCTTGTCACTGCGAGGTGGAAGGAGGTTTCGACTGAAGGTGTATTAGAAGATTCGTTTTCCAACGGTTTATTCTAATATGCGGGATTTTCTGCACCAAACCTAGATAACGGAAACGATCACTCTGTTCGCCAGCCTCCTAAGTCTAACCTCAAGTGGTCAAGGTTGCAAAATAAGACCGAGGATAAACAAGGTTTTCCGCCTCGGTGTGAAACATCCAAATGAGGTAAAACACACTAGGGTTGTGGAAAATATATCTACTAAATACCTCTCTGCGAACATCCCTAAGATATATCCACCACAATGAGAGCACCTAAACAGCCAGAATCCGGACCTGAGACAGTTCACATCATAGAGAGTTCCTCCTTCCTAAGCTGATGAAAGGTCAGATAGATGCTGCCGATGCTAGTCGTGCATAATAGGCCGTGCTGGTGAATGCGAGATAGGTGCGGAGGGTAATGGCAAAACTAATGATTTGCTGAATAAATCCCTCGCACAAACGTTTACACGGCCCAGTTATGTATGTTCTATGCAGCAATCATTGTGGAGAGGCTACGGATCCCGTGGATATATAAAGCTCGATTAGCTCCCTTGGGAGTGGGATCGATCCACTTGGTTGAATGTATGGGAAGGTCAATCTTGGAGAGATAGAGATGCATTCGACAGAAGTCGGTCTTGGTTTATGGGACAGTGACTGTGCTCTACCTGCCAAGCTGAAACTAACCGCAGCCCGGTAACTCCTATCTTGGCAGTGGATTGGATCCCGTAATGTATCGATCTCCACATAAGAGTGAAGGGGTCTGCAGTCTTGGTTTGTAGGTAGAACTACCACCATGAGTCCACTGATGAGAAATACCGGTTAAAGTAATCTATGTCCATCCAATGAAGTTCGACACCACGGGGCGAATATTTTCCGAACAGAAATGCGGCGCAGGCTCTTGAACTATCTGAAATCCAAGGTTTATAATGAAACGACGTTGACCCGTACTTTTACATTATATTATACGGGCTTGCGACCTCTAACTCCGAGGGGGAACATCACTGCTTGGATCACTGTCTCACCTGCTCGCCGGACTGGTAGTTGTTCGTGCAAATAGCATGGAGCGACTCGTCACTCATACGCGACACCATTATAACTGTTCGCGAAACTGTATTTTTATGTAACCGAGCACAGCATATCACAATCACAGCTGTAAAACGGTAGGTATGTCATGCGTAAATACAACTACCTAGTCCTTGCCAGAGACACTGCTGCTTGAAGCTTATGAATCGGATGAATAGACAAATTACCCTTCATGGCTGATTTACAATTGCACTATGGCGTTTGTCACCGCTCGGGAGCCAACTCAATTCTTCGCGGAACATTAATGCGGTCATGCGGCCATCCGTTAGAGTCGCCTCTCCAAAGGTTTGACTTGTCACCGTTGTAGAGATGAAATGTGCATCTCCAGGTTTCAACTCTAATGGCCAGTTATCGGGCCAGCTGGAGTCGAGGTCAAATTCAGAACTATGGGCTCTGTCTCTTTCAGAGAGGGGGACACTGTTTATCAGCATGCCAAAAGTCTGGTTGCCAATACGAACCGATATGTGAAGCCTATGGCGAAGGGGACGACGAGTCATTTCGACCGCGTGGTCATCTGCACATTTCTAATAAGATATATAGGATAGACGGCGAAAATAAAATCGCATATACATGCTGCCGCGCTGTAGATATATGCAGCATCTAGGAGATATTCTGTACCGAAGCAATGGCCGCCACCAGTCCGCTGCCAGAATTCTCGCAGAGCTTAGCGTTGCAGCATCAGTCTTCGGGAGTCCTCCATTACAATCTCCCGACTCAGGAACATGACCGCCTCCCAAACCGGCAACAAGGCTCCCCACACAAACACACCTTATCCAACTGCTGCCAATAATGATCCGAATAGTCCACCGTGATCTCCGTCCCAGCTGAGACCCCCCGAGACACCACGATAATGCGTTCCAGTCCCCGCCAGTAGAAGCGCTGGAATTGGCTGTTCGGCCGACACGAATGGTTGATAAACCGGGTGAAATTCCCCATCCGCCCCTGGTAGATCTGGTACTCGGCGACTGTGCGAGCCACCTAGCATCACATCAACACCCTCGATACCATTCGTAATGAGCCCGGTGAACTCGCCGATGGCTATGCCGCAGTCAAAGTCACACCGCGCCACAACCCCGTTGTTCATTCCACTGCTCGTCCGGAACAACTGCACGGGCACATGCCCGCGGACGCCGCCAAATAGCGTCGGAAAGCACACGCACTGGTTCTGCTCAATGTCGTCCGACTGTCTTTCCTTGCAGGCGGGGCAGTTTCCCGGCTCCAGCCCGGGGACTGCCCGTGGATCGTCAGCGCCAAACACGGCTCGGTAAACCACGCACTCGTCGATAAATTGATATTCGAACTTATCGGGGTTGTTGGGCGCTGGCGGAGGTGCACGTAAGTCGACGCCAGCGGGACCGCCGGACCGCTGGGCACCGTCACCCAGTCATGCGGATGGCCGTGGTATCGCCGTGGCAACCCCTGGCCGATGACCTGTAGAAGATCCCGCCATTCTGGGTGGAGGGTGTCGGCAACGAGCTCCAGGCTGAAGTGGATGTTTCGGATGCGCGTGGAGAACCCATCGTCAAATGCACTGCGGTATTTGCAGAACCGATACACGCCGGCGCTGGAGAAGATAAGACTCGCCCAGCCTCCGGCGTCTTTGATTTCCTTGTATCCGCGCCAGATTGCGCTGGAGCTGTTAGATAATTTTATTCCCGATTGGGAACAGACTTACATCCGGTTTCGGAATTCCTTTTCTTTCCAGTTGAGAGTTGCGCAGGCCTCCTTAACGCGACCATCCGGGCCTCTGTGGTCAAGAGGTGGGAATTTTCCAGCCGGATCACGGCGATGCGGGCCTGGTAGCATTCGATCCAATACGCTTGCACGATCATCTCCAGCGCGCGGGAGGATTGGCTTTGGTTGAAGTATTTTAGGCACAGTGAGTTGACGGCCCGGAAGACCTAGATTGGTTATTCAATGGACAATGCTACTGGTGTTTCTGCGGACAACCTACCTCTCCACTTACACCCGTGCGAATATCGACAGTGGGCTCAATGGCCTAAATCTGACTTAGCTAAGGCCCGGCCCCCGCGATGAATGTGGCGTACCGAGGGGACTCGACCAAGCTGAACAGGTGAGAATACCTGCCGCCATATGCCCGCGATCAGTTATTCGGTTGACGTGGGCTCCATGACGGGCGCAGCGGAGTCATGGCCGGGCCTTTTGCGTTGAGGAAATCGCGTGTCGCTGTGCGCCTGGTGAACGGATGGCTTCAGCGAAGACGCATTCGCAGCAGTAGTACTGCTGTGACCATCGTTGTTGGATTTGGTTTCGGGTGAAAAAAAAGTGCGTTACTCGCGGGGTGCTAACCGTAGACCACTGATGGTCTTTCGGCGCTTGGCGTGACGAGAGTCAATAGCATTGTTTGGTAGGGAATGTGGCGTTAAAAGATTGTTCTCCGGGTGTTGCTAATGCTCAATATTAAGAAGAATGCAGGTTCGTAGTTCAGATCAAACACTCACATTCGGATCTGGTGTCGTTGTCGGGGTCAGCTGGGGTAAGGGAAGTCCTGTCTGAAGGTCAATGAATCCCTAAAGGAGGTCATCAGCACAGAGTGACAATCTTTGCTTCTTTGTGGGTTGTACCAGCAGAAGGACACCATCGCGTGCAGCGGCTGCCGACTTGCCCAAGGATGCTTCAACATTTAGAAAGAGGCGGTCACCTTGTCCTTGCTCCCTTCCGATATCATAAGCGGCCGATCAGAGTTGGGATGCAAAGTTCGGATTGCGAAAATGAGTAGACAGCTGGGATACTTTAGACAAGTCCATACTGTTGGCCAGCTCTTCCGCTGTCGAATACGTTGACCCGTTTGAGATAGAATGCTAGAAACCCGGGATATGCTTGGACTGTATATCCCGTGACAGGCTTTCTCTGACCTTGGCTAGACATACGCGGAAAGCATAAGCTCTATCTCCCTCTACTCCATACTGGTATTCTTATTTGGAACTCAGTGTTGCGCCCGATTTTTACGAGACTGCTCATGTCAGATGTGGGACTCAACGAATCCTGAGATCTATGTCATGGGCTCAAATTGACGGTGCATCGATCCGTCGCAACGATGACCACTTAGGCACACTTGAGGAAGCGGATTGGTCCCTATCGCCAGACAACACGTGACCCACCCCTCTACCTAAGGAGTCCTCTGAACTAAACTTGAACAGGACTCCGAAAACCATCAGCCAATTAGAAGCTCGCGGTGACAGACCGCGGACGTCTATGTTACATGTGAACAGTTGCCGACCTCCTATTGGATCCACGTCGGGTGGATTTCCAACCTTAAAATCCACTGTTCAACTGATTTAGCTCACTAGTTATCCTCAAGGTTGATATAATCTCGATCCCCGCTTGAACAACGGTCGGTTTGTTTTTCCTCATGCTTTGACAAAGCCGATTACCGCATACCGAATTGTATCACAATCTAAAATGCTCCTCCCGACACGGTCGCGACCTATCTCGTCCCTACGGGCCTTGCATCGAAGTTGGCGCAGCCATGCCGGCGCAACCGACCCGGCACGCGCAGGAGAGCCCCTTCTTGGACGCTTGGGCGAGGTCCTGCGACATACATGGTATCTGGGATTTACGTCTTTTGGGGGTCCGCCGGTTCATTTCCAGATTTTTCACGCGCGGTTTGTCGAGCAGGAAAAGTGGGTTGATGAGCAGACGGTAGGGATGCATGGATTCAACATCGAGTATCGTCAGGGGCTTACAGTTAAAAGTACCAAGAACTCTTCGCTATCTGTCAGGGCCTGCCGGGACCGGGCTCGACCAAGATGCTATTCTGCTTGGCGTTGCTTCACGCTGGTTTCATTCCGGCCTTACTGGCATTTGTCCTTTGGTGGTATGTCTACTATTTAAATTGCGTCCCTTGCCATTCAGAATGATGGACTGATCAGTTTGCTAGTCTTCCCGGCGCAGTCGGCATGTATGCCCTCTCTCTCGGCGTGCAACGGATCGACGAAACACTGCCCGCGGCAGTCTACGCTCTTCTCTCCGGTCTGAATGCCTCGACAGTAGGCATTATTGCCCTCGCTGCCGTCCAGCTAGCTGAAAAGGCGATCCGTGACAATATTTCCCGCATCCTGGTTATTTTCGGTGCATGCGCAGGCCTCTGCTATAGCGCACTCTGGTATTTCCCAGTTCTTATGGTTGCGGGTGGTGTTGCTACGGCCCTGTGGGATGGTTGGGTATATCAACAAATTCTCCGGGCAAAGATGGCGTGGAAAAATAGGAATCGGCAGCCCGAGCCAGAGAGTGACGCCTCTGGATCGGCAGACCGCGAGCATCCGTCCATGCGGAATTCAGAACGGGGTGCAGGAACAGAGGTGCTGCGGATGAGGAAGCCGGGTGCAGAGACATCCCCGCCCTACCCAACCGATATCCAGGGTCCGGAAGGAGGGGAAACCCCTCCTGCACAGGAGCATATCATTCGGATCCGTGTGGGGGCTGTAATCCTTGTCTTCTTTTTGGGTAAGGTTCCGTGTGAAAGTTTGCAATATCGCTGGATAGAGACTGACCCGAAACCATAGCCTCCTTCATCACCATTCTCGTCACGAGAGCCAAACTCTCCGCGCCGCCTCTATCTCTCGACCTCTTCGCGAATATGTACCTAGCCGGCACTGTGATCTTCGGCGGCGGCCCCGTTGTCATCCCCTTGCTACGGTCATACGTCGTGGACCCGGGTTGGGTTTCCAGTCGAGACTTCCTGATCGGCCTCGCAATCATTCAGGCCTTCCCCGGCCCAAACTTTAATTTTGCAGTTTTTCTCGGTGCTCTTGCCGTCCGAACCACATCCTACCCGACAGTCCTCGGTGCCTTCCTCGGTGGGCTAGGGATCTTCTTTCCTGGAATTACCCTCGCCGTCGCAATCCAGTCCTTTTGGCGTGTTCTGCGGAAACAGAAGTATATTGTTGACTTCCTCCGAGGCGTTAATGCATCAGCTGTTGGATTAGTGTTTACAGCTGTGTACCGGCTTTGGGAAATTGGATATCTAACTCCGCAGGATCGTGATGGGCAGAGTCTGGCGAAGGAGCCCTGGTGGGTTGTTATTGCCGCTGTTACATATGCCCAGAGTGCATGGTTCAAGGTCCCGCCTGCGGTTGCAATCGTGCTAGGTGCTGTGCTTGGGTTGTGTTGGTATGGAGTTGTCAGTCCTGCCTGGTGACGCAGTGTAGGGGTTGTGGTTGCGTGAAAAGGCTGCTTGGCAGCCAAGCAAGTCTTCATTTCGCAAAGTAATTTCTGATTCATCCATGGCGAAGTTACGGAAAGTCAAGCGCAAACAAGATAAAGCTTGGTCGTTGTAGTCTGCCGTTACATGAACTCTGCGTTGGGGTTAATTTTTCTGCTTCGAGTGTAAGTAGTTGCGTGAAAATCGAAGGGTATGTGAGCCGTCCGTCCGTCTCCTTGAACACTTGAGAGAAATAAATGAGGATAAATGATGCGGCTTTTTCCAACCCAGGTCGACCAGCCAAGTTCTTCAACCAAGTGATATTTCTAATCGTCAACTCGCATCGGATGGAAAATATTCTTGGAAAGGTTCATAGGGCTCCACCGTCTCATTGGAGTCCAGATCGGTTCGGCGTCATTCGTTTGATGGAGTTCGGAACTTGGCAATGGAATGGAGTAATCACCACAATATACGAAGTCACCGTAGCGGCCAAAGGCGATCTCATCTACTTTTGCATTGATAGGGAAATGGAACATCCCCTTGGGAAAAAAGCTCATCAACGCAACGTGAGTCGACAAGCGCTTTCGGTTTTTGCCGATAATGAGTTTACTTCAGCGAACATTTCGGACGCAATGAGAAACGCTCAACGAACGGGATACCAGTGCTGGGATGATATTCGATTTGATGGAATCTGCACGGACATCCTGGTCCTGAGGGAACTCCGTAGGACCTTAGGGGTGGTGCCTAATACACAAATATGTCTTCACCACGTTGCGACATATTTCTTTGGCCTAACGGCATTGGACACTTAAGACAGGTATATATGAAAACATAGTGCTTAGAACGTGTACTGTGGATCCTTAGTAATACATTGTATATCACAGCAGTCTAGTCTTCTGTGCGGGACACTTGAAATTGTTATGGTCCAGAGGAAGAATGGTTGTTCTCATTCACATCCGAGAACTTGGGGGTTTATATACAAGACGAGATTCAACCCGGAATAAATTCCGTATATGAAGCTACGGAGCTCTATTGTCTGCTAGATCGTGCCTCGATTCACAACAGAAACGAATCCAATGCAATCATTCCTAGCACCCTTGCAATATCCCAAGGACCCTAATAATCTGTCCAACAATCAGACGCCAATATTTCCGAATCTCGGCACAGACTAGAGACCACCGTGGATGGGGAGCAATGTGTGATCGTCCAATTTCTCGCGTACAGCCATCCACAGGATCAGACTTCGCCTAAATCAGAGGCTGCAAGGAACTGAAGATTGACGACCTCGAAAGGACATGGGCCTTGATCGTAAGGGAAAGGTTCTTCAGTGGCTGCCATGCCACATACGAAGAATGAGATATCATTCTCCAGGGAGAGACGAGAGAGTCATTGTAAGGGGATCAACCGTATCGAGAATCCTACTCCAGCATCCAACAGGTAGCCGGTTGTGCCGGTTGATGTCTACAGTGAGGCGGTCCGAAGGAGCCGTCTAATAAGCTCTGTAGCAAACGCGCAGGAGGTGCTAGATTTCTTCACAGGTTTCTTGGGAAAAGAAGGCGGTGCCTGCCGCTCATGCCGATCCTTTTGAGACTACACGTAATGGCTTTGGATTTGCGGTATTGAAGACAAGCAACGTGCGTCATTGATAGACAAGAGATCGCAGCTCTCTCCCTAATGCGTTAAGAGGGCATGCAGCCATACGAAAGTAGCAACAGCCCAACAGCCCCACTTTGGAGTGGCAGAGGGCTTTAGAAGAGTAGGAATCCCTCAGTAGGTCGAGAAACTTGAATAACTTGCCCCGTCTCTTCACTGTCGTATAACAACCCCCCTTGTTCATCGGCAACCAACAATAAGGATCCGCAATGGAGACTTCTTCTCTCACTGGAAACTGGTCACTGATCGAATATCGCGCGATCAGTTCACAGGACGATCATATCGTCCGTCCTCTAGGCCCTAACGCCCAAGGCTCTCTTATTTACATTCCTAGTGGCCAATATCATGAGGCTGGGAGCAACACCGCACGGGAATTCCAACTCTCCTCATGGCAGAACTGCCGAGGAGAGAGCCAACTCCATGCTGCGCATACCCTTGCATATTCAGGGCCTTATACAATTTAACCCAGTCCAGCCGATCCCAGCCGACTTACCGTCCGCCACTTCGCGGTGGTCAGCTCGTTCCCCAACTGAATTGGAACCATCCAGACACGTTTGGCAACGGTGACCTCAAGCCGACTGGTGCTGGAAACCGATGGAGAAATACTTTGTGAACAATAATATGTGGCTCAGTGATGATGACAATACAACGTAAGAGCGACTAAGTAACTAGTCGATGCCGTTGGGCAATGGACACATTATATTCGGGGCAAGTCACTACATCTTTATGGCCATGTTGCACTCGGAGACAATCTGGGGAAACACTCATGGTTCGGGCTAACATTTTGAAATACCCCGTTAGTGCGCGGCCTTGGCCGGGCTTCCTTTGCGATTGAGGTTACATGAGAGGGTTTGCCACCTAAAGATGCCAGCATTAGGTAGTCTCCAAATAAGTTGGCCTATGCTGGGAGAGGGGTAAGCATCAAAGTACTTGGTCACGGCGATGTAAGCATAGGCCACTAGGTCGCATAGCTGCAAAATTGGATGTCTGTTCTGTAAATTACCCGGCGCCGATAGTCAGGTTGCATGCCACAGTGGACAACGTAAGCAACTATTCTTTTTTCATTTCTACTATTTGACTTTTATGGCATGTGAACTGCATACGTATTGTGCCGTATGAACAAGAAGGAATAGCTGAATGAAGAACAGGAAGTCGGGCAGCGGTCTGGTATCAACAAATAGTGAAAAGGCGGTGTATGGTGGCAGAAGCGAGGTCCTACCGAGCCCCAGCCTATGTATGGTTCGTACAAGGCCTATAGAACCCATAACACACACCTGGCCTTCCTCGGTACCAATAGATACTTGGTCCTTAGACAGCATTGTCGCCAGTTGAGTAATTGTTTCCACACATAGACGAGGTAAGGTACATTGGATATGCGCATTGCCAGCGGAGTATCGGTACACGCACCAAGCACTGAGCAGGGTGTTAAACCCTTGAGTATTGAAAATTAATGTTATGTTTTATTACTGCTTATACCTGTTGGGATTCCAAGGAAGATTAATTATGCTGTTCTCGTCAGGAAACTTGAGGGATCTATATACAAGATGAATATCAGGTTGATTTTCAATCAACTTGGGTATCCGGAGTAGATTTCATATACAAAGCTTTATTGTCTACTTGGTCAAGCCCCGATTCACAACAATAACGAGCCATGTTTAATACCAGGTCTTAACATTACCGCTTATAGCTGCTCATATAGATTTTCTGTATCCATATATCTACTGCAAGCCACAAATATCAAATTCGAATGGGCGGTAGACCTTGGGATTAATTCGGGGACGGCAGCTTGGCGACATATAACCGGATGACGTTTAGTCAACGCCCTCTCTACTTCAAGTGCCTTCATGCTTCCCTGGATCCCTCTTCTGAGGCGTCAGTTATAATAGTGGCACTAGGAGTCGCAGTAGCGCACTTGGTCAGGTGATCATGACCCGGTCACGTGGACTCTGCTTCATCCTGACGAGTGATTCCAAGCAGACAAGACGGCGAACGTGGACTTCAGCTCCGGAGTGAGTGGATGAATGCTCTCGATTCTGGCAGTACTAGCCTGCTCCTCCTTACTTGCATAAATCTTGACACTAACCACCAACACTACAGCACGCCAGCTTTTCCATCTCAATACCTCCCCTGCCCACGTCCTCACAACGTCGATGAAATGGACGGTTTCTGCCAACAGAGACACCGCCCTCCGCCGGCCCTGGAAGAGGTCTTGAACAACGCTGCAGCCCACCCGTACACGCTAGAATCCTTTATTGAATTCTTGTCAGCCACAGACGCTCTGGAGACTGTCGAGTTTATCCTGGAAACCAAGAGATATAAACAATACTACGACCACATTTACCAACAGATTAGCCGATCGCGTAATCCAACTTCGGCCGAATGGCGACATTTAACTACTATATGGCAAAGATTGCTCACAGTCTACCTCCTCCCAGGCTCGCCAAGGGAAGTGACTCGTTGGTTGAAGCAAGGGGGCGAAATACTTCGTTATGCCGGCGCCTCGACCTTTCCCCCTCCCGAAATGGTTGATTCCGTGGTAACTGGGATAAAGGAGACAATGGCGCAGTCAATATTTCCCTCCTATTTGAACAGCCATATTCTTAGCCCAGAGCAAGTTCGCCTTCCGGACAAGCTAGCATCCAACGAAGCAGATAGCTAGTCATTGACAGCAATTCTGCTTTCAATAATGTCGAATGAGCGCGGATTTGGCGTCAGGTGATGGGTTATGGACACTCGGTTCTGGTATGTGCACCCATTTTGGGTAGTCGTGAGGCACTTGGCAAATCATGTTTACATAATCCTTAACCAGGAGGGCTTCCTTGGGAGGAATGTGCAGGGTACTTTCCACTCTATCCTTCGATCAGCCATTCGCGGGACCTATTATGTCTTCGGGTTATCAGTGTCCGTAACACAACGAGAATCGTGTTATAGGCGGCGATAATTACATTGTGCCGGGGAAGGATCCTCCGGTGATTGATTGCGTTTCCTCGTAACACCCCTTCATAGCAACATTCCCGCCTCGCTCAATTGTTGCTTCCGTCTTGAATTCCGATTGCTTGTCCTCCCTTGTTCTGGCACGGTACTATTAAGGTCACCATATCTCGCGTCGCTTGGGGTATCTTCTCAAAGCTTGATTCCGCCGCTGGCGATTATCTTCCACCGTTGACATTCAAGCCAACTGTTTGGATTCTAAATTGGCGTCAGACGGTTGGATTCTGATCACGTAGTGGGTTCGCTGGTTGCTTATTGAATGTAACAGAGCCCATTGCTTCTCCAAAGCGGTCAACATCGGGCAACCGGGCTTGTGACCCTTTCTCGTTGGAGTTTCATAAAGACTCTCCAACGCCGTTCATACATGATATGGGGAATGCCGAAATGTCTGGCAAAAAGAGGCAGAGATATACCTTCGACGAGAAGGCTCTCCTTCATAGAGATGACTTTCGCCGCGACATATTGCCTCATATGCTCCAAATAGAGATAAGTTCGAGCCTGTGTATAGCTTAAAGCGAAGCTCAGTTTGCTGACCGATATATGATTGCAGATGTTAGATGCACCCGATGTGGAAATGATAGCTGTACAGCCCGAAGTCCGGTGGTGCCTGCGTTCATGCCTGTTGGATTTCCTCATCGAAGCTCACGGCTCATTCCAATGCGCGCCCTCGACCCTGTTCCTGACAATCAACATTTTGGACAGGTATTGTTCCCGCCACATTGTGCGTTTGGAGCATCACCAGCTGGTCGGATGCACAGCATTCCTTCTTGCGACTAAATATTCCTAGATAGTGGCATAGCATTCTCGCGGCCTTGAGCATGACCTTGGGAATACGCCTGGTGATTTGTCCATTATGATATTACGGCAAACCTATCATCCCGTGAATCTCTGGCCGGCACCCAGCACCGCCGCCGAAGCAAAATGGATATGGAGGACCCAGACGGTAATCCGGGCCATGAAGACATACGATGAGGGGGGGATAGACGGAGTGACGGACCCACAAAGCTTATCCGGGTTCCCCTGAACGCGAGGGAGCTCCTTCCTCTTGCTTCCTCGCGCTACGTCTTGTAACCAAGAGTCGACTATACATTGATCTTTGCTGTTGAAGACAGTGTTTATTTCTACGTGCGCGAGTGACCTTCACGTGTCGTGACCCGTTTTTCGGCAAGATAACCGGTCATCTCAATGCTCTGCGGCTTGCCCGGGCATTTTTCTGGCGGCTCTGGTCAGACACCGACGCCTTTCACTCTCCTTGCCGTCAATCAATTATTCTTCTGAGTCTTCAACCCCCGCATATGAACCGTAGTTCACCCCTCTAATTCTGCTGTGGGTTATCTGGCAGGGCATTTATCCTATACGTAATTTTCATCGCGCCTGTACGCCATAATCCGATATATGAGGTATGGTTGTGAGTGTCCCATTGTATAGAATGGATGTCTTTTTTCTGGCTGACACGAGTAGACGCGAGTTGCCCGGATCGGAGAATCTGACCCGGATCCGCACCGCGGTTCTACACAAGGCGGATCAGGATCAATCCGTTTAGATCTTGGTTTGCATAATTTGCCAAGACTTTCCGTTATTGGATGGATAATATGATGACCCATTCACATAAAATACTGTAATAAAAGCCTGTTTTGGTCCGCGCATTCACAACTCTTAAAGGCCGGTCCTTTTCTGTTTGAAACTTCATGTTTTGGAACTGTATATACATTATTTCACCTTGTGGAGTTTAAATAGTAGTCGCCGTAACATCATTTGAGACCTTGGCTGCGAGTGATCTACTAAGGTAAGATTAAGGTGTGGTAGTAATCGTGATAAATGTTGGAAATATACATCTCATCTGGTACTGAACTTGTCTTTAAATCTTCTTTGAAGGGCAGCCTTCTAATCTCATCCTGTTTCAATTGGTCGGTTGGTACAGTGGTTCCGGGAAACGGTGTCACCACTTACACTCTTTTGCTTCCCAAATCCTAGTGCCAAGGCTCATAGGTTATTTTAAGAATTAATCCGACAATTGAGGCCTATGGTCATATTAAGGCTCCCACACCCTTGTGGAGTATCCCGGTATCTCTCTGTGTTGCACTAAAGCGGAGTTAACAAGGCAAAATGATGATGAAACTGGGTAGGATGATCTTTTGTAGGTCTCTGACCGGGCGAATAAGCAATTGTATGAGCTTGTTCTCTCCCTACTGTAGCGCCGTAACCGACGACTTAGAGTAGCTCAGCGATAGCCCGACGTACCTTCGCCACAGGACTTGTTAGCGGAGTCCGACTCGATTGACTCGTCAAGTTAACTGCAGGGCATCCCTAAGCAATAGCTCGGCGACACCCTCGTGCCCGTTTTTACGAGCCCATGACAGCGGTGTCTGACGAAGCTCATCCTTCACGTCAGTTGCAGCGCCTTCTTCAACCAACTGCTTGACAACGCCCTCATGGCCGTTCTTAGCAGCCCATGACAAAGGTGTTTGAAGATATTTATCTCTCGCATCGATTGCAGCGCCTTTCTCGAGCAGCATCTTGACAACATCCTCGTGCCCATTCGCAGCAGCCCATGACAGCGGCGTCTGACCAGAGCTGTCATCTTTCGCGTCCATTGCAGCGCCTTCCTCGAGTAGTAGCTTGACAACATTCTCATGCCCGTTCTTAGCACCCCGTAACAGTGGTGTCCAACCGGAGCCACTTTTCGAGTCAACCGCGGCACCTTTCTCGAGTAGCAGCTTTACAACACCCTCATGTCCGCTATCAGCGGCCCATAACAGTGGCGTCCAACCATACCGAGAGCTTCCATCGACTGCAGCGCGTCTAAGAAGAAGCATATTGACGATAGCTTTGTCCCCTTTTTCAGCTGCTAATGACAGCGACGTTCGACCGGACATATCCTGCGCATCCACGCTGATGTCACCTCGCGTTAAGAGCAACCATACAATTTCCTCATCTCCAGTCGCGGAGGCGTTTAGTAGCGCTTCGGGGCCTTTGAGATCCAGCATATTCAATGATTCAACATCGAAGTGGGTATGTTCTGAAGCGCTGCCACCGAAATTTCTAGGGGCTTGTTTCCATTTGCGTGTCATGCGACCGGCGTTGACACAAATCCTCCTCATTGGATATGCAGGAGGTCTAAATCTCCTCGGATTCGCCGGTTCCAAAGTTGCACTCTCGACTCTCTCGAATCGCTCCATCGTCAGAGACATATCTTTCACATAGATGGCCAGTAGCTTGTCTTTCTCTTGTTGCTCTTTGCAGTGGAGGATAGCAATTCCAATTCCTCCTCGGGCTATACCTATCAAACGGAGTTCCAGATGGATACCCCTACTACTTGTAGTAGGTGGATTGCCAAGGGAGCCAAACGGGTTAAACTGAATAATGTTGCGAGATTTCGCGAATGCGGCCGGCGAAGTGGCTAGCAGCCCTGCCCGATCGTTGTTATGTCTCCAAGCAAAGAGAGTGTGATCATCTGAGATCCGCATGATTTCTTCCTGGAGTCTAATGAAGGCAGTTTCCGTCTCCCCGTAAACTAACGGCATGTGGACTCCAAATAATCCCATGAGACTGTAGGCACGATCCTCGATTCGAGACGTTTCTCTCTCTGCAGCCCATGACATTTTCTGGGCAACACTGAAGTTTTCGAGATCTCTATCTCCTGATAGAACACTGATAGGTATATTGGTCCGTTCAGACAGACTCTGCTGGAGAGACTTATCTTCCTTATTTCCTAGTGGTGCCCATGTCTCGCTGAGAAACTCGACGTTCGTCGAAGCAATTAGCTCTTGAAGTGTCCATCCTCTGGTGAACCATCTGCTGTATACAAGTCGATCTTTGGATGGTACATCAACGAGATACGCATAGCATACTTTGGCTTCCTCATACCATCGGTACATAGAGTTTATTGCCTCAGACAGCTCTGCGCTGCTTGTTTTGTCAATGCAGCATGTATCGATCCAGACATATTCAAACCCGTCGGCGAGAGCACGGCGGCAACAGTCGTTAATCTTGCGAAATCCTCGCTTTTTCTGTGCTCGGTCTCCATCTCCACCCATATCTTGAAACGTCACTTCATCTTGTTCCCAGGTATGTGACAGAATAGCATACTGCGGCACACTTTGGTCACCAAACTCTTCAATCTTGAAGCTGCCAGTATCTGATTCTCTCGTATGAAGCAGACGCATGATTTAGGTCGGGACGCATATAAGAAGACCCTGCGCGAGGCCTGAGGATAGGTATATGTTTGGGTAAAAACCACGAAACGTCACTGTGGTGAGACGGAGACTGGCGCGTAAGTGAAGACTGGTGGAGAGGTTGGTTGGAGGTGGTGAGATGGCATGGCCAAGACAAGGCTAACCTGTACCAGATTAGCGCGGAAGAGAAATGTTCCTTTTCTTTTTCCCTACCGATATTCCAATTGTATTGTAATTACCGTTCATGGCTGGAAGTTTCCACGACCACTAGTGAGCACGTGACTAGTTTGTGTGTGGCTGCGGCTAACTACAATCATCCTCTCGTACACGGTCCCAGTGTTTGAATATCGCTTATTTCGGGCTGACAGGGGCCACCTGCAGAGCCCGACATGGTGACACGATCGTTACACAATTCAAGAAATCAAATGGCCCTTGTTATTATTCTCCTGGGCCCGCTAGCACCCCTCCTCCCCCGCAGACCCTCTGATAGGCTAACACGGAGTGTCCAATATTAGGCTCCTCGGCAGCATCTGTTGCCTCGAAGGAATAGCGTTGAGCCTTATTAGTGATTACTATGCGACCCAGCTTCGACAAGATAGTGCATGGGAGCAGGCCCCATCTTGGGCTGCCACCCCAGGTTCCTTCGTGAACCTACGCCGCCCGGATTTGGCTTTTTTTCCAATCGTGTATCTGGAGAACGTCCGTCACCTTTGCGCCAGCATCCATCCAATCAGCTAGGCTTCCTCCAAGTGGATGAGCGGAGAGGTAGACAAGCAGACGATCAACAGTCGCGTGGCCACATTCGTTACTTGAACGAGTGGAAGGTGGCCTTAAATAATCGGGTGGTGAAGTGAGTCACCGAACAAGATCTGGATCTGAGACCCAGTTCACACTGGAAGCAGATAAAAGAAAGCGATGAAAAGGCCATTGACGAAAGGTCAAGCGTAACCAACGTGTCAGATCAGATGATACTGAAATAACTGTATTTGTCCAGAACGGTCGCAGCGACTAGCGTGAGGCTGCCTAATGGCCAAGCTGATTACCCCTCATCTTTTGCCACGTTGATGAAATGACATCTTTGGAGGATATCTTAACATAATAAACAGGGCTTTAGCTTCGCTCGATCCTCGATCGTTTGCAAATGGCTTCATTGACGTTCAACAATTACACAATCGCTTGGATATGCGCCTTGCCGCTGGAGGCCGCAGCGGCAAGTGTGATGCTGGACAAAATCCATCCTTCCTTGCGTCCACCGGACTCAGACCCAAACGCTTACATTCTTGGTGAGTTGAATGGCCATTTTATTGCCATCGCCTGTCTACCTACTGGCATATACGGGACCATATCTGCTGCCACCGTTATGGCTCATATGCACTCCACATTTCCTCGGATCCAGTTTGCGTTCATGGTGGGAATCGGGGAGGGATTCCAAGCATCCACAATGATATTCGACTCGGGGATGTGGTGGTTAGCAAACCGGTGGGAAAGCACAGTGGGGTGATTCAATATGACTACGGCAAAACTATGCAGGGCGGGAAATTCGAGCAAATTGGGGCGTCAAACCACCCACCGCAGGCTCTTTTGACCCATATGGCCCGTCTGCAGGCCGTTCAAATGACGAAAAACAGCGATATGATTGCGGAGATTGTTACGGACGTATTAGCACGAAACCCGGATATGGAAGAACGCTTTGCACCTCCCGCCCAGCACACGGACTACCTTTTCTCCGCCTCCTACCAACACCCCATTGACGAAAGGGACTGCGGTAAATGCGACACAGAGCAATTGATCCCTAGGAAGCGGCGGGATCGGACACCTCATGTCCACTATGGGTTGATTGCCTCGGGAGATCAGGTCATGAAAGACTCCGAAACACGTGATCGTCTGGCTAAACAGCTTGGAGTATTGTGCTTTGAGATGGAGGCCGCAGGCCTTATGAATCAACTCCCCACTCTCGTGATCCGCGGAATCTGTGATTATTGTGACACCCACAAGCAAAACGACTGGCAAGGATATGCAGCTTTGACAGCAGCTGCCTATACAAAATGCTTGCTGTCCAGTATGCCCGCCAGCACAGGTCAAAGTTATTTGGATAGCGGAATAGGTTATTGGGCTGTTCCACTGGCAAGGAACCCACAATTCGTCAGCCGTCACGAAGAAATCGCGAGACTAGAAGAGCTTGTTAAGGCGCCAGATGGGCCTCGCGAAGTCGCGATCACCGGTCTAGGTGGGGTGGGGAAGACACAAGTGGCTTTGGAACTGGCACATCGTATCCGAGACCGAGATAAGACGTGCTCAATATTCTGGATTCCATGCACCAGCCTTGGAACAATTGACCAGGCATACATAAACATCGCACAGACGCTAGGGCTCCAAGATGTGGCACCTTCCGAAGTCAAAGAACAGGTCAAAGCATACCTCAGCTCCAAGCGCGCTGGAAAGTGGCTTTTGATTTTTGATAATGCGGACGATTGGGATATGTGGCTAGAGGCTGAAAGGTCAAGCTACACTCTCGCCGACGTTCTGCCCCAGAGCGAGAAGGGCCGTGTTCTGTTTACCACCCGGAACCGAAAACTTGCTGTCGAGATGGCGTCCGCCAACATTGTTTTCATCCCTGATGCGGATGTGGACACCGCTTTAAGAATCCTGGAAAAGTACCTAGTCGAACAAAGTTTGATAAGAGATCATAAGTTGGCAACGTCGCTACTTGAGCGACTGGCTTTCCTCCCCTTGGCAATCACGCAGGCATCGGCATATATCAATAAGAATAGCCTGGATCTGAAGACCTATCTGGAACTTCTGCAAGAAGAAGAGCCACAAATAGTGGATCTCCTGAGTGAAGATTTCCGAGACGCCGGACGCTATCAGGGTATCCACAATCCTGTGATTTCCACGTGGTTGATCTCATTTAAACAAATCCAGCGTCATGATCAATTGGCAGCCGACTATCTATCTTTTATGGCGTGTCTCAATCCGCGGAGTATCCCCCATGCGCTTCTTCCTTCGTCAACGTCTAAGAAGCGCAAAGTCGATGCTCTGGGGCTCCTTAGTGCCTATTCGTTCATCAATGCACGAGAGATAGATATTAGCCTGCACAGGCTCGTGTATATTGCTACACGGAACTGGCTTAGACAAAGTTCGGTCTTTGGCCACTGGATCCAAAGAGCGGCTGACCAGGTGGCCAGAGTTTTCCCAGATAGTACCTACACCAACAGAGGCCTTTGGCGACAATACCTCCCTCATGCTTTATCGCTTGTGCACGAAGATGAGTTCCGACAACGGCGGGAAGACTACACTGATTTATTGGAGAACATGGCAGACTGCCTTCGTAGTGATGGTAGCTACCGAGAAGCGGAGCTGCTTTACACGGACTTAATGAGAATGAGGACAGAAAAAGAGGGCCAAACACATCGCAACACCTTGACCAGCATGGCAAACCTCGCATCAACCTACCAGAATCAAGGGCGATGGACCGAAGCCGAAGCGTTACATATACAAGTTCTCGAGATAAGAAAAGCAGTACTAGGAGTGGAACATCCCGACACCTTGACCAACATGGCAAGCCTGGCATCAACTTACCGTGATCAAGGGCGATGGACCGAAGCCGAAGCGCTACATATGCGAGTACTGGAGACAAGGAAAACAGTACTAGGGGTGGAACATCCCGACACCTTGACAAGCTTGGCAAACCTCGCATCAACGTACTGGAATCAAGGGCGATGGGCCGAAGCTGAAGCTCTAGACATCCAAGTACTAGAGATAAGTAAGGCAGTGCTGGGGGAGGAACATCCCAGCACCCTGACCAACATGGCAAACCTCGCATCAACGTATTGGAATCAAGGGCGATGGACCGAAGCCGAAGCGCTACACATACAAGTTCTTGAGATAAGAAAAGCAGTACTAGGGATGGAACATCCCGATACGTTGACCAGCATAAACAACCTTGCCTTCACAAGGATGTCTCTGGGAAAGCACCAAGAAGCTATATGCTTAATGGAAGAGTGCAACAAGCTGCGCATGAAAGTGTTGGGCTCTGCTCACCCACATACTGTACTGTTGTCCCGTGCTCTCAGCGGCTGGAAGGAGATATATAAATCGCCAACTATGGAGCCTACACAGCCCCTAAATTGCCTGATAAGGGCCCAAATTGTGGATGAACTTGTCGCTAGCGGCTCAGAGACTGTGGTTCCGAAACAGCCTTGTTCGCACCCTGTTCTACGCCCGCCCGCCAGCCGTTTTCTGGGAGATCATCCTCTCATAGAGGCAGTCAGAGCATTTTCACTTAAGCTGAACAATTCAGGTGCAGCTGAACTTGACTGAAATCGTTTCCTATGAAGATAAGTTTGAGTAACATATCTTGAACTTAGTTGGCGATTGAATATATTGCTATGTTCCAACAGGGCAGGCCTCGTATATTACTATTTACTCATCGGCACATCCCATACGGAAGATCTCACCAGGGTTGTTTTGGAGATGAACCTAGGTGTGAGGAGAACAAGGCATATACGTTTCCCACACTAGGAGTTTGCTAAAGTAATGCCCGCATGCCAGAAATGACCTCTAGCACTCTGCTGTTTCGCGCCAACCTCATCGATGCACAGTCAAGGAAGGAGTCAAATATTTGCTCGAGGTTATCTTAGTATACATAACTGCCAGCGCCGGCGAATGAAGGCCTTCAGCTCCGCGAAGAATTCCTCAATAGGATTGCCTTTTGTCGTGCGTCTTCTTCCCTGGAGGTGAATTTCGTTGCTAATAGTGGACTTTAATATATGCTCATTGAACTCGATCAGCAAAAATAGTTGCAACAAAGGTACTGCATTGAAGCTTTACTATAATCTGATACTGCACTGCATTTGGGAAAGACTGATTCCTGGCAGTGTACCGGAACACCGCGATGCAGTGAATGTATTAGGACAAACTCCGACTGTGCGTTCAATAGCCGTACCGATAGGCGTCGCAAGCTGGCCCTGAAGCATGTCGAAGCAGTCCTCACGACGTTGTTTCAAATCTTACGGGAAGGGACCGACGAAGACAGAGAAGTGTGAAACAAGCCGCGCTAAAGTCAAGTCCCGTAGAGTGTTTGAGCAACATTATATCATCGATGGATGAGAGAAAGGTCGCGATAGTGTGGATGAACAGGCTTGATGTGGGGATCTGCCTCTCCTGTATGTACACCGACCGGCTCATATTCGAAGACGCTGCCTTTTATTATTTCATACCTGTTGATTGCCAGTACCTTGTTATTAATTATACACAGGAATCAGCATAAAGGAGCCAATATAAATTCTCCAGTGACCTTCCGTCATTGACAGCAATGCGGTAATATGATACCGGTATAGGGCTACTTGGAGTGTAGCGTACAGGTTCCTCAAACTTATCGAGGAACTCTGTTGGTATTGTAGCGGTGTACACATAGAAGTACTTTGCTCGGGTGCCTGGAATAGCAAGGACTTTCACCTGCGAACATGGTCTTAGCGCAAAATAGTAATCCGGAGAAGGATAAGACGTACCTTAAAAGATTGAACTTCACTTCGCATCTGTCGTCCAGTAGGCCTAGGCTGATGGCCTATCCTTGAACATGTAGTATTTGTTGTCGCGTTCACAACTCGGCTTGCTTGCTGTTGTCGCCTCTGTGTTTGAGCGAGGGCAATAAGCACCGCTACCAGGTAAGGATCCTCAGCTCGGTCTCGGGGCTCCAAACGCCGTAATTTGCTCCGCCTCTTGTTCAGAATTGGTATACTTGTTGTTTTGTCTGGTTGAATATAACTCTCACGGAGCGACTTGATCGTGTCAAACGTGACAAAAGCGATAGTAGGCAAACGGGTGCTGGACATGAAGACACCATCGGTGTGAAGTGTCGCAACATCGTGATGATCAAACCAAAAACGGAGATCTTGCAAGCTACACTATGTCAGCAGCATAATCTGGCATTTGTAGGCAGGGTCTACTTACCCCTGCGAGCGTATATTGTAGGCTTCAAGTATCTCCTTAACCGCATATTTCTTCACAGTAAGCGTGCTTACTTGTATTAATTGGCACTTCAGGCGCGCAGCGTCGTCTGGGAGCAGTGATCCGGTCGTCCTATCTTCAGGTTCCTCTGATGTATTGTCTTGGGTATATTCACGTCCTCTGCCCGGGAACCTTTGACGGTTAAAGGAGCAATCAAGACTCTGCAGATGGTCAGACGTCCAGGCTATTGGTTCGACATAGAACGCTCTTGGCGAATTGCGACGAATAATCGAATAGATCGATCCGTTTTCAGCAAACCTACGAGAGATAGCCGACGGTGAATCGGGGTGATCATGGCGTGGCCGTTGCGGGGAACGCGTCTCAATGTCGTCATCTTCTTCAACTTTTCGCTTGGATTTAAGTAAATATGGCATTTTATAAACGCAGCCCTTCGCTGGTGTTGACTTATAGGTCCATGCCCCTGGATGCTGGTTTCTTGCTTGGAGGGACGGGAGTCCACGAGTCTGACTGCGTGCCACGAAGCTCGGCTGGTGAGATTCTCCGGTCCGATAACCACGTGCGCCCCGCCCAACGACCAAGGTCCATCTGTCTCGGACCCCCACCCGGGTGCCTCAGAATGGTTCAGATAAATCGCCCGAGACCTCCAAATAGATTCGTCCCACGAGTGTGGCGCAGTGTGCATGCCAGATGGCTACTCAAGTCTATTCGGCCAGCACTCCAGAAGAATTCAAGAGACTATCGGTGAAGAATGGAGGCGTAGAACTCCTTGCGCACCTAACGAAATATGAACTGAGCAGCTCCGCTAGTAGATGGGGGCTACGGCATTTGCTGGGATTTAGACTCCTCACGCTCCCCGAAAGACCGTTCCTCGACGTCCTTCAGAGCAAACATAATGACTGCCCACTGTGCTGCCCTGAGGGACCTGGTTCGCATCAGATTGACCATTACTGGGCGAAGATTCTCACTTCAACTTGCGAGCTAGACGTCGGGAAGAGCGCCCACTCTGAGCTTCTCCGGCTACAGGGCGGATTTTTTTGGGTTGCACTTGCACGGGCGTCTTGCACGGAGGCTACATCTGAATCAAAGGAATATCCTCAACGCCACAGGCGGCCTCGGGAGCGGGACGGATATATCGACTCTGCGGCTGCGATTGTGGGGTCATCGTCCGAATTTGAGGCCGATTTTGACGACGTTGACGAGGATGAGCACGATGCTAGGCGAGGAATACCAGAGGAGATCACAGCGCACCTCCTTGTCTCTTTCTTACAATTCGCCCTGAATCTGTGCCTTGTCCAGGATTCGACCGGCATTAGTGAAGTGCGCCCAAGAGTCGAGCGGATCAAGTGTACGGCTGACGTGGCCGGCATCCATAGCATCAGTGCAGAAGACGATGGTGGGATCTGCAGAATGGACCGGCAGGCTCATGGGTGGGCCACGGGCCACCCTTACTTAGCCTTGCTGGAGGCGAAGAAAGCATTCAAGCAGATACAATATGATGATCGGACCGAGCAGCGCAAGCCAGTAGTATCTAATGAGACCTTGGCGCAGTACCTTGGAGAGGCGCTGGTCTCATGGAAAGCAGCTCGGCATTTTATGAACAAGGAGTACGTCTCTCCTCGCTCTGCCTGTTTGTAGGATCGTTGTGGCATTGAATCTAATGTTAGCCGTTCCCAGCCACGTCTTCCTTATTGCCGCTACGAATACTTTCATACGTTTTATCTGTTTCAGATTCGGATCTCACTACAATGAATACATCGATGCAGCAAAAGAGCCATCCCAAAGAGTGCTGGTCGACGATAGAGACAAAGATACGTTCGTCTATATGTCTAGCACACAGTGGTTCAACCTGGAATCGCCTGTGGGTCGGAGATCTGCATTATGTCATGTCCTGGCACTTGTCTCGTGGCATCATGAGCAGGCCGCGATGGATTCGGACGATTCATTTGATTCTGAGGATGACGACGATCTCATGGATGAGAATGCATAGCTCTTTGTGTAGATAAGTCAGCGTACATATGAAACTATCATTCTCATCCCTGTATGCTAGTCATTTGTAATGCCATTGCTACCCGCATTTCCGATTAGGCGTGACCCTCGGAAGTAAATATATACAGGTACAGTATCCGGCCTTAGCCACTCGTGCGTTGTCCTTGCTCAAAGGTCGTCGACGATAAAAGCATCGGCGAGCACCACCCAGAATGTACAGTAATTGTTCCCAGTCCATTTTGGATAGTTTTGCTGGCCCAGCCATACGTATAAAGATCATACCGCCCGCAGGCGCCGGATATGTCTTTGAGCAGGCTGTACAAGATCACCGCACTTTAGGTCTATTGAATAATCGCCCTGTTATATGGACCACGTTAAAATCTCATATTAAATATATTAAATCGGACCAAAGCACTTAGTTGACTAGTCAAGATGTATCATTGCTGATTATCCAAAAATACTGGTTATGGCTCGGCTCAAAAGATGCGCCCGCCTGTTGTCTGTGGCTCTACTGTGCGGCCCGGCGGCCAGCCAATGTGGGAACCTGAGGGAGATCCGCCAATAGCAAGGAGCGTTTGCACATGATAACGTGACGGGCATCTCTACGGAAGTTGGGCAAAGCTGGGGTAGGGATTACGACAGTCGGGAGTGGGGATGGAAGAAACCAACCGGGCATCTTCGTTGATTTCAGGTACGTCCACCTTGTTCAAATGGCCGCCTCTGCTACGGATCGTCAATACCAGTTAGCCATACTTGAGTGCGACCATCCTTTCTACAAGTAACATCCATCGTCTAGGACAGAAAGTCCAGCCAATTTTGATACCCTTGACCAACAGAAGGTACGAGAACACCGTGAGGATAGTCAAACATCTCAGATACCCGGGTAGGCGTGCCTGAAGACGATGAACCATGACACCTGCTTGGCAATTGCCCGGGCAAGATGGCATCGCATGACATGCCCATTTTTCGCCCTTTTCTACCTCTAGTCTTCCGATTGGGAGAGGCAGGGGTTTGCGCGCATCAGAATAGCCAACGGGATGGAACTAGACTTGACTTTAGTCGACTCCCCGGTGCTGCGGCGAGACCCGTGCGACGAAATAATTCGTGGACAGCTAGCCGGTTAACCGGCGGGTGCCAAATGAACAGAGCGATTCCTGGGCAAGTCGCGTCCACTCGTATCAGCCAAAGATTCACCGACCTTGTATACAAGTGAGACAGTCACAACCACAGAAATCGGTTTATGTCGGCGAGATGAGACCTTCGCGATCTTTCCGACCAGAAATGCCCGGGCATGACCACACCCAACTAGACCAGCTCAGATGATCACTGCGATGACCGGTTATCTCGCCGAGATACGGCCGGGGCAACAACGAAGATATGTCGCCATTTTTCTAGACGACTATCATTTAATTACTGGTGATAGGCCTCGAGCCCCTGGCACACCGAAACGGCCAGATCTGGTTCATAAAACGGATGTTGGATGTGGACGACGAAATACCCGGGCATCCTCAAAGATTCCAGGTGGGTCCGGGTCAGGCAATTCACTGCTACGACTTTCCAGACTACTTTGACAGTATTTCACAATGATCGCCTGTTCCTTTTTTTACCAGGAACATTCGTCTCTACCAAGTAACCAAACGCATTGTGAGAGGAGGTTAGAAGTAGGAACCTGGAGTATGGTGTAGGTCGCTTCCTAGTTACCCGAGTAAGCGTGCCCGATCACAATTAAGCAACACGACCTTGACTATGGCCCGAGCAAGGTGGCGTGGGACTAGGGAGATCGGCCGTTAAGAATATTGTAGCCGTTGTCCGCCCCGTTATTCTACGCGTTATTCTGAATTGCAGCCATCGTCCGATTAGCATACACCTTTTTTGCGGGCGCTAGAATACTTCCCTGGTATGTAGCTCTAGACCTTATTCGGTATACGAGTCACTGGCCAGAGCATCTGAGTCATTGCCGAACAATTTGAAAAGGTGCTAAATGAACGGGTGATTATCTTTTCGCGGTGGGCAAGTCAAATTGATTTGGCCTTGTTGGTCCTCAGGCGAAATAAGTCGATGCCCGGGCAACATGGCCCTCCATGTCGTGATACGTGGAACATGCCCGATCACCACCAAGCAACATGACCTTGGCTATGGCCCGGGCAAGAGGGCCTGAGACCGGGGAGAGCGACGGGCAGGAATGGCCGTCATTCGCCCGGTTATTCTGTACCGCAGCCGTCTTCCAATTAACACACCGTTTGTGTGCGAGAGGGATACCCGCCAATAGGTAGGGGTAAAGTCTAAGTATACGCCATATCGGCGAGACTGCATTCAAACATCTGGGCCATTAACTGGAGCCGGCGAGAAAGCGAATCAGACCTGACCATCTGCATCAGTCCTTTCCCAATGAATTGGTTCTCTTTCGAAATAAAATCTGGACCTTCGTCTGCGACGTTCGGCCCAGCTGGCTTTCCTAGTCGATTGGCTGGATTATGTACAACCCTTCTCACCCGCAAATGTTCGACGCCTGCAGCCAAGAACGGATGTCCAAAAGTGTTGTAATTCAGAGGAAGATTCGTTGTTTTTATTCTCATCTGGAAGCTTGAGGGTTTATATACAAGATGAATATCAGATTGATTGGAAATCAATCTGATTGTATCCGGAATAAATTCCGTATACGAAGCTCTACTGTTTACTTAGTCGAGCCTCGATTCACAACATTCCCCCTCAGGATCGCCGTGCTGGCACGGTGATACTGTACCAGCGAGAATCGACTAGGCCTCAGTAAAACCACTAAAACCCTGTTCGGGAAAAAAAAACGTGGAAAGAGCGCCCCTGTACGATTACGCCTTCTGTTTTGGGTTTCGTGCAATACTCGTCAAACCGATTAACTGACGGAAGCATGCGAACTCCTTAGGCCCCAAAGGTTTGGTAAGTCCATCTGCGGCCTGCTGCTTGGTCGGAACATATTGGATGCTGATCTCTCCAGCGTCCAACACTGATCGTTGATAGTGGAACTTGACGTTGAAATGTTTGGTTCGTTTGTGGAACTCAGGGTTTCTTGACAAGGCGATAGCAGACTGATTGTCTGCCATAATATGTGTGACCGGTGACCCATAAAGACCGGTTTCATCCAGGAAGGTGCGCAGCCACTGCAGATGTAAAACGGCGTTATACTGGCCAATATATTCTGCATGAGTAGTAGACGTGGCAACTTCCCCCTGTTTCTTGGACGACTAGGAGATGGGTCCTCCCGCGAGCTTAAAGATATATCCAGAGGTGGAATATGCTCCGTCCGTCACGACCGATCCACCAAAATCGGCATCCGTGTAGCCGATCAGATCTCCCTTTCGATACAGGATGCAGACGTTCTGCGATGCCTTTAGATAGCGGAGCAGACGCTGCAGCGCGGCTTGGTGATGCGATTGCGGTCGTGACACGAATCGACTTAGTGTCGCTACCGAAAACGCGATATCTGGTCGGGTTCCGATCATCAGATACATCAATGCACCGACAGCCGAACTGTAGCGGGCTCTGGCGGAGTCGTCCAGAGTAGGCTCGTCTACTTTCAGATCCAAAGAGCTCTTAGGGATCATCGGAGTATTCTTGGGCTGGGAGGTCTCCATGCAGAAATCAGATAGGATCTTTTGGATATACGGTCGCTGATGCAGAGAGACGCAACCATTATTGTGGACTTCGAATTGGATTCCAAGAAAAGATCGTGGAGCTCCCAGATCGTTCAGCTTGAATTCCGATTCGAGAGCCTTCTTCACGAGTGCAATCTCTCCCTCGCTGGTTCCGGCCACTAAGAAATCGTCGACGTAGACGCAGACCACACAATTCTCCTTGTAAAAGACGCAGTTGTCGGATTGTGCCATGGCGAAACCATGTGCCTTCAGGACTCGCTGTACACACTGATACCAGATCCGTGGCGCTTGTTTTAAGCCATAGAGGGATCGTCGCAGCCGGCAGACGTACCCTTCTTCCTGGAAGCCTTCTGGCAGTTCCATGTAGATATCGGTGTCGATGTCTCCGTGAAGAAATGCTGTCACGGTGTCGAACTGGTGAAGTTTCCAGTCTTTCAGGACAGTGCTGGCTACAATACAGCGGACGGAGTCCATTCGAGAGACCGCTGCAAACGTCTCATGATAATCGACTCCAGTTCTCTGGCGAAAGCCTTTAATAACCAGGCGTGACTTCCGTACTCCGTTCGCTTTGGTCTTGAACACCCATTTGCACTCGATCACCCGATGTCCAGGCGGAACGTCTCTGCGCAGGATTTTGTCCCACGTACCGTTTTCAAGAAGTGAGCTGTATTCCTTCTGGATGGATGCCCACCATTCTACACGATATGGACCAGACACGGCTTCTTGGAAAGTCTGTGGGTCACGGTCTGAGGACGACAGCGGTGATGTAAAGTAGACCTTGCCCATCGCTTCGAGGAGTCGCCGGGACGGCTGCCGCCGTCGCCCGTAGAGCGAGTATCCTAGGTCCGGGGTATCTTGCACTTCGGACGCGACGGGATTGGTCGGTACAGAAGAAGCAGCGTCCTGCGTACCACCGCACACTTCTGGCTCGTCTGGTTCTGGTGGAGGTTGAGGAGGCTGCGCGATTGACGGTATCGCGGTTGGTATCGGTTTCGGCGGACTGAGGTCCACAGGAGCGATCGGAATGTTGGGAAAATCTAGCGACGGAGGGTCGTTGCCTGGGAGGTCGTTGCCAACTTCCCCCTCGATGAGAGGCGCCACGGGGGTCCGCTCATCGAACTCGACGTCACGGGAAAAGACGATCCGTCCGGAATGAATCTCGTACAGCTTATATTGGTTCGGTTCGCTGTACCCGAGCAGCCGGCATTCAGAGGAGCGAGGTCCTAATTTGGGCCTCTGTTCTTTGGGGATCAGGACCCAAGCTTGCGAGCCAATGCGGCGGAGATGGGACAAGCTGGGTGGCTTTCCATATAGAATCTCATAGGGGGTCTTCTTCTGCAGAAACGATGCCGGTGCGCGCAATTTCAGGTAGACGACCGTGTCAAGAATCTCGGTCCAAAAGGATAGAGGAAGTTTCGCATCAGACAGGAGCGTGTTGATCCGCTCCCGGATCGTGCGGTTCGTACGCTCCGCCAGGCCATTCTGGCCTTTGCAGTACGGAGCGGATGTGTCAAACTCTATGCCCTGGGACTCGAGATAGGCGCCAATCGCCAGATATTCTCTTCCGTTGTCGCAGAGAAAACGCTTGATGCGCGTGCCGAATTGTCGGCGTACCCAGGCTTCAAAGAGCTGGAATTTCTGTAGTGCTTCGGACTTCCATTTCATCGCGTAGCTCCACGAGCCGCGGGAATAATCATCAGTAAAGGTGACCACGTACCTAGAGCCATCCTTGCCAGCAGGCAGTTCCATCAAGTCCGAATGCACCAACTCAAAGATCTCGGAGGATCGAATGGAGGGCTTTCTACGCCGGGAGTGCCTCTTCTGATGCTGCTTCCCCGCCATGCACGCCGGGCACCGCGGCGTTGCCTGCAGTTCCAAGCTGGTCAGAGGGCGGTACGGAGTGCCGGACTGTCGGAGGACCAGCCGCAGGTCTCCCCGATTCAAATGACCCATTCGAGCGTGCCATAGCTCTTCAGGTGTTTCCTGGTCGACTCCTATGCTCGCATCTTCTTCGAGGTTCGCTAATGCGTCACCACTACGGAGTTCAGAGGTAGACGCCACACTTTGGGCGCTACTTGACTCTAGAGGATCCCCATCAGCCATGACCACATCTGACGGTTCTCGAGATGCGCCCCTGGCTGTGGCATTCCTGGCCAGATGTACTTGGACTCGAGGCTTGCAGCTCGCTTGGCAGTGGAGAACGAACAGGTCGTCTCCGGTATGCGGGATGCTCCCCACGGGCCGTCCTCTGCGTTGCAGGGCGATGCCTCGTGGGTGCGCCACCACCGAATAGTGGTCTCTCAAGAGTTTGGGTACGCTGATCAGGTTGACCCCGACCCGCGGTGCATAGTACACATTCTTGAGGACTACCGTCCGACGGGGCTTCCCCCTAATGCTGAGCTTCACGGTGCCTATCCCTTCGGCTTCTACAGGATCTCCGACCGTTATGAGCATCTCACGGTGCGGCCGGAGACTGGTAACACACTCCCGGTCCCAGCAGACGTGGCTAGTGGCGGCGGAGTCCACGATCCACCGTGGGTCTGGCGCGTGGGTATAGAAGGTCGTCACCTTCGCCCTCACGATATTCACTCTCGGTCTCTTGGAAGCCGGCGAGCCCGACCGGTCTTCCTTCTGGCTTGATCTATAGCTCGATTCGCTGGGTGCGCTCGAATCACTCCGGTCAGTATGGGACGAGCGGTCCCTTTGCGGCCTGAGATGCGGATGCTTCTTCCAGCATCGAGATTGGTCATGACCTTTTCTCTTGCAGTGTTTGCACTTCTTGACAGGTGTGATCACATGGATCGAGGCGGCCGACGACGCCGGGGAGGACGCCGGATCCTTTCCTCGCACGACCCGTTCGGCATTGGCGAGCCGATTTCCGACGGCGGCTGGTGTTCCCGGCTCCTTGTCATTCTGGATGGCATCAACGATAAACGCATATTCGGACCCGATCTGGGTCAGCAGGATCGCGATGTGAGTTCTGTCCCCGATCGAACCTGGCGTGATAGCATTCAGGCGATTCACCAGTAGACGGACTCGGTCAACAAAATCGCGTGCCGTTTTGCAACGGTTGCCAGTGGTCTCTCGCAGCTGTGCGAATAGCTCACAGTAGGTAGCCAGTTCGGTCTGTTGGTATCGTTCTTCGAGATCGTTCCAAAGTTCCCGAGACGTCCCAATGCCGGCCACCTGTGCACTAACCGTAGGCGAGAGATACTTGATAATCGTGTGGTAGGCTTCAGCCTCGCGTCGACACCAGTCTTGGTAGCAGTCGTAGGCTTGCCCCTCGAATTCCAGCCGCATCTGGATCGCGGCCTGACGCGCGGCTTCCCCGCGAATGTCCTCGAGTCCGAGTTGCGGGATTACGTCAGCGGCAATAGGTCGCCGGTATTTGAATTGAGCATCAGGGCATGTCAGTTCGCCCGACACCACTGGCCACACTTGTCGAGCGGTCAAGTAAGAGGTCATGATCCGCTTCCAGAAGGCATAATTACTGCTTCCTAGAAGGGGCTCGATGCCCGCGACCCGGTCAGACGACGAGATTGACGATGAGCTGAATGGGGAATTCATGGTGGGGCTTCAGTAGATAACAAAGTGGAGGCCTTGGTGTAGATATATTTCAAAAGCTCTGAGCGACTAGAGATATCACCCGAGAGGTTGCTCCCGGGCTCATAACCTGTAGTGATTCAGAGGAAGATTCGTTATTATCATTCTCATCTGGAAGCTTGAGGGTTTATATACAAGATGAATATCAGATTGATTGGAAATCAATCTGATTGTATCCGGAATAAATTCCGTATACGAAGCTCTAATGTTTACTTGGTCGAGCCTCGATTCACAACACCTTCAAGCAGCCTGATACAATATCCTCTTCTAGGCATAAAGCTGGGATATGTTCAACATCGTCTTTCCTATATGCAACTAAAGCTAGTGTGCCGACCAGTTTGCGCTCCGTGTCGAAAGGCAGTGTAGAGTGTCTTTTAAGCGCCAACAGAAATTCAGCCTCATTGCGCGACGGGGGTGCCGGGGTACTGCGAAGTAGGTGGGATATGGCAATATTCTCCGCACAGGCAATGATGAGATTGGGGGCTGTGGCCATTGAGTGAAGGATATATCCTGCAAAACGTTCAGACTTAATTGAGATGACAGCTACAAACTTGGGCGCGCCGAGTTCTGACCGTGGTATTCGAACCCCACCTGATGTAACCACGCAAGGAGTGGCTTCTGTTTGCTGCCAGATCGCTTACCCCTCCCTGGAATATCTTCCCCAGCAGGAAATGCTCCATACTAATGCGTCACCAGCAGGGGGTTCCCACCCACCAATCTCAGCATCGCAACATAACGTCTGCGCTGTCATGGATTGCGAACAGGCCACTATGTCACTATATTTATTCGCTGTCATGTCATGGCAGGCTAGGGATGCCCAGGGCCCTTGCTTATCTACGTGATGTCCTGGAGTGAAAAGCGAGTTATGCTTGGTACAAGGGATTCAGTCCACACGAATCGACAATCGCTGGATATGGACATCACTGTAAAGACATTTCCACTAACGTCACGGTGAGGGGATAAGTTCGACCTCGATGGATGCTCATCCCTTACCTGCCCGTGAAATCTACCCCTAACACTAGATTCCTTCCCTAACAATTGAGCATTAGCTACGCGAGGGGTATTCTGGCATGGAGTACGATGTACAATTTCGGCAGAACCTGTCACCATCCTGTTTTTTTGTGGTGTGCACGTTGTCTCCTTCGTGCGTGCAGTGGCTGACCGATACGCCACTATCCTCTCATTTGTCCCGGCTCACCGTTGAGTGTGCACGTGCGTTCTTTCTATAACTTTTTGATGGCAGGCCTGGTTCAAGTATAACGCTAATAATGCGTCAAGATGGGTGTACGCTTCACAGGCTTTGTCATGCCATACCTGAAGGTCTCTTCTTCGTCTACCGGCTAAATGAAGCAGATAGCGGTAGAACGTAATGTTCAGGAACAGGACACTCTATCAAGCTAGCGTGTTGGTGAGCAATGCATGGGTATGAAAGTGACATTCTGCCGTAAATTCCGAAAGTCACCTGTCCAGCGCTCAGTTCAAATGTGTTGCGCAGAAACCAACAAATTCTTGGATGCAAGGGCTGATCAGCGGAATTTCAGACATGTGACGAGCGCGCTTCTCCAGGCAATTAATAGGAGACTGATAGGTAACCAGTTCTCTTCCGTTACCCCTTGTCTCGATTTCCCTTCAGTGGTAGTCAACCATATTCCGTTCTCTGTTTACACTAGTCTTGAGTGAAAACAAAATCATGGCCATGAACAGAAAGAAGGGAAAGAAAGCAAAGGAGGCAAAAAAGCAATGCACCCAAGCGTCCTTGTGGAGTGATATACCCATACCTTGTGATGCTATAATGACAGGCCCCATGTCCGCGCCAGGGGAAGCTGTCCAATCGCCTGAACCTGCTAATGCTGCTGCTGAAGAGCCAGAGGCTTATGTTCCGGCCTCTGACGAAGACGCTGGGTATCTTGAGTCCATGCCTGGGGATGCTATTTATACCTATGAACCTACTGCTGCTGAAGAGCCAGAGGCTTATGTTCCAGCATCCGGCGACGGTGCTGGGTATCTTGAGCCTATATCAGAGGAAGCTGTCCAATTGCCTGGGTCTGACGTTGTTGAAGAGCCAGAAACTCCTCTTCCTGGGACTAACGAGCGATCTGAGTCGCCCGAGTCTGCTCCTGTCAGCAACGTCATTGAGCTGGGTAGAACGGAGGGTATAAAGATGACTGCTAGTTCGGAGGACATAGAACTGATTCAGCCAGAAACCAGGTATTACCTCTCGCATCTTCCACCTGTCTACTAAGATAACTGACACCGTGTGATGATAGCCCGTATGAGTCCGAAGCGATCACTATTCTGATTGGACGCAGTGAGAATCGGTACACTTTGCCATGAGGCATTGCGAATCGAGTTCCTTCTCTGGAACTGCATTTGGCTGGATTAGACTCAAAAACATTGAGACTTCCCGATGTGGACTGTGATATCGGGCATACAGTTATACACTACCTTTACACGGGCGACTACCAGATCTTGAAGCCAACCTCAGGCCCTGATTTACCAGGGCGGGTCGTCGAGTATAACAGGAGTGTTCTCGCGTACAAGGCTGCCGTGAGCTACGGCCTTGACGGGCTGGCTGACCATGCAAAGGAACATATGCAGCTCTTTGATGACGACGTCTCGATCTTTCATGTATTGGCGCTTGCACGAAAGACATTTCCCAGGATAACTGACGATACCTGGTTTTCCGCGTACCTCACATCCAAAATCATGGCAAGCTTTGAGGTAGATGAGGGGATATTCCAGAGAGATGAATTCTTCGAAGGTTTCGGCGAAGCCCTTGACTTCGATAAATTCCTTGCCAAAGTGATGGCAAATGCCTATTCTCATCGAATATCTACTATGCGAGATGTGGCAGGTCCAGGAGGGTCTAAGGACAGAGGGACACTGGCCAGCAACGATACTACTCCAGAGCAGGGCGAATTCAGCCCACAGCCTAGGCGGACGAATCATACTCGGAACTTGTCTGACGGGGGAAACCCGTTAACGGGTGATGATCTGTGGGTAGCATGTGAGGATGATGGAAGTAGTGTCCAGTCAAGGGTGCTGACACCATCTTCGAGTGCTGGGGACTCACCTGATGATCTGAGAAGCGACAAGTTAAACAATCATCCACTGGACAGCTGCAATGCCCGTCAGGGGCCTTCTCCTGTTGAGAACACGGTGTGCCCGCTATGGCTCAACCATTCTATGAATGAAACTCTATGCAGACGTTGTCCAAAGTGCAAGAGTCATATACTATCTATGTTTGCCAAGGTCTTACTCACTGACGCTCAGTGACAGCTGAAGTTGCCCTTTATCTTTTTCTCGTTTTGTCAGCCTATGGATGGTCGATTAATGTGGGCTCTCAAGGCAGTTCTCGATAAGCTTTGTTATTCCGCAGTTGTTGGGCACTTGATTGTTTCTATGCTGAATTTGACCCACGTGCAATTATCTGAATTGAATACGGTATATGCGGAAAATAATGTCCCAGCCACTGTGTATTCGACAGCAGACTCCACCATTAGGGTGTCTATGATCAACCACAGCACATAGAGGGCAATCGCTTAAGGCCCTGTAGCACGCGAAAGAGCTGGCACAAAACGCAGGCGGAGAGACAGTAAACTTTCTAGCCAGTATTTCAGCAGGCCAGCACCACATGTGAGAAACCTTAGCAAAGAGCCTGAGAACCATTAAATGTGACCACTGAAAGCTTCGACTGGATGGCCGAACAATCACCGAACATCTCTGGCGTTTCGGGTGGGTCCTTCCCTTTTAATGCTGCGCATTCCTACTCCAGACAGTCCTATCTGGCTTGGTTTTCATTCAACCCGATCTTTCTCTGTTACAGTATCAGAAACATTTATCACACTTGTACTGATTCCTTCGACGTCGCAAGCAGAAGTTTACCCTTACCGAATGAATCAAGGGTAAAGATATGATCATGGTCCAGTACTGTAGCAAGCATATGTACCGGTTACACTATCGTTTATTTTTGCGAAGGACCAGAAAGTATAAAGCACGCATACTTACTGTATAGAAGCCAATACAGAAAGCCACTAGATTACACCTGTTTGCGAAAGCAATGTCACCCCAAGCAACTCTTTCGTTGATTACACCACTGGTCTAGAACATAAATAGTTAGGGTATCTAGTACTTGGCGAATTATATGCATGGTTTCAGAGCGCCAAGGCATCCACTAGCCATATATGGCTTAGCTTCAATTCTCAACAACCAACACAAAAAAGATTGGGGGGTGACACTACTTTTGCAACCAACGGTAACAGTTCTGACAAGGTGCGCTAGAGAAAGCCCAGATCTGTAGATACGGTCTTTCTACCACACGAAATGGCTCTGGCGCGCCGACCACCTGATGCCTTCATATCGTACATATCTAGCCCAGCGAACGACATCTAGAGGTGACAACGTAACGTGGTTGCTTTTTGTTGTGAATCGAGGCTCGACTAAGTAAACAGTAGAGCTTCGTATACGGAATTTATTCCGTATAGAATCAGATTGATTTCCAATCAATCTGATCTTCATCTTGTATATAAACCCTCATGTTCTCAGATATGAAGAAAAACAACGAATCTTCCTCTGAATCACAACAATTCAAAATAATGGAGCCAGAGATAGGCAAATTGCATCATTTATATAGCCGCTTTCAGAGGTTTGAATAATATAATCATCCGGTAGCTTGGTCTGCGTATACCAATCCTCTAACTAGACTTTACCAGGGAGAACTAGTACTGGCGGAATAGCGTCACCTGCTGCGTTGATATATTCAATCGACGTAACTAGTTCTCGTGAAGAAGAACTTGCTATATCATGATTTCGCTCAGGATTAAGCGTCACGATAGGTTCTGCGCGACCCTGACCAACACGAAAGCCTGTTTTATCGAAATTCCAGAGATCTTTATCTTGAATCGCGTACGCTTCAATCCGTAGAGCTAGTAGATTATACTACTGAGAGATTATCTCTGGATCTTCCGCAGTATGACGCTCCAACTCTATTATTTGACGTGTTTTGATTTTGAATTCAGGATACTGTTTTAGAAAGCGATAGATTTAGTTGGATGAAAGCGGTTTTGGAGGTATTAAATCGTTAGTATAGCCGCGAGCGAGGATTTCGTTGGCCGCGTTAAGAATCTCGGAAGGACTCAATGAGACGTTAATCTGATCATATCGACGTATATAGTCAAATAAAGCGCTATACTGCGCTTTATTTAAACGTAAATTCGTATGCTTCAGAGTTGATTTACTTTCTCTGCTACGAACGCGCGCTGTAAAGCGAGAATATGGGATTCTATATTGACGCGCGATTTTTGTTATAGAAACAGGGGGTTTTTCGCGTTTTTTTTTATTAAACTCGCGCAGGGCCTTCTGAATAATCTGTTCTTCTGCTTTATAGGTCGATTCTATGATTGTGGTGGTGGGGAGAGCTTCTAAATTGAATTCGTTGAGAATTTAGAAAAAAATCTTGCGTTGAGCTGTCAATTGCGTTGAGCTGTAGCCGACCCTCCACCGCTCAGGTGAGGGGGAGGCAACGCGACGGGTAGCACATTTCAACACCAGTGCGATACCAGATCAAGGGAAAGCCCAGCGGACGCTGGACAAGATAGTCACCAGACTGCCATTTCCTGTATACCTCATGGCAGGATGCAAGGGGCTGCCTGGATTCTCCCCCTACACAAGACGGGCCATCACTAACGCCATGACTGTCTGAGCGGACGTGAATATACCAGCGCGCTTACATGGGGCGACAGCCCAGAAGAAGACGGAACACATGACGTTTCAAGGGCCGGGTTGCCAGTCTTACTTGACAACCGGGGAATCCGCCGCAATTTCCTTCTGGCGGCGTCGCTGAGATCCTCCATCTGGCTACGGTCTGGTGGCGCTCTTAATTTAAGTCGTCCGCTAATAGCATGTACATGATTGGGAAATAGAAGAGAAAGGAAAGGGACTAGTATGCCTGTACCGTCTTGGGGCACGTAGCGTATCTAGTGGTTTGCAAGAATAGGGGACGCCACCACGTAATTTTCTAAGACGTACTTTGAGTAAAGTGGCAAGCACGAACATATTATTCTCTAAGACTGACCAATTTCGAGAACTCTCATAGCCTCGAAGATGCAAATCCTCGTACCGGGAAACCAATGGTGGAATGCGATAATGTGAGGGTGATGCAATCAATTGTTCATGATGAGGGCGAAGAGTTTGATCAGTGCTTAAGAACACAGTATGTCGTGCGAACATGACTTCGCTCCAGATTGACAGGCTGGAACAAGCGTGATTACAGTGTTGCACCCGAACAATATACAAAAACGCCTATTACACGCTACATCCTCGCGGGTTTCGAGTTCTATTCATCCACCCCACCCGATGCATCGCTGTTCCGAAAATCCCATGTCTCCGTCGGCCTGCCACAAATCCTCGGCACTTCCAGAAGAGTACAATGCCAAGAAAGTTGCCGGAACCGAATATTTTGGCCAACGACAAGATGAAACCCCTTTCGCTGCATTTCCGGATGACAGACCTGGTGGAAGTGCATGGCATTGGCAACATTGGCCTTAATTCGAATCCCTACCAGTACTGCCCTTTATGCTTGGAAATATGCTTCGCCGACCAATAGACTGTCTATAGGGCGTAACAAGTTTCCTTACTAACGACAAGCCAGCTATGCCGGTTTTCAATACTTTGGCGAGCAATCGTGGTGTTAAATAACAACACAATCTAGCGCAAAACCAGTGATTAGATAGAAAGTAGGATTCATGGCAGCTCCGTCTAGACCAGGATCATTGCCATGTCAGCCACGGGAAATACCAGCTCTGTCTTTCACAGTAGGGGGCCTAATCATTTGGATTGTTGCTCAGTTGAGCGCTATTCCTCCCTGTTAGGGTACACAGGAGTCACAGCGACGACAGAAGCAAATCAGCTGCCCCGCATATCCTTCTGTTCCGAATGCACTTTAGGAGAATCAGAATTTAGATCAAACATTGTAGCACGATGCTCCATGGTCTTTCCGAGACGCCACTGACGTAGAATACAAACAGGATAACCTGGGCTGAGTCGATGGGAACGGAAAGAACCTCCGACTAATGAGACGGACGGAGCACATTCTGTGCTCCGCCATTGCGTCTGCCGATGCTAGTGAATGTTAGTTCCGCGTTACGAGGAAGCTCCGGAGGAACTTGATGGTTGCCAGATAGTTTCACGCATGGTTGGTTCGCAGGGATCACCACCCGCGGGACACTTCGGCTCCACGGTCAGTTTACCCAGGCGGACTCCGGTTCTAGGTCGCCTCCATGCATTGGTTTCTCAGTCAACTAACTAGTTGAAAGTTTGGCACTTTCGTACTCTAGTGCTTTGAAGAGATATTACGTTGGACTCTAGGCTATGAGATTAACTTCACTAACAAAGCGGCGCCACTAGGTGGATTCCGGGGTACGACAACTGCACGTATCACGCTCTTTCCCCGCCACCCACCCCCTGCTTTGCCCCATCAACGTTGTCCGCCTCGCTTGGCTTGGTATACTCGTGGGTGCTGTCATAGGAGAATATTACAATGTCGTAGCATTGCTTGGGGCGCGTCGGCAATTTTCTCGTATCAGCGTGCGTCGGGCATTCCTCTCCCTGGTCCAGCTCTCTCCTGTTCTCTCTCGTATATCAATGCGCTTCCAAGCTCCAAGTGGCCCTTCAATTCTCGATTCCGATTGACAGTGGGCACGTTCACACTGCTTTTGATTCGAATTGACCTTCTGCTTGCCCCTCCTACCGAGACAAAATCGTCTTCGGTTCACTTTCCATTACCGTCCACACCCTATCGCCGCTTTATGCACGGTAGATGCCCTTATCGTGCTGATCCCGTCATGGCGTCAGGAAGCAGACGTGAATTCAACTGTCCCTGGAAGGGTTGCGGAAAAGTATGACCCCCAAAACCATCGGTTACCCGTCATCCTGCGGCTAATCGCGCAGGCCTTTAATCGGCGGTCCGACCTTTGCAGACATCACCGAATACACACCAACGAACGACCTTACCGATGCATGTTCAAGGACTGCAATAAAAGCTTTATTCTGAAGAGCGCCTTGACTGTCCATTCGCGGACGCACACCGGTGAAAAGCCCCATATCTGTGACCATAGGGGCTGCCATCGAGCCTTCGCCGACGTGCGTCTCCTGGTATAAACCAGTCTACTTGGACCCCTCTAATCAGCCAATTCTAGTCCTCGAGTCTGGCGCGCCATCGAAGGACCCACACAGGCTGTCGGCCCTATGTCTGCCAAGAACCCATGTGTCAGCTAACCGAACTAGCCCTTCTGTCAAACCTGGGGACCGCTCCCCCACTAACCAGGAACACCGGCAGCTTCTGCCGCAAAAGTACCCTCGTCAAACACCAGAATCGTCCCCACCCCACCGGAGTTGTGGATCATGCTCCGGCCGAAGACATAGAGCTTCAGGAACGCTATGGCGATGATACAGAGCTCTCCTGTGATCAATTACGCAGGGTTGTACGGGATGCGTGAATGCAGAGCCAACAGAGTTTCTAGAAGACGTGATTATTAGTATGCCAGCGCGCTGCCAGGCAGTTATTTATGCAGAGGGTGGCCATACTAAATTTCAGATAGTGGAATCGATTGGATTAACATATGAAATATATCTCTCCATACTAAAATCTGAGGCATTTTTAGGCCCGGCAGAATTCTAGGGTGTGACGTGGGTCGTACTAACGAAGTTACCAGGTCTGGCCAGATTTATGAAGCTGGCTAATAGGAACAAAGAATGGAGACATTTGTCATTGGCGGGGTGTGATACTTAACATCTGATCTCTCATGAAGGTAAGGGGCTGCCCCATCTCTGGAGGGTTGCAGGTTCAGGTGCGTAGAGTCTCTTGGTCTTATTGAGTAAATTGGGGGTCGGGTTTGTGCTGGAGGTCTTCCATGTTTCCACCCCACAAATCCCTAGCCATACAAAGAGCTTCAGAGTCTATTTACGGTGCGGCGAGTTTCGCTTGGAGAAGACGGAACGTCATCAATCGGGAGAGCCTAAAAGCACATTCCCCGGGAGAATACAACGATTGGGAGTTGCTTTGAGCGTGTATAATGACACATACGGCCAAAGAATCGATAGTTACACAACTCTTCGCTTGTTTAGTCAGCGCAAGATACAGAGTTGGCGCTCGATGTTCATTAGCGCCAGGGGCAACTGTTAACGAACACACAAGAAAACTAATCTAGAGCCGCATTTTCGTCTAAGTAACTGTGGCTCTCGGTCGTATGTCTGCCAACATTATCAGACACGGACGTGGTCGAAACGAAAGCCTTCAGGGGGTAACGAGCTAGGTGACGGGCGTTCGCATATAGCAGTCTAACTCATGTTCAGGGCATCGGAGAGCATGCCTCTCGCCTGCTGAGCACACGGGTGATATGCCGACGGCTCGCGACGGAATGTTCTCGCAATTACCTTGCTGGATTTGCTGCGTATGTCTCCAATGAACTTGGATCTATACGCAACGCTTTTGGAGCAGATTCGCCGCTTCGCATCTTATTTGACCTTTATTTTGTGGAAAATTGCCTTCAGCTGCAGACAAGAGTATCTCAGCAAGAAGCGGCCGAAGAAATTTCGTCTGAACCGCAATATGACCTATCGATTGTTTTGCATATGCGGATCGATGCGCTCTCCCAGGAGACGCAATTGCTGCGAGACCTTCGACTTATTCAACGGCTGACCTTGGAGCAGGGCGAGATCCGCCTTGCACGGAAAGTCCAAGGGACGTTCCCGTCTGAACAGGATAACCGCGTCTCTGATCTTACGCGTCTGATGAAAGCGGCTGGCCTTACTCCGCAACAATTTATCTTGGCGGCGGGCAATATTGACCCGGAGCTACTGGAAGGCGGCGGATGTGTTTCGATAATTTTAGAGCGCGCGCTTCGAAAAGCGAAGGGGAACACGCCATCCCAACTCAACAGAGCCAGTGATGATTGACTATTCTCCCAAGGAGGCATAAAACAATGAGGCCGACAGGCTTCGGCAGGCTCGAGCACAAGTGGTTGTGACACAGCGGCGGGCTCTGGAGATTACGAGTATCATAGGCTACCGAACAGTTGGAGCCAGTTGACCGTTTCAATAGAAACTGGAGATTTCGACTTCCCGTTGTATTCCTCTATGGTTCGGTAAAGACCCTTCTTTTGCTATTGTCCATTCTGGGCACGTAGTTCGTACAGCACTCAGAAAATGTCAACTTCGTGGACGTTCAGCGCCGACTTGATCTCGTTGCAAGCTTGATAGGCCTCGGACCTGGGATCCAGCTTATGGGGGATCTCCTCCGTCGCCTCAACATACCGGGCCAGGTCATGGAAAGTGTTGAATAACGTCGGCGATATCTCTGCGCCCTGCAAGCGCTTTTCCGCGACACAATTCAGCGCCGTCAGAATGTCGTCGCAGTTACTATCCACTCCGGAGCGTGTCAACACCCACTTCAACAGGTCTATCCAACAGCAGACTATAAAAACACCTACCGAGAGAAGCTGCCGTATCTATTCCAACCCCATACAGCTCTTCAAAAACGGCAGAATCCGTCCGCATACGCTTTTCATAGATATGCACATCCAGAGCTACGTCGCCGTACCCCCAACTGACAGGTTGGCGATATAGGCGGCTTGGCGGATGAAGAATATTGTTGGCGAAGTCGCTGATAATCCTTTGTCGAGCTTGGAGACTTCCGGCGTCGCTCCGTCTTCGATCGCGGTCTTCCACAGCCCTTCGGGCAAGTTGCCGACGAACATCCTCAAGCATGCGTCTATTCGTTTCCAACCCTTCTTCACATTCGTGTAATGCCCGTCGGATCTCTTCCATTTGGATCGTGGCAGGCGGTTACACACAGCTGGCCGACTGTTCAAGTTCTGAGAGGAAAAACAGGTCATGGTCTTCATCCTCAATTGTAGAAATGACTCAGCAAACTCCAGCGGTCATCCTCCTTTGGTCATACTGCCGTCACCAACCTCTCTCTTAGCAAGATTATGAAAAGATGTCTGAGCTTATTATGTTCTCAAGCCATGGCTGCAGAGGGCCCCACGGCGGCCTAGATCCAGCTAACTCCAATTATGGCGTCGCGAAGCTTTGGAGATTCCACGCACTGTTCTGGACCTCTGGTAGAAGGGCAATTTTATGTTTATTCAACGTTAGCTGGAGGAAGGAACTAGGTTTGGCCATTCATACAATGATCGATCTGGGTCGTCTGACTCAAGAAGCTGCACAACTGTGTGACGTAATGGGCGCTGCGGTACCACTCAAGCTCGCTCGTACCAACGGGCAGCAATATGTCTATACGGACTTCTGTGCTAGTAGACGGCTTCGTTGTTCGCGCAGCCGGCGCTCTGATCGAACAGACCGACATGCGTTATCATGAGTGAAGAATGCGCTGAGAACGACACTTGCTGTTGTCTGTTCTCTCTTCTCTTGCGTCACCGTTGAGACGAACTTATTCAGACCCAACTGACATGCGCTGCTACCAAGATCGTTGAGCCTTCTGTAGCGAACCCCGCTGTAATTTAAACCTTCCCCTCATTTGATAGAATCCCCCGAAAGTTGACGCCGTCAGAACATCTTCGTTGCGAACACGTACTGAGAAGACAAGCGATTATTTACATGTCCTTGTAAGGGAACATCGTTGACGTCCTTTTCGTGGCGTAGAAACCGTACCTGGCCGCCTCTTGATATAGTATCAGAGTCCTCCCATGTTCCTCCAACCCCTCCTGCCGTGGCCGCTCAAACGAGTTGCTAGAGTCGGAGGCAAGTAGGGCCCGTATCAGAGCCTACATCGTTTCCACCAAGGTGTTCATGCGGAGTCACAAAATGCTCGATTCTTTTCCTTGCGCCAGCGTGTTCTGGCTGTGGTAACTCGGACAGCTCAGCATCAAAACCCCAGAATGTCTCATTTGGTCGGTCGTAATCCATCATTTATGGTGAATGCTTGAGCCATCCTTCGCCGACATTGAGCAAGGCTCGTTCTTCGCCAACATCATGCTTAAATGGAAGGAGACCTTGAAGGTCTCTGCTCTTCGCTCCCGACCTTCGTTGAAATTGTAGACTATTGGTGGGCCGTTCAGCATTGGCTCAAAGCACGGCATTACATCCATCCAAAATTCCGCTTAGCAAAAAGCCGATCTAAAAAATTCGTCTCAAATTACATCTTGCGACAAGAAGTCAAAAAAATCATCCGTGCGCATGACCAGAGCGCTCTGTGCAAGCCAGCAGCAAAGTACTGGCTGGCTCAATGAACCGGCCTCAGTTAAGGTCTCATCCGGTCATCAGACCAGCATTTTGAGGTCAGTAAGTCACTGTGCGTGACAACCTGTGCCAACGACACTTACCAAAAGACTACGCCCCGTCGTCAATGTGGTCCTCGCTCATAGACGTATAAGATCCAGACGTCAGCGCGACTTCTGAAGTCTCGCTAGCTCCCCAGTCCCGTCTTGTAGAGCAGTCGTCTCGTGACGGCGGTTACATGGTCACAGAACTGTCGACTGAACGATCCACATGGTAGCTGAGAAGCTCAGAGATGGGATTGAACGCCAGTTATGCTTCGGAAATCTCGGCCCAAAACCAGACGCTGTGGGTTACTCTGTGCACCTACATGGTCGGAGATTGATCGATGACATCATCCCTAACATCGCCCATCCTTGGATGAGCGTCCTGAACCGGTGTCGATTAATATTTGCCAAAACCACGGGACCACAATGGCCCACTTGGGAGGGAAGAGGGGGTGGGGACAAAAAAGAGTGCCCCTCTACGATTATATGCCCCGACTTGGGCCTTCTGCAACACTTGCTTGACAGGGTAGCTGACGAAAGCATTGAATCCTTTGGTCCCAAGGTTTCGTAACCCTGTCTGCGGCTTCTGGTCTGTCGGATTGAGTTTCGACAAGTCCAGCATCCAGTGCAGGTTGGTGACATGGAAACTTGACATGGTGCCTGATTCAGCTATGGAACTTTGGGTCCCGAGACAACGCAATAGTAGGTAGGGTTTGTCAGTTATAATGTGTGATGAACGATGGATATAGGTCCCGTACAGAAAGGCGCGCAGCTACTGAAGATGTAGAACGGTGCAATGTTGGCAGCTAGACTCCGAATAACTCGAGTGGTGGGCACGGCAAATTCTTTCATCTCCCCAAGGGGGGTTGCTTCAATGAGAAGGAGACTGGTGTTCTGATGAGCTTGAAGACGTATCCCAGATGCCAAGTATGGACCCACGGTCATGACCAATTCATTGAAGTCAGCGTCCTATGTAATATATCAGACCTCCTTCTCAATACAATATGTGAACATCTTGGGATTAGTTAGGTAGCGTAGTAGTCGCTGACGTGCCATGTGATGATGGGACTGGAGTCTGGGTTCGAAGCCCCTAGTATCGCGACTGCAAACCCAATATCTGGCCAGGCTCCGGTCTTCAGCCGTGCCGATGCCCCAGTTTCTACCGGTCTTTTCAGACCGCGGGGTTACAACTGTCTAATCCTGAGCCCAAGGAGCGCTTGGGGATCATTGAGTGTTCTCAAGCCGGCAGGCCTGCGTGCGGTAGTCGTATAGGATCTTCCGGACATACTGTTGCTGATGGAGCGGAGCAGGTTCGTCGTTGCAAACGTCTAATTAGATTCCAAGAAAGAACGCATGATTGCCAGGTCTTAGGATCTCGAATCCTGACTCAAGGCCTGCCGAAGGAGGTAATTCCTCAATCATCCTACAAGAATACGGTAACGGGCATAGAGGCAGAGAACACAATGCTCCGTACAGAAGATGCACTTGTTGACTGAGCCACAAATAAACCAAGTGCAGACGCACGAGGTACCAGATCCGCGGAGCTTAGCAAGTCATAGAGGGCTAGTCGTAGATAGATGAGGTACCCTTTTTGCTGCAGGCCTTCCGGCAGCACTTTATGTAGATATCCAAGCCGATGTTTCCTCGAGAGAAAAGCTACAAGCGGTCCCAGTGTGGCACGTCACCGCGTAAGACTGGCACAATCTCCATCCTTCCAGGACAGTGCCCCTGCAATACAGCGAGCGGAGTCCGTCCAAGGGCTGTCGCGAGCGTTTTGCGATGCGACGGGCAGCAAGCAACCCAAGACGTCGAGGTTGCTTGCTGGATCGGACGGAATACCGGTATGCGATTTGGAGAAATAAGGAACGACGGCCAGGTAAATGTCCCGCCCCTAGTAGGTGACCTCACCTAATTAGTTCAACACTGGTTGCGGGTATATTGAAGGGCTCAGAAAGGCTGAGCTATGTGAATACGTGTAGTTGTCGCGAGGCACCATTCTGGAACTCGACGACCGGGAGCCACTGAATCATAACGTGTGTCTAAAGGCCCACATGAGCTAGTTGTAAGGGCTGAGACCAGCGCGTCTGGCTATGGTTGGCGAGGTCTTCGCAAGACCGTGTATACGGCACGGAGAAGCGGCCGCATCTACTTCCAACCGATAGTATCTTTCGTACAAGGCAAACTCTGCTCGTATGCGCTTTTGGTAAACACCACCGAGGCTACGCCACCAGACCCGAGTCCGATAAGTTGGCGGTGTAATTGCGGACTTGCTGGGCGAAGAAGGTTATCTGCAAAGTCGCTGAGGCTTACCTGTCGAGACCCACTACTTCCAGGATGGCTTTCGCTTTGTTCGCGATTTTACGCAACCCTCGAGCTAGCCGCCGGTGGATTTCGTCAATCCACGGGGTTTACGGCTTGTCTCTTTCCAATCTCCCTGGCAGGCCTATAATGTCCGCCATATTTCTCTCATTAGTATCAGGAACTGTTGTATTTCAGAGAAATATTCGTTGTTCTTGTCCTTATCTGTAAACAAGAGAGTACCGGTTGGATGTCAAATTGGGTTTACAATCGCTCTCCGAGGATCGTAAACGGAATATATTCCGTGTTTAGAGCCTATTATCTACTTTATCGAGCATTGATTCTTAACAAACGAGAGGGAACACTCCGCTGATCAGCTATTGGGCTCTCCGGAGACGACGAGTCATGCATGGGCTCTTGTACGCGATGATAACATATAAATCCCCAATTGACAGACCACTATGCATTGCTCATGCTGTCGCTCCCAGTAAGTGTTCTCGGATTCCCAAGCTGACCTGGGGCTGTGAACTTGCAGCGACACTTCGTTTGGACCAGAACAACTACTCGGAATGTGGCTGAGGGGGGCCGCGAGATGCGTATGTGGGGCGCTGCTTCGGTAGCCGTGTCGACCAAACTTGAGTGAAATACCTCGCGTGGAATCAGATAATAAATTTCACATGTTGATGTCGCATTGGTCGTGCAACAAGAAGCTGCTGGCCCGTACGTGGTGCATACGACGTTGCCGGGAACCTACCTCTAGGGAGGATATCTCACACCGGCCTGTAATTATGGATTTCTTCGTACCAGCAGCGCTAGCCGGCGGCTTCCGGGGTAAGGTAATCCGGGGTTCCAGCAAGATCAAGTAACCGTGGATATCGAGTCGAATACATTTCCCAAGAGACAGGAATGGGTGAGTGCGCTGGCCATGGTTCACGGGGACTTTCGGTTCCCATCAGCGCTGTGACCGAACCTTTTCGTCCGTCTTGAGGGGAAAGTTTTTTGTACATGTTGGATATAATGCTAACTCCCATAGATAGAAAACATAAGGGGATTTATTCGCGTGCGAGACTCGCCATATTGTCTGGCAGGCCGAGCCTCGTTGCACGAGAACGGTATCTCAACCATACAATAAACAACAGCTTGGGCGCCTAACCCACGTTTTCATATTTACTCCGCAAGTAGGAATGGGACCCGATACGAAAGATTCCCTTCGTACACTTCCACGTTTTCCACATCCTGACGAAATAGGCATTTTAAGTACTATTTATGAAAGAGGATCCAGCGGACTGTTTGTCATTTCGCTCCGCAGTACCAACGCCCCCTTTCGCGTCCGTTCAGCCGCGGTCCACCCTCATTGATTTGGAGCGCCTGGAGAGTTCAGTCCATCACCCATCTTCTTCTTCTCGTCGGTATGCGTAGGAACCCTTGGCGTAGAGTTACAAGAGGAGCTAGGGCGAACCCCACTGTCGCCAGTAAAATACATTTGCCGAGCCGTAGGATAGTCGGTCTGGTCCTCTGCGCCGGCATGTTCTGGTTGTGCTGCTGCCGACAACACGGGATCAAAGCCCCAGAACCTTTCATCGGACGGTTGAGGACCGTTATACTTGACACCTGAACCATCGCTTGTGGACATCGAGCTGGATTCGTCCGCCGTCAACACTAATCGTAGCGTATGGATAAGAGGACAGTAAGTTCCGAAGTCGCTCGGCAAGGGCACAAGACATACCGCGTCCGGTCGTGTAACGAAATGCCCGTCTTGGAGTAAGCACAGCATGAACATCCTTTATTATAGTCAGACGCCAGGAGAAAGACCCGTCACGGGTCGTGGCCGAAGTGGCGAGACTGAGGGAACAAAAACCTCCCATGGCCTCCCCCGCGGTGCATGGTTCGTGGAATTGCGCGGACGTTTGATTGGCTGGCCCAATGAACCGGTCCCACAATAGTCAAGGTCCCGTCTCCCACCACACACGTTCTTCATGGTGACATACATTATTCCATCCCTGGCAGTTCCAGCCTATAGGCATCGTGAGCTGTCATGCAATATGGACATCTGCACGACATCTGCGCGGGTCGATCCAATTCTTCCCACAACGCTCCTTCTGTCCGCACCCGAGGTGGAAACCGTTTCCTACAGGAAAAGCAGGCGTGGTGGCTCTAACTAACCATCCGTCCTACTCAAGCCCGCGTAACTCCTGGCAGCTGCCGGCATGTATCTATTATGACGCTCCTAGCTATGAGCGCCTCACAGGATCGCGCGCAGACGGGTTCGCTCTTCCCGAGCTAACATTAGGAAAGTCGAAATAACGGGACAAAACAATGGCAGATTGGATGTCCGCGAATGAAATGGTATTGACAAGCGATGGATCGTTTATTCGGTGGCTGAATTTCTCTGCGCCGGAACAATGATCAACACTAGCAACTCTTTCAATAGTGCCATGATAAAGTTCATCTGGACGTATTTGTCTGCCTTTGTCTGCCCTGGCCAAATTTCGAGGCCGCCACAACACACAGTACGGGTACATCCTTCAATGTGTTCCTTGATTCCCCAGGTCAGGTAAAGGAGCGGAGATCACATACCGACCAGTGGAACCGCCTGTTTTTACCGCCAATGGGCGCTCTTCTGTTCTTTAGATGACGCAGAGATACATAATGTGCCGGGGCCGATGGATATACTGGCGGGCTCCGTAACGTGAGGTGCTGCTGCAAGTCTGATCATAAAAACTGATAAGAAAGCCGATCAGTCGAATATTTCGCGGTGCGAGTGTGGCTTCCGCACTGCCTACCACGTTAGATCGACATCAGCACGCAAGGTTCCTATTTCGCGCACCAGCTCGCGGTCCTGCTGTCCCGTTCGCTCGCCGCACTAAGACAGAATGCGGTTCTTGCAGGCATTCAAAAACAAAATGCAATGGGACTCAACCGTGCGCAATAGATTGGAGTTGGTCTGTGAATTCAATGGGAGAAAGCGTGAGGTTCAAGCGAGGTACGTGTAAGGGCGAAACGTTAGGTCCGTCCTGCCAACCAATACAGAGTCCTTCGAGGGACCTCGCCCAAGCTCGATGCGTAGGCTTCTGAGACGCCTGGTAAACACAATGGATGACGAGGATAGAGGCCTTATTGCGGCAACGCGCAGTTTAGTACGACAATATCTCTGCCTGCGTAGTCTTGTCCTGACCAGTCGACAGGACGAGAGAAAAGGAGTTGGTCTTATCAGTCCGCCGCTGGAGGAGCAGACTACGTTGACGATTACAACTTGAACAACCGACTTCGGGCATTTGGCTTTGTTGGGAATATTTCCGAAGTATCACGGATGAAAAGCTTGAAGCAGTAAATGAGGGCGATCGGTTCTGCGCGACCGTCTGAACAGTTCTGCATGACCTTGTTCTTTCCATCATCAAGGGGGAGACTCGACTGTTGGGATAGCCGCAATTTTGGTTTCTGACCGCTTGGATTAACAACGCTCGATCTTGTATCAACCAGAGCTTTTTTGAATGTTCGCACTGGTCCTTTCTCCCCTGGGTACAGAGAAGGCCGTGTCCGACGCCAAATGTTATCGCGACTGCATTCCACTTTAGTGGCGGCCCAGAGCCCCGCCGATCAACCCAGGGATACCCAAAGATGTCTCCGCAACAAAGGATAGATAGTCTTTAAGTATAATATATTGATCGCGACCAGGATGATTCGGAACGCGGTAGATGGAAGAGGGGCTCTCCAAATACTCCATACTCCGCGTCCTTTGACAAGCACGTCCAGGAGGATCCGCTTCGGCTCTTATGTGTCTGGCCTGGCCTATCCAGTTGTTGACGACCAGGGGTATCGTTTTCGCTTCATAGGTTGTCCGTCTCGCCGCAACCTGCCTAGGAGATTTGTTAGTGGGAAACTTCATCCCTTCGCGACGGACATGGCGGAAATCAATCTTGTGTTTTTCACGAGCGTCTCGGCCGGTTCCTAGACCATCAAGGGAGTTGTTCTATGGCATCACGTATCAAGCTACAACCCCTCCTGACTTCACCCGTTTGGCTTTTTCGGGAAACGCTATGATTGGCGGAACCGAGGCCCCTATTAGGTGAGCGTTCATGCCTTTACGCAATGCCGTAACTGTCGTTTCCAACCGGAGAGCATCGGCGGGTTTGGCGGTCGCGGGAAGGAAGGGTACAAGATGCGACTAGAATTTCCTTGACATTTCCCGCATTTCCCATACCCGCTTGTTCCTACCACCGATCGCTCCTGAACCTCCATACGAGCGACTGCACTATCTTACTCGGTGCGAGTTTTCCAGCCTGATGCGTTCACCTTAATGAAGAGAAAGATACGTTCTGAGCCCATTACTGATATCGCCCTTAGGGTCCTTCGGAAATGTCTGGATCCTTGGAGTCGCGCACCACTGGGCCCACCTTCGCCCACATAAATCCCAGAGTCACTCTTCTTGCCGATCCCGCGGATAAGACTAGTGTCTTCTACAACGAACTTCTTTGCAGCTCGCAGCAGTGGACGGGTGCTCCCGCAGACGGAGCCTCGCTCTCTCTTAGTCGCGCAGATGACCAGCTCTACGAAATCAACAAGCCGCCGTCACCTGAGACGCCGTCAATGCTATTGTCCTGCTACGAGGCTTTGACCACACAATACAGTACGTTCTCGCCTATAACGGGGCCTTATATTTCGCATTCGCCTCAGAATCTCGGTCCAACGTCCGACGACCACGCAGCGTTTACAGATTTGAGGTCCTCAAGTTCGGAAGAGAAGAAGACAGCATCATCTCCTACCTCCCGGAATCCAGGCCGACGTGCGCTCAAGCTCGGAGACAGGCAACGAGGAAAGTTCCTGGAGAATAACCGCATTGCCGCCAACAAGTATCGGAAAAGGAGAAGAGAGTTTATCCAGGCCTTGGAGTCCATGTACGAAGAGCAGCTGAGGCGGAAGGAACAGCTGAAAGCTGAGGTATCCTTGCTCCGCACACAGGCGTTCGATCTGCAGGAGAGCCTGTTTCCTCACGCCCAATGCGATAACCAACCGATACAGAACTATCTCCGGAGTATGATCGGTTCTATGTATGTGCATCGGTCGCCAAAGAAAATGTGACTGCTTTGCCTGCGTCTTTTGTTATCTGAGCGTCGATTATATGAGATTACAGCAACAGTACAAGTCTAGCAGTCTAATATAATTGGGTGGAGCCCCGAGCTTCGGACTTACACAACATTCTTCCCCGGGGCTTCCCTCCTCTCCGTAAGCTGCAACTTTCATGCTGTGTCCTTTATTCCATACTCCGTTAGCGCCTGTACGGCGACTCGGTCCCAGAGCGGGCATTAATGGATACTTCGTGACTATAACGAACCGGTACACTCTGACAGAGCTGGGTCTTCTGGACGCTATTCATTAATGGCTCGCCCGAGACTCATCTTGGGCATAACTCAGGGGAGTTTTATCCGGCGTTACAACGTAAAAAGATACTCAAGCCACGTATTGGCAATGATGGCTTCATCTACGTGCTGTTCGAGATGCAGAAAAGAAGGGCCGGTGAGCTCGGGCTTGCGGATCGCATTGTAAATACAGAGGGGCACCCGCAGAAGCCCTCGCCGGATGCACTAACACGGGTTACGTTCATGTGCAAGTAACCAGTATAGCCCCTGGGGAATCGCTTCGTTTCATGCCATACTACGTCCGATAGTACTATCCGTTGCTACTCCGCCAGCTTTCCCTTCTAAGAGCTATCATTATTGCGCGGGCATCATTGAGCTATGATCGGAGGATAAATGATCAGCTTGCTCCTGTCACGGTATCCAACAGCGAGACGCAGGCACCACAACCGCAGCTTCCCTGGTGTACACGCTTAAGGATTTTCTGACCAGCAAGCATCGATTTCAGCATGCACACCGTATACTTCCTCGCCACCCTGTTCGCTGTCACTGCGTTGGCATCTGGGGTTTCCCACATGCCCGCGGGGAATGCCCAACTCAACCCCATTGGCGACACTGGCGGTAATGTCACTGAGCCCCGTTACCTACATATACAAATCCTAATCCCATAGATGGAGCTGAGTGGACGTGAAGATGCCCCCTTCACATCCGAAGACGACTATGCTGAGAATTCACTAGGCGTCGAAGACGACGAAGGTAATCGATCCTCGTACATCTGATGAAGCGAAGATGCTAATAGATAGATAAAAGAAGACAGCTCGAAGAACGCGGGATCTTCGCCAATGGCGGTTGAATTTGCAAGAGGGGGTCAAGTCAAACGGACGCTGCAAAAAACCCTCGTCTCGCGAACGGTAAGCCGTCTACATCCGGCTCCGCCGGCGGGGGATGCCTCTGCACGATCTATACGCAGAAGGAGCGCTTATGGATCAAGGGCAAAGAAAGGGGATTTGATGAGCGCCGTGTGTACTACGGGTTCCATGCGAAGAGTATCGATTGCTCCGTTAATTTTTTAAGTCAACGGTTGTGGGATTAGGCCACGACTTCTTAGTCCTTTAGCACCATATTGTCACTTTGTATCTATTTGCAACTAACGTGAAGCCTGTATCATCTGTGGCTTCTTACATACCATATGAAATTTCGGATCGTCCATTCTCTCGGATCGACCTAAGTACATTTTTCTAGTCAATATATTTTTGAACAGGAACCGCGGGTTGCCCGATCTTGTAAGCTAAAGTTAGCATTGCGTCCATAGGACAGGGTCCCCGCCGATGCGAGCAGGCACTCCATAAGAAGTAACTTGTTAATGAAAGTAGCCGTTGTGCATAATTACGATCCCCGTGGGACTACTTTCTATCGAATTGGCTTCCGTGTTGTGAATCGCGGCTCGATCAAGTGAACAATAACGCTTCGTATACGGGTTTTTATTCCATATGCAATCAGATCGATTTCCAACCAATTCGATATTCATCTTGTATAAGCCCTCAATTTTTCAGATGTGAATAAAAATAACAATCAGCCTTCTGAGCCACACAGGTCAAGAGCCCGAGAGTAACCTCTTGGGTGATAACGTTTTCAACAAGCGAGCCGTGCCTACAAACGAGCCGCGCCCTTTCCACCAAAACACCTACTTCGTAAGGCTTTTCAACCACCCACGCCATTGAATTTGGCTATCTAAATATATGAAATTATAGCCATTTACTAGGGAAATTTCGAATTGCATGTCCGACTATTCCACGCCCACTGCAGCGTTGCGGAGCTCGTCGACGAGGCACCGGAGTAGATTCCGCAGGTTGTTCATTAAGCTGCGTGTCAAGCTGCTGAACGCGGTTTTCACCTTCTTGTACATTAAGAAGGCGGTCTTTTCCTATCTCAGCACGTCCTCTTGCCTTCTTCTGATGCTGTCCTCCATTTTCAGCGTATACAGCCCTGATTACTTGCTCTAAAGGCAACTGGGTTTGCATAGCCATTTGCGCTGCTTTCGCAAGATGTCGAATATGCATAATAGGACTGCTAGAAAGCGCCGCTCCCTATTGAGGCTGTTCTGCAGGCTTCGAACCTTTCGATCTAGTTGGCGAGTATTTTGCGGACTCTGAAAAGCAGAGGAAATCGAGCCTTCGACTAGTGATGGTGCCGGTGTAGGTGTACGTAGTCGGAAGGTAAGCTTTGATAGAACATGCTCTGGATCGAATGGCTTAAGCCCTGCCCCTTTAAAACCGCTGTAAATCTTCTCTGAAATAAATATTTCGGCGTGTGCATCAGGATATAGCGATAAAAAGTCTTCTTTATCGATATGATTGTTGCCGATTTTCATACGATGTTCAAGGAGCTTTCCATACGCCTCTTTAAGCGGGCCAAATATACCCACATCAAGCGGTTGAGGAAGGTGCGAGGTATGGGGAGGCATACAGAGACAGATTATTGCATGCTGCTTGCAAAAAATTATCGAATACAGCAGTCAAATGACTACTATGGCCATCAAGAATAAGCAAGCGCTTTGCACCAGTCATATAGCGCTTAGAAAGCGGTTCAAAGACATTTTTCAGCCAGAGAAAACCTATCTCATCGGTCGTCCAGCCATTTTGACTAGTAGAAATCCACCAGTCGCGAGGAAGCTTGGGTTCTTGGAACCAGGCAGCTTGTTGGAAGCTTACTTTTAGTATACTGACTGGCGGTAGATGTACGCCTCTTGACCCGATTATCTCGATAACTGTAACCCATTCACGATTACCCTGGATGACTCTGCGCGGCCGCTCGCTTCGCTCAACTGCAGTAATCACTTTTAAAGTAGAACAGAGTCCCATTGCAAAGCCAGTTTCGTCGAAATTCCAGATATCGTCTTCATATATGCCGTGCTCTTGAATAGTCGCTCGTACAGCTTCAAACCACGGGCCTATAACTATTTTGGATCCTCCTGCTCTGCGCGTTGATTGGTAATACGTCTTGTATATTACGTACGTAGCTGAGGATGGCGTTTAACGAAGTTATAAGGCTAGTTAGTTCCGATAGCTGCGGTAGGGTCTTATTAACGATTGCGAAGTAAAATCTGGGCCATTTCACGTAGAAATTCGGGTCGAATTGGAAATCCCTCGCGTATCTAAATCTAATAATCGCTTAAAAGAAGTCCCTCTTCAGATTCAGTCAATTTATGACTACTGGCGCGTGTTTCCGATCGTGATTTGGCGCCATGAAGCCGGTCGCGTAGGGTACTTTCAGGAACAGCGTAGAGTGCCGCAGCGCATTTAATTAATTTAATTTGGCCTTTTTAATAGGCTAAAATAGCCATCTGAATAGGCGCTTCTTTAGACGGAGGCATATTGAATTGTGGTGATGAGAAAAGACGCGTTGAATGAAGAAAGCAAATGTTTTGGTGGAAAGGGCGCGGCTCCTTTGTAGGCGCGGCTCGCATGTTGAGTTGAAAACGTTATCTCTAGTCGCGGGAACTGTTAGGGACACCGCAAAATTGTTGTTAGGGAAACCGCAATTAACTTAGTTAACGTATTTCACTAGTGAGCGGCCACCACAAACGAGCGGCCACCTCACCGCGTTTTAGTCGCGACTGAAAACCTCTCCCAATTCAACCACCCACCATGCCTCCAAAAGCGCGTCAAAATTCAAAAATTTCAGCTGAGCAAGAAGGTAGAGTTTTACTTGCTATCTCTGCTTTTAAAAATCAAGAAATTCGCACTATTGCTGAGGCAGCACGCGTTTACAACGTTCCACGTACAACACTGCGAAGACGATTACAAGGCTATACTTTTCGAGCAGAAACACGCGCCAACAATCAGGAATTAACCCAAAATGAAGAAGAACCCCTTGTACGATGGATTATATCGCTAGATCGACGTGGAGCGCCTCCTCAGCCATCAAATGCACGAGAAATGGCTAATAGTTTACTCGCCGGCCGAGGTACTACACCTATTCAATCAGTCGGAGTAAACTGGGTTACAAAATCCGTCCAACGCCATCCTGAAATTAAATCCTGCTTTTCCCGACGGTATGACTATCGGCGCGCCAAATGCGAAGACCCTTAAGTAATTACAGAGTGGTTTAACCGCGTACAACTTACTATAATGCAACATGGCATCGCACAGGAGGATATCTACAATTTTAACGAGATTTGCTTCGCTATAGGCCTAGTATCTAATACTCGACTAATTACTAGAGCTGATTACTATGGTAAAGCGCGTGTTGTACAGCCAGGCAATCGCGAATAGGCCACTTTAATCGAATGTATTAACTCTACTGGTTAGGTGCTTCCTCCATGCGTTATCTTCAAAAAAAGGTCCATATAGAGGGTTGGTACGAGAAACTAAAGCTTCCATTTGATAGTCGACTTGAAGTTAGTCCTAATGGATAGACTTCAAATGGGGTAGGCCTTTGATGGCTAAAATATCTCTTTATTCCCATGACTACACATCGTACGATTGGGAAATACCGCCTCCTGGTCATGGACGGCTATGGCAGCCATCTCTTACCTTAATTCGATCAATTATGCAGTGAGAATAATATTATTCCTATCTATATGCCTCCGCATTCGCCCAATAATCTCCAGCCTCTAGATATTGGCTGCTTTCGAGGCCTAAAGGGCGCGTACGGCAACTTGGTGAAGCTGAAAATATATTTAGGAGTCAACCACATTACAGAGTGTAACTTTCTAGATATATTTGCAGATGCTCGCGACCTTGCCTTTATAGCAGAGCCTACTCAGAATAGCTTTAAAGCTACTGGCCTAGATTCGTTTGATCCAGATAGGGTGCTTAGCAAGTTGGATATCCGACTAAAGACCCCAACACCACCAGGCAGTCGATCAACGGATTCAGCGCCTAAAACACCTTATACAACTAGGCAGCTGGAAAAGCAAGCATCTGCAGCAAGAAAACTGCTTAAGGAACGCGCCTGCAGTCCTTACCTTTGCTAGAAGTGCGATTGGATAAGATTATTAAAGGTCATGAATTGACACTTAATGAACTTCTTCTTACAAAAGAAGAAGTACGCAAACATCGCGCTAATAATAAATGGGAAAGCGAAAGGCGGAAGAAATCTACTAAGCAGCGAGCTATAGAAGAGGGTTCATCTCTTCGAGAAGGCCCAGAACGATTCCTACGCGAGAAAGAGGTTCAGGAAGTTCAGGATACTATCCCTATAGATCCAGCGCTTTCTGCAGTTGGGCCGCGCGTACGAGCGCCACCGCAGTGTTCTAGTTGCCATGTTCGGGGACATACTAGAGTTAGATGTCCTAAACCACTTAGTAATTAATTTTTAGATAGAAATGCAATTGCTTGGTTGATAGAAGCTCTAGTAATTGGTGTACGAGCAGGAATTGGCAGGCGGTGGCCCGCTCGTTGGTATGGCCCACTCACTGGTGAAATACGTTACCGCCGACCCATCGCGGCTGACATAATCCCGCAACTCGGCGGAATTCGCGGGGTCCCTCGAACAAATTCGAGACGAGGGCCTCTGGAGGGGGTACCGCAACTACTGGAAAGACCTTCCCAGCAGATGGGTACCGTTAGAACGACACAAACATTGATGCGAGGAACTATTGGGAACAGAGACCCTCAACCAGTTGGAAGACCGACGGCCCTACCTCACGCGACCTGGTGGGCGCCACCAGAAACACACATCCGGGAAGACGCAGAAGTTGTCCGTATACGGCAAGCCATTGCGGCCACTCCGCAACAATTAATTATTTCGCTAAGACCCTTCACCGCGAGGCCCTCCGCTTTCCTCTTTAGGATCCTTTGTTTATATTAAATTCAATAATCGCTGAATGGCTGTGATGGCGTGCTTCGTACGACATACAGGTAAGATACTAATAATCCTTAAAGCCTAGATCAAGCTAACTAAATTCGAGGTTATGTGCTAGTCTAGAGTGCTGATAACTATCTCTTTAGATGGCTTCCTCAGACCGTGGCCGAAAGGCCATCAATTTGGAGCCGTATAGAGATGAAATTATCTCATTATATTCCTCTTCTACTTCAGTTGATTCAATCCGTACGTCCCTCCAGGAGAAATATAATCTTCAGATTAGCAAGCGTACGCTTGAAAATCGCCTTCAACAATGGGAGATTCGCCGGCAGGATCGTACAATCACTTCTAACCCTCTTCTTCACGCTCGAATTCGTGTTTTATTCTTTCAGGTTGGACTAGAAGATAAAGAGCTTCTATCAGTTCTACAGAAAGAAGGATTCCCTATCTTACGCCGTACGCTACGTCGGCTTCGAACCCAGCTTGGTCTTTTCCGACGAGTTAGAGATCCTCTAGCCCAACAGCTTCAAAGAGAGGAGATGATTCAGGTTCTCGTACGAGAGGCAGAACGAGGAGTTATTCAAGGCTATGGGAAGGAGCTTCTTCACCGGCATATTCGAAGTAAAGGTTATATTATTGGACGGTAAGAGAGTCTTCTGATTACTCGTACAAGGGCTAATATATCTAGTGATCGCCTTTTCTCTGCCTATAAGACTGTCTTACCTGATGCCGTCCATCGCCGCAAATACGATCTCCAGCGAAAGCGAGGCGAATTCGTCGTACCTGGGCCTAATTTTATTTGGTCAGTTGATGGCTACCTTAAATTAGAGCCGTACGGGATTGAAATCTATGCAGCAATTGATGCATACTCTCGCTATATTATATGGATTTACTGTGGGATTACTGCTCGTACAGCAGTCAGCGTCTTGCGTCAATACCTAGAGACTGTTGATGATGTACAACTTCTCCCATCGCGGATTCGGTCTGATCAGAGCTCCGAGGTAGTCCTTTTTAGATCTGCACATCTTCAGCTTCGCCGTGTACAAGAGCCAAATATTCAACTACATTCTTGTTGGATCTCCGGCCGAAGTACTGAGAATCAGAGAATTGAAGCCTGGTGGGAGCAGCTATCAAAAGGGGCGCTATATAAATGGCGGGTACGTTTCCTATCCTCGTACAAGATTAATACTAATAAGATTAGAGCTACTTTAAGTCTCTTAGTGAAGATGGCCTTTTTTCCAAATCATCTCTTGCAGACCAAATTGCATTATATGCAGACTACACTCCTATCCTCCGTACAGAGGTCTGCCATTTTGTCTAAGCCTGGAATTGTCACCGAATTCGACGGCAGTCTAGTCGTCCAAATTCAATTGGAGGCAAGCCGTACATGCTTTACCATTATCCTCAGGATGGTGTTCAGGATTATGGCCATCCAATTGATAATACTACCCTTCAACAGCTAAGAAGAGACGTACAGGAGATTGGTATAGATCTTATCTCTTCTATTTCTATGTACGAGGCTGATTATTTTACCTTACCAGACCCTGATGAATACCTTCCTCAATCTACTCTGCAATTCTGCCGTACAGCCCTCCAGGGGCTTCAGTTTGACCCTGATAATCCTCCGTCTATTCAACCAGCTGATGAGGCTGCACCTTTTCGTACGACCTATCTGCAACTGCGTCACATTCTTATCACACATATTGAACGCCAAATAGAGCCATTTTTGGCACTATCTCCTCGGCCGATTGGGGCGTTGAACTGGGAACCCGAAGTGGCGTAATGTTGTACAACTAATTCTTTGTTTATTTTTTTTTCTTTATTATATATATTTAACCTACTAATATACACTCCTTTTTTCTTTACTTTATTTTCTTTCTTTATTTCTCTCTATCGTACGTCCTAATGGCTTCATCATGGACACTTTTCTGTGGGGAGACAGGTGTACGGCATTCTTCTACCTCTGAATGTCTACATTGTGGTGCCGCTCCTCCTCAAATCGTTGATCTAACTGATTCCTCTCCAATCGCACCTTGTACGCCACCATTACCTCCTGTCAGGGCGGCAGTTCAGATATCTCAACGTTTTTCCACATATCCACGTACATCAGAGGATCCACAGCGAACTGGACGTCAGCCAGTATCTATACGCGGACGATCATTAATCTTCAACAATAATCCATCATCGTACAAGGCAGTTGTTGGATTTTATCTCTTAGAAAGTGGAGATATTGAGGAAACTACTTTAAGAGAGCTAGGTTTGTCTTTCATAACTAGTTATAGAAGGTATACTAATAGCTATAGAACAAGTGAAGACCAGAATCCCCCGCCGTACGATTGAATCTTTGGATAGTTTTATCCAACAAGACCTTCTTCCATCCAGCCTTCGATTTGTACGACAACATGGTGATATCTTTCGACTGGGTACCCATATTCAGAAGAAATCGCCGATTTATATCAGTCAGACTGCAGAGCAGCGACAAGCAGTGGAAGATCTTCTTCAGAATTGGTTTGATACTCGTACGAATGGACCAGAGAAGGAATATCAGATCTGTCTGATAATTGAGCGTCAGTTATACGAGGATCGGAAGATTAAATCTGAGCCGTTAGAGGATGAAAAGATTCCTTCAATTAAGAAGGAATCTAAAAAGAAGATCAAGGTTAAGAAGGAGAAAGGCAACATACGAGATGAATCTGAACTCTCCTCTATACAGTCACCATCTGTACGGGCAGTTCAGAAGCGACGTCTTCCATCAGATGCTTCAGACAACAATCCTCATCGTACAAGAAGAAGCCATAGGTTGGATGAAGAAGATAAGCAAAGGATTAAGGAATATGGTCCAGGATTTCCTGACCTTTAAAGGAAGATGTACGAGAAGATATGGATAGTTTCTTTGCTTAGTCGTTTGGTGATTAGTCGTTACTTGTGTTGTTGTGTTAGTTAAATCTCATTATCTTCCTTACTATCACGATCATCTCTACTATCACCACTACCACCATCATCACCACCACCACCATGTCGTACGTGCCTCTTCCTCTTATCTCTATCTAAATTGAAGTTTCGAAGATTATATGGATCAGAGGTAGGCCTATACAGCGTTAGAAAGCGATACTAACACATATATTTATTTAGTAGTGCCCGTCGTCCTTCGTCTTCGTCCTCCGACCTTCCTCGCCCGGCCATGACTCTGCAGTCATGGTTTCGCCGCATATACGAGAGTCTCCCTGCTGGCCGCAATCCTGTCTTGCCTACGGGCAGTCCTGGTCTTCTGGAGCGCTTCGTACATACACGACAAGGTCGTCAGCTCCTCGCCCTTCCGGGGGTTGACGTGGAATTTAATCGCGGCAGGATTATACCACATCAAATTGAGGGGCGACGCCAGTCGTACATCCACGCTCTTCTCATTCAATCACGTGGACGTACGTTGCCTGTGCCCTAGACCTCGCCAAAACGCGGGTTGGGTTGGGTTTTCGTTTTCTGAGCCCGCCCATGGGCTGGGTTCTTGGCGGGTACCCATGGGCTTGGGCGGGCTTTGGCGAGGTCTAACTGGTCCGTCGACATATTTGTAATCACGTTGACGCCCTGCGCGCTAGCTGGGCCAGATATAGGGGGATACAGACCACGCCGATAACTTACTGTTCAGTTACAACAATACGATGACGCATTAGTGCTGGGACCCATAGACAACACCAACTTTCGTTGACCAATATAGTCGACCATGGTGGCGCGGGGGCTTTCAAGGTGGTCTGATCCTTGCGTCTCTATTCCATCTTTCCCTTTCGAATTCATACCTGAACTATTAATAAGGTTTAGGCTTTCAGCTAATGACGGCCGGCGCTAAGCCCCACGCTAAGCAATAGTCCACAGCCCCTGCCGGCAAAGCTTCTATACGTTATGTCGGGTGGAACCGCCATCAGCCCCATCGCCAAGTTAATGCCTAGCGCTGATGCGTTAGTTTAACAACACGGAGACGCTCCGTGTCTAACAAGGGAGCTCGCTAGAGACGGTTTGTACAAGCTTGACTGCCGATTGGCTTCTGTCAATCGGACAGCCGAACGGCAAATCGGCCGGCTATGGTATTCACTAAGCGAACGGAGTATTTGCCGGCCTATTTGTCTTCAGCAGCGACCTCATTAGGCTCCAATACGGGAGGGATTTCGTCATATTGGCCTTGGATTGAAATTCGCGACGTGTGCGGAAAATGCTACGCTGTCTAAAGTGGAGTGCCTAACATTGGTTCCCCCACAGAGGCTCGACCTTGTTCCACAGAGTCCCCTCGAGGCGATGTAACATACTTGCCCAGTCTCAGCCAACTAAATTTTCTCGACCACTGCACGTATATTGTTGCGCTGGGCTTCTGTATATTGACGCTGTGAAACACTAGCCTCCTTCTTGTCACAGAGCCTGGAATCTGGCCCCGAGACGGTGAGGCAAGGGGGAAGAGAACAGCTTTAGTTGTCTTCCATCAAGTTCTTATACTCCATCATCAGTGACGGGAACACGGGGAGACCTATGTTAAGATATGCAAGATGGCCCCGAAGCGAAAATGCAGCAACAGCATGGATCGATCTACCCACAATGAGCGTGTCACTGTCGGGCTAGACTCGACATACCAGGGAGCAAGCCTACATCCATCCAATGACAACCGAGCTGTCTCGCCTGTTGATGATATACTTCTCTCCCGTCAAGCCTCCGTCCCTCACAACGTCGGTTTTCGTTCATACACCGAAGAGAAGGGCCGTACCAACTCCGGTCCTCCACATCTTTTCCTTGACGGCCAGTCGATGGGCAACACGGCAACCGAACCAGTAGGGAAACACACTTCTTCTCCCTTAGAGGGCTATGATCAATCTCCAGTCGGCAACACTCTGAATCTTCTGAGCTCAAGACACATGCGGCAGATCCCGCCTGGAGACGAGGTTCTGTGCAGCCTCTCGATCCCCGGAACATCGGAGAAACTTGTCAATGTTCTGACCTATCGAAGATCGGAATTGGATTTTGAACTCTATCGCGGTGTTATACACCAGATCGTGACGGCTTTTCTTGAGCTCAATGCCGAGAGCCTATACCTTTTGATGAATTGGGTACATCTGGGGAGCCTACAGGATGCCCCGAAGCCTGCCCAGCCACCAGTGAAGCTAGACATCCCTAAGCTATACATAGGGCCTCTGTTCTCGAAGGAAGTATACGGAAACGATGCAGAGACTCCAATGTACTACTTCAACATAGTGAAGGGACAGGCCGGCCCTATCAAGGTGCTAGTCGCTTCGTCGAAAGCCGAGGCAGCAGGGGCTGCGTTCTACGAAGCTGTATGCGGGTATTCGACTGTGTTTGTTTTTGCAGTCCGACAGTCTACCCGGCAGTTGTATATGGACACCCGCTCCCAGTTGAGACGCATTCAGTTGAAAGAAGTCCGTAGGGCGCGGGATGCAGTGGCTACCATTGCGAATGAGTCTATGATCATCAAAATTGTATTTTAATCCAGCCATGTCCTCTGTTCTCTGGTGTAACCATAATGAGCATATATCCATCGGACACCGTCCGGCAGAAGACATCAACTGAGAACATCATAGTGGGCCCATATATTCTCTTATTCCATAACCGAGTGTTGACTGTGGCCCGAACTACCGTAAAGGAGTCAGTCATCTCCGCACGACTTCCTAGCACCATCGATGAACATCTGATCCAGAAGATCGCCCGCCTTCTGACCAGAAACGGCCAACTTCAAATAGTACTGCGGGTATGGCGGCCTCCCGTCCAGCCAAATATTGGAACCGTTCATGTGGACGTGATTATGGCCTCCAGAATTGGCAAACTCAAATATACCACTAGATAGACCCTCGATGGCATATAGAGTAGTCAGAGGGTCCCAGGCGGGGCGGGTGTTGTTGTATCCTCTGCAGCAAATGAGCCGGTGTCCATCTGGTCAATAAGAAAACGACTGGCTTACGTGTACCACTCATATGCCGCCCGCGCGGGATCACAATTGGGCCCTTCTACTGAGAACCGTGCGGCCGTGGAGACCGTGTCGCTCAGCTCATGGCCGGAAAACACCATCGTGCCCGGCCAGGAACTCACCACGTGCACTGTCGCCTCGATAGAATAATTCATGAAGTTGAATTCACTCCCTGACGGATACTGGCCGCCCATGATCACCAACTCCTTGACCTTGGCTTGGACAAGTTGGTGGCCACTGAGCGAGGAATAGGCATCCGGCGGGGAGTTAAGGAGAGCCGACAGCTGCACAGCATTTTAGGCTTGAGTGGATATAATCGCAGGCAGGTTTCTTACATTCTCAAGAAAGCCAATGCTGGTGATGGTGACACTCTGATCTTCCTCTCCGGAGAGGGTCTTCCGGTACAGCTCGACTGGGTCCCAAAATTTCTCCCCTTCGCCCCAGGGGACCGACGACTGGTTACGCCAGTTATACGCGACCTTACTTGCGTATTCGCCGTGCGCGAACTCTGTGTCGTCAAAGAAAGCCGTGTCCCTGAACGGGCGGCCGAGCCCAACTGGCACGTGGCCATTTCCATAGTGACCCAACATCGCCGAGACAGCGAAAGCGCCATAAGAAGACGGATAGTCAACGTTTACAGCCAATATATCGGTCGATGCATGTGTATTGGCGAGGAGGAGAGCTCCAGCATCACTGAGAATGGTCAGTATTCCGTGCAAGCTCAGACGACTTGTAGCATACTCAACATCACTGAAAATATCGGTATCAATAATAATCGTCTTTCGTGGAAATTCATAGCCATTGCACCATTTTCCGGACAAACATGCTACGATTGCCCAGCTGAGAATAGCGTTCCTAATCATGGTGCGCTGTATGTGACTGTCAGAACGAGGCAGATGACCGGCGTGCAGACGTCGGATATTCTACCAGTCAACGAGCCAAGGTGATAGAAAAGACTTACTTTTTAATTATTCTTTGAATTATTCGCTAATGGATGTCCAGTTGCTGCGAGAGCCCAAGTTTTCGAACTGGCAGCATAGAACTTACGCCATTACATCAGATATTCTCGCTAGCGTGGGGGCCATCGTCCATTGTCGGCTGGGATCACGGGCCTTTGTCCGCTCTAGTGTACCGGGTCGAGACCAGTGAAACAGGGAATTGTTTATGGTTATCATGCGCGTTGATCCATCCTTTTTGGCTCTTGGCTATCTCAAAAACATGTCGACTGTGCAAGGGAGGTAGGCGAAGATGCCGTTTGGCAATAGGTACGATAATTGATGTGAGGCCTAACATCTCTATGCCACTCCCCGAGCTTAAGAATCACTGTCCATTTAGAGAAAGCAATATGTTCGGTTGTTTAAAAGCAATACCACGTGAATGGGAGGCTAAGTACGTTTACTTGTTCAAGCTTGACGCCCGTCAATTGCTGGGTGTTAAATCAAATGGGCGACTTCTCCGCCCCCACTGCAGATACTTTCGATAACAGCAAGATCAGCGAGCGCCTCACGAGGTCCACTCTTAGCGTCAGCGACCCCACTGCGCGCTGCCTGGAGAAATGCCCTAATCTCCTCGGAGACCGCCTGACCGTCAATGACAGACTCTTCCAGTACCTTGCCCTGCTTGTCCTCCAAGGTGATCCGTTGCCCACAATCCCCAGCGCCAGCAACGGTAACAGCGCCCTCGTCTCCCACGAAAATAAATTCAAAGCTACCCTTCACGGATGCAAAAGTAAAACTGATGGATCCAGCGGCCCCATTCGAAAACTGCAGGGCCGCATTGACTGTGTCCAATGGGGGCAGATGGCGGTAGATCTGTTGGAAGAGACTAGCAGTCTGTACCACTTCCAATCCGGAGACATAACGAATCAATGCAACGAAATGCACCCCGCCATCCAAGATAAATCCTCCTTGGTATTGGGGCGACTTGCGCCACTCGGTGTCGTACCATTTGTTGTTGCCAGGCTGGATGTTGCCCCAAACCCTCGCGTAGACGTGTCGGGGATTTCCAATCCGCTCACGTACAAGCTGCCGGGCGTGGGTAAAGGCTAGATCGTACCGAAATTGCTCAGCCACCGAAAGAACTAAACCGCGTGGAAGATACCGTTGTTCGTAATCACGAGCCAATTGGACGGCGGTCTCCACGTCTTTTGCAATAGGCTTCTCGCACAAAACGTGTTTCCCGCTCGCAAGACAGCGTCGAACAATATCGGGTTGAACAAGAATCGGAAGGGCAACAATAACAGCCGAGATATCTTTGCGCTGCAGCAGCGCGGCCAGATTCTGGTCTTCAGACGCCCCCTCGTCTGCGTAGACGTCGATCCCGGACGCCGAGAATCCAAGCTCCGCCGCAACAGAGAGAAGAGATGTAACAGACGCCATAGTTCGTGAGTAAATGGCCCTTAAATCAGCCTTGTGCCGGGCAAGAGCAGGAAGATGCGCTTCAGTTGTGTTAGTAAAACGTTCATCGAAAATGGTGTCGGGGCGAACTGACCCTCTTTCGCAAACAACCCAGCCCCGAGTAGTGCAATTCCAGTCATTGTAAACTGTCAGGAATGATATACTTCTGTTCTTGTCTCGTGTTCCGTCGTTGTTGCGGATTGCGGACAGGACGGTCTGTCTCTGGCAATATATAGTCCGAGATCGAAGTAAGCATAGCTTCTCGGCAATCTAAGGTCTTCCGAGAGCCAGCCGCAAGATTGTCTGAATTCTCCACGGAGTCAGTCCGTACTGATTTTGGTTACTGCCTACGCAGAAAGGCACATGGCCCCATGAATATCCACATTCTAGCGCGGCCGGTACATTGCCTCCACTCTCTGCGATTCCTCGTATAGAGTGCGATATCCACATCTAAGTACTAGCCTTCCTACAATTTGTTGAAGGGGGTATTGAGGAACTCTAACTGGCGCTATTGGCTATAAGTAATGACCATGAGCCGGAGGGTTATTTGTCTTGCATCCAACAATCCTCAACATTCTAGAATGTCGACCACAACAAAGGACGTGAGATATGTTCACCAGGAGCATGCTGGGAAGCGTGCCCCTGATAGGATCGATCAACCTTACCGTATGGAGATCGCAATCCAAGAGGACAATCCTCGTCCGTTCCGCAGGAGCTTCCTCCGGCTGTACTTCTGCATATTTGCAGGGTATCTCTGCTCTGTCACCAACGGTTTCGACTCTAATACATTTGGTCAGTACTTGGAATCTGTGTTGATTATCTTGATCTAACAGTGGTGGTATTCTAGGCGGTCTCTCGGCTATGCCGCCCTTCATGCACTATTTTGGTATCAACTCCCAGAACCAGGGGCTCGTTGCGGCGCTATATGTTATTGGAAATATCAGCGGCTCTTTTATCGCAGGTCCCTGTGCCGACACCTATGGAAGAAGAGTTGGTATGGCCTTGGGATCAGCCATTTGTATCATTGGTGCGGTGCTGCAGGCCGTGGCGTCTACCATAGGCATGTTGATGGGCGGCCGGTTTGTCTTGGGAGTTGGTGCAGCCGTCGTCCAGAGTGCCGGACCTGCATATGTTGTTGAGATGGCTTATCCGAAGTATCGAGCCCAGTTGGCCGGTGGGTTCCAGGCATGTTTCTTCCTAGGCACCATCATTTCCACCTTCCTGGAATACGGTCTTAGCTTATATGGCAACCTTGGATCGATTATATGGCGTCTGCCCCTTGCTGTTCAAGGACTTCCTTCGGTGATATTGCTCCTGGTGGTGTGGTTTTTGCCAGAAAGCCCCCGATGGTGCGTTTGTTCAACCGTATTTTCCGTCTACCGTGGCCTGACAAAGACTGCACAGGTACATGGCTCACGACCGATTGAATGACGCTCGCAATGTCTTGATCAAATACCATGGAGATGGGAACCCACATTCCAAAGTGGTTGATCTAGAGATTGAGGAAATGAGTGAAGTCATCAGCCAAGAGGGGGCAGATAAGAAATTCTGGGATGTTCGTGATCTTTTTAACACACGCGCAGCCAGGCATCGAACATTTCTGGTAACGTGTATTGCTTGGTTTGCACAACTTGACCTTCCGCCCACCAGTTACTACTTCCCTCTAATGGGTGAGTTGGCCCCGCGATGCAAGCCCGAGCCAGGACGTTCCAGTATTAACAAATCACAGTGAAAACAGCCGGAATTAGTGACAGTCAAACGCAACTACTGCTTAACGCCATCCAGACGCCCATCATGATGATATCGGCCCTGTGTGGGCTGTATTTTATCCATTATTTCGGGCGTCGCAAACTTCTAATGGTCTCCAGTCTTTGCATGACTGTCTTCCTTTGTGTCATGACTGCATGCACTGCGCATCAGAAAGGGAGGCCGCTAGTAGGAGGTATTGGAATTGCCTTCCTGTATCTCTTCCTTGTCGTATTTGCCTTTGCCTGGGTACGCATCGCTACTCCACCGTGGGGACTCCGAGAATATGCTGACACGTAGATAGACACCTATGCAATCTCTCTACCCAAGTGAGATTTTGGCCTATAACAGTCGCGCGAAAGGTCTAGCTTTCATGAACCTGATGCTGAATACTGCAAACGTTCTCAATACATATGTACCTCCCGTCGGTATCAGTCGTTGTGGTTGGCGATTTTACTTTATGTACGTCTGCTGGGATGCATTTGGCATTCTTGTGGTCTACCTATTCTTTATCGAGACGAAGGGTTGGAACTTGGAGGAGATCGATCATTTATTTCGGTCTAGGCACCCGGTCAAGGAAAGCTTACAGCGGACTGACTAGACGAACTGTTCGTCATGCGGCAGGCTAACCGTGTTCGTGATTAGGTACTGCGTAAACTGGTCATTTTCAAGGCAGAGCTGCTTAACAGGCCTTGTCATACCTATAAGCATGGCAAAGATATCCCGCATGCTTTGGACATTGTCTCCATCAAAGAGCGGGGAGTTTCTCGTTGAACAAGTATGGCGCCTTCCGCGCATAGTACCAGCCACTCCTTTGCCTAATCAGTGTAGAATTATTCTCTGCTGTTAAAACATACTTAGCTTTCGAGGAATAACCCGCCGACGCAGATGGATTCTTCTACGTATAACCCATTTGACGTCTCCAGGTGCCTCCAAATATGTGGACAAAACGGAGCAGGGTCGCGGCCTTTAGCCTAAACCGGGCGTTATAACAAGCTTTAGTAATGCAAAAACGATAGACTTTCGTCGGCTAGACTAGACGACGCCACATCGTGGTTAGCCGAGCCGAACACCGACCGGCATGGCTGAAACGCCGGAGGTCAGCGGGGGTTGTTCCGACAAGTCCACGATGTATTATTGGCTGCATACATATTCCAGGCCTGTTATATCCGAATGCAGGGGTCGATTTCAGTGGATCGTTGACTTACACTACTCGCTCGGTTCTCCAAACTGAAGGTGTAAATGAGCGAATACTAATCCCCGCCAAAGGTGGTGTGAAATACTACATCGATATTTGGTTTCATGCGGTAACTAAGGGTTCCGTAAGACAGTACAGTTATTTTCCGTCGGCAATGACGCAGCACAGAGATATGATTCACGTGCCGTGATAGGCTCGCACCCCATGTCTCTGATATAAATCTGACGTTGCATTCATAATAAATATATTCTACCGTCTCCATAGTAGTCATTGTTTTTAAACCAGAGCAAAGATGCAGGGGTGTGAACCCTAAATCCGTAGATACCTGAACCCCTATTTCATATCTGGCAGGAAATAATCCTCACCGAAGTACCCAGAGTCCATCAGTTTGCTCGGCATACGCGGCATGGTCCTTCGGACTGTTTCCTTCAACCGGAAAGTCATGCCGTCATTAGTTACTTCATTCGTTTTCCCCCTCTGCACGGCCGCTTGCAATGTTGTTATCGTGTTCTCCGTATGCTTTCATCTCCAAGTCCCCAAGGTTGCCATGTTCAATCTGTTCTGTGCGTCGCGTTGCCGTGTTGGTTCTCCAGGCAGGTGTGCCCATATAAGGGATACCCCTGGGATCCTCAAACATGGCCTCGGTCTCCTCCAGCGTTTTGCCGGCCGTTTCGGGAAAGAGGAGGAAGACGTGGAGAAACATGACGGTGTTAAAAATGCCAAAGATGAGGTAGGTCTTCCAACGGATGTTGGCAAAGGCGACCGGGCAAAACAGGCCCAGCGCCATGTTGAATGCCCAGTTACCCGAGGTGGCCATTGACACACCTTTGCCCCGAAGTCGTAGGGGATAGAGCTCTGGCGTATAGGTCCAGCTGACTGGCCCCCAGGTAGGCGCATATGATCTGTCCATCGGTCAAGTCAGTACACGACGGCTCCCGCCGACGATGAGAATGAACGTACGCAACAAACGAGTAAGTGCAAGCGATTAGACCCTTGGCTGCAGCGCCGGTAACCTTCATTGACTAGGCCGCTACCCCGTCAACACCACCAGGAACGACTACGCCGTAGCTGGCCATAATACCGGCATTGGCGTACATGAAGGTTGCCATCAAAGTACAGCCAACGAGCATGGTCGGTCGACGACCCCAACGGTCCATCCAAATCAATGCGGGCAGAGTCATCAGCACATTGATTATGTACTGAATAGACGATGCCAGTAGATTGGCGTCTCCGCTATAACCGGCCATGCTGAACACGTTTGTGATGTAATACACTGTCCATGCGGGTCAGCCGGTGACATCGGTATTGGAGGGGACACATACTCATAACATTCATGCCAGTCAGTTGAGACCAAATCTGCACAAACAGTCCAATCAAAGTACGGTGGATCATGTTGGACTGAAAGAGGTCAAAGTAGGTGATATGTTTGTAGCTGCGCTCAAGCTCACACATCTCCTGAATATCCTGTAATTCAAGGGCCACGAAAGGATGTTGGGAGTCACCCTTTCCGTGAACCATGGCTAACACATGTCGAGCTTCTTCCCAGCGATCGTGTCGCGCCAGCCAGCGTGGTGATTCGGGTAGCAACATCATGGCCACAAATAGGATGACAGCCGGAATCATTTGGAGGCCCCATGGAAGACGCCAGGATGCCACACTATAGCTCCAATACTTCTGCTCCCCAATATATGAGCAACCATACGAAATGCTGTCTGTCTTAGCGATTATTCTTCTTGACGCATCTTCCTAGCTGCTCCTGAGCTCAAATGCAGGGAGAAAAACTCACTAGAACATGATCAAAATGCCCCATGTGATGGCCCACTGTTGGACGCCAACAAATCGGCCACGCTTGGATGGCGGTGATAACTCGCTGATATAGACAGGCACTTGGGCTGATTCGATCCCAACACAGATACCGTTAATTATTCGACCGACCACCAGCATACCGATGTTCTGGGCAGCGCAGCAAAGTATTGATCCGATTATCCTATGTCTGTCAGACGTCGTGGCACATACCCGGCTGTTGAACTCACCAGATTATACATCCGGTCATTATGGCTGTCTTTCGTCCCACGCGGTCTGAAACAACCCCTGAGATCAGCGCGCCGAGCCAGGATCCAGCGGCCATCGAAGCCGTAATTCCGCCTTGCACCAAGGGGTGCGGCCCGGAGCATTTCTTGTCGTTAAATGGGGGACCATCAGGACCTTGGTTGAAATAACATAGATAGGATTGTTCGTTCAGCTGGGCGGACATCGATGAAATATCGAATCCGAAGAGAGCCCCGCCAATCACGGCTATACCGGCGATGACATAAATGTTGCCGAACATCATTCTGATAGAAAAGTCGTATGCGCTGGTAGCTGGGTTCACTCTCGTGAGGGTCAGACGAATGTCAGCAGGAAAAACGATGAAGTGTCTGTAAACGAGTTTCTGAGCAAGACAAGGCAATTATACTGTCCCCGAGACTGCCCCGCGGAGGAATCTCGAAAGGTAAAGATGAGTCGGCCGGAAAACGAAGCAACTGAAGGATTGGCATCCCTGTCAGTCTCAGAAACATGCGAAGTTGTCAAGACATTTCCCAATGTTCCTTGCCATCGGCGAGAAAGCCGAAGCCTTCTATTGGCATAGATTGACAATATAAATCCAAACGGCGGGTATAGCCGACTTACCCCGGAAGCCGTGTTACCCAGTGGGAAATGCTCTGGTGCCAACCGACTACGAAACTTTAATATACACCTGTAAACGAATCACAATATTATATCCTCGATAACCAAGCCCCTCTGCTACTGGTGGGTTGCCTGAAAAAAAAAACGCCTATCCAATGGACCAACAAATCCTTGATACCAGGAACGGCATTACCGCAATAGGTTAGAACCTCAAAGGGTGTTAGTTCCTTGCCAAAACATGCGGCCCTCTCGACAATTACTCCATGCTATGTTGTACTCTTGGGAAAGGCTTCTGGGTCTCAAGCATCAGCCGTCCTCATGATTCCAAATTAAGGACCTAATGTATCTCCTTAATCCTTTGACTTCCATATTTAAAAGCTATCGCATTTTATAAGAAAACCCGCGGAATTCGCAAGGGACCAACAGCATTTCTCCCTGAATAAATGAAAACGGGGGATGGAGATGGCTTTTATGGCAACGTGAAATCGCGAATGGTCACCATTTGCCGCACACCTATCCGACTTGCTGATTGAGGTGACTTGTGGGTTTTAAGCACTGAACGACCTTGATCGACCTCGTAGAATGTAAGAGGTATTTTCCTGTATCTCCAGAGTACCAGAGGGGACCGTGATAAGAACTTACCCTTTCGGGTAGGCCGTGGTCTGGTGTTGCTCCGACTGGGGGAGTAGCCGGGTTCGAGCTCGTTGCCACGTTACATGCTAAATATTTGTCCAGAAGAGAGTCCCAATTTCCCACATGTGGAGGGAATTTGATATCGGGTTCGCGACTACGCACCTTTGTGGCTGGTATCAAAACGTTCCTTGTACTTGGCAAATGAAATTTGCATTCTCACTAATTACATCAGAAGAAGGAAGAGAGAGATAAGTCAGGTAAATTCAGATACTACGCGGGATAGTAAGACTGCAGGGGCACCGCTCCAGTCAAATTAGTTATTTTCTCACCAGCCTTCCGCAGTCTGTCCAGTTCCTTGCGACGCATATCTTCTTGTACCTGTAGAGCAAACGAATTAGCGTTCTAGAGCAAGCCTAATTGAACACCTCGATCCGGTTCTTACAGACCTGCACTCGTGCGGGAGTAAGCATTTCCCTGTTGCCGGTAATCTCCCATTCCGGCAAACCTTGCGGCCGACCCAGTTCTCTGAGGGTTTTCTGCTCGACGAGGCTGTAGCTGCCGTCTGGTCGATTGTAGTTAAAGGGCTCCTTAAGGACCACTGGTGGGTTGGTGATGATCCGGGCTTCGCGTAGTAGATTGCGTGAAGCGGAGTGCAGCATAAAAGGATGTAGCAGATATACATCGCCCACTTCCCCCGTGGCCTCATGAAAGCTCTCCTCTGCTGTCAGCTGTGCATCCGCTACCCACTCTCTCCATAACCTCCCCTCTCGCGTATCTGGCGATTTCCGGGAGGCAAGAGACGGCCAGGTCCCTTCGGGGTGGTCATACTGGATTTGTAGAGCCATTTCTTTAGTATGTCCCAACGCTTGGCACTATCCAGAAAATACTCACCAAGTGCTTCGCAACTAGTCCAATTCCGTCTGTGCAAATGACCGTTCCTCCACCTCTGGGACGAATATCGCTGAACAGAGGTATAACCAACAGTGCCTGCTCTCCACTGTCGAGAAAATGAGTGAACCAGTCCCCATCGTTGTGCCAATTATCCAGCGTGCGAAAGTCCAGAGGTTCGTCGGGCTTGTATTCAGGCTTGCCGAGGTTGACAATCCAGGCATCCCTCCAGTCTTTGCACCAGTCTGTGAGTCGATGTTCCCCACCCACAAGCTCACAAATTGCCTCCCACGCTTTGGGAGCAAACTCTCTCACTTTAACCGTGGTATGTCCGGGCATGTTAACCCTCTCACTAGTCCAGGTGGACTTGTCCGTTGGCGAGACTCCAAGACGCGTCCAGATAGACGAAGTGAATTCCTCGGCAGACGTGCGGGTGAAGCACTTTTCAATCTTGAGAAAGCCATGGCGGAGCCAGTGTTGTTTTTGCTCCTCTGTCAGAATTGCCATAATTTTTGCTGCCGGTCTCAAGAGCGGTTGGATAACGACTCTCTTGCAGATTACGCATCATGGCAACAGGTCAGAAAAGTCGGCATTTTATAAGTTTAAGAATGCAGCCATGGGGTTTTCTCCCAAGTCCCATTCCGTCGTTCTCAGTCCAATTGGATATTCTTCTCGTACCAGAACAGAATCAGCCGTACTTTTAACCGGAAAGGAGTCAGGCGGTACTTGATTTGTAATATGACATGGGCTTTCCCTAGACATTGCAGCATGTAATAGCGCGTTTCCTTTTCCTTATGTGGGCAGGTCAAGTAGACTCGTCTGGCCATTAGTCCAGTTTTTTTTTTCCATGAGCCTGAACGCCCTTTTTTAGAGAAGTTAAGGCTTTGTTCATTAAACTTGTAAAAGCAAATGGTACATGGTGCTCCAGAGCCTCAAAACAGGCCTTATCCGTACACGTAACCTTTCATCTCGATCTGGTGAAGAAAGGAGAAACTCGGATAGAGCGGTGAATAATAAAAGTTTACCGCTTGCCGAGATACTTGTGCGAACCATGACACCCGTGTTTTTCTTCTTAGAGTTAGTGGTGTTACCCTATTTACCTTTTAGCATGTCATATGATTGCAACACACGAACCCGGACTATTCTGATCAACGATAGGAAAAAATGGAACCAATGGACGCGAAATGTAGACACTTGGTATGACTATTTTGCCAGAATAATATACTCGAAGAACTCGTCTAGCTCTACCAACATCAATACCCGGCCTCTAATCCTGGTCAACCACGCCCCAGCACGACGGATAATTTTGCATTCTCGATTCGAAGTCTCCTATAAGAAAACCGTTCAAGTCGTAGCTGTATGTGCGGTCTCTTGGTTATACTGAATCGAGGGTGTAATCACTGCGGTTCTACCGTTGCTTTCGGTAGAAAGATGGGTCCGTGGTGCAGATAAGTATTCGTGATATTCGTGATTGCGGAGTCGTACGCGACAGTCAGGTGAGTGTAATGGTTGGGAAGCAAGTTTAGGATCAAAACCATTCTGATAGTAGTAGGCTGTTTGAGGCTCCGTCGATTGCGAATGAGAGAACATTACGGAATGGCGCGAACGGCAGTCAAGCCACGGTGAGCCTAGGCAAGTGGTACGCGAAGGACTTTGCGTGTCAGTCGCGCAGGTTTCGTCGAATAATTCTGTATCCTGTTGCACATAACCAAAAGTAGCTATGCTTTCGTTGATGGTAAGTTATCTGTCATTCGAGATTAGGTAATCATGTCGCAGCTGATTGGGGATTTTTCTGATGCCTTGATGGGTGGAGCAGCCACAATGAGTAATTTGGCCTGAAGACTTTCTGTGGGTTCTGCCCCTGATTGAAGGGTATTAACACTGAATGACTGAACCGTGAGACAAGATCTGGATGGTATGCTATCCAATAGTACGCGTTACCGCGCCGGTGGATTTCAAAAGGACCACAACTTCCATGACTCTCGGCTATGTTGGCCGAAAGTGGGTCACTATTGATCTGAGCTTCGGACATTCCCAGATGTGTTGTTTTAGGTGGGGCACTTGTTTGAACAACGATAAGTCGAGTCAGTCTCGTGGTCAACGAGGCACAGGACCCAACGGATGATTGCTTGTAAGTGTTCTATATTGTTTTCCTGCGTCCAGCTATGTCTGACTCTCATAAGCCAAGTGTGTAAGGAAGGCCTGCAAGCAAACATGCGATGTTACGCCTGGGAAATACTTCAGTTTGCTAATAGAAAACCTCGGTAGCTAGGTTCATTTGCCGAGACGTACTTCTCGCATGTTAGACCCGGTGGATTGGACCTGCCACAAACCCACCGTAACCGCTCATGAACAGTTGCCACCCCACGCTAATCGTGGACGAATGGACCAGGTCACCAGAGACCCTTATTGATATCCACATCTCAGCCAGCCAGGTTACGTGCGGCAATCAACTGTGTTTTAGCTACCACCGCTAAGATATGGTGCGACGATTCATCCTCAGGCATAATGTCGTCCCTACAAGCCTTCCGTACCATGCATCCTTGTTGAACTTTGTGCTTCTCAGATGCTGATTCCTATAACTATTGGTGTCTTAACCCATTAGTACACTATTCATTCTAAAACAGTCATAATTGTTGTTACCTCTGACCCTGTTTAATCATTACACCATATGCCACACTTTTTGTGTCACAGTTGCTCAGTGATAGCAGCTTCGATATTGCCCGTCAATTTGACGGAGTACTGTGAACGGCGGATTGTGTTCTTAATATGTTGTTTTTGTCAGGAAGACCGGGACTATGGGATTATTGTGAGTAGTCATTTCCCTGCCCATTCCACTTACTTACAAATTCAGATCTCTAGAACTCTGGCAGCTCGAGTACTGTTTGTTCGCAATAAAGTCGTGGGTTCCAGTCCCCTGCCAAATCAAGGCGAAGATGAAATGGAAGCGTCTGAATTTACGTTGGATGATTGGACGAAAAGGGCCCTGGAAAGACCGAGACAGTATGCATCCTTCCTTGTCTTTGCGCGCCCCAACGATATGCGATATATGTGACAACACGCTTTTGACAGGGACTGTTACTTTTTTTGCTGTGCTTGGCTGATGTTGTTACCAGGACGTGCATGAATAAATTCAGCTCGATGGCTACCCAATATCCTGGACATGAAAAGACATTCCAAACCGACAGCGGACAAGAAGGAGGCGGTTCTCCACGACATGGTACGTATACCATACTGCCCACAATGTATGACGAAAGCGAACAAAATGAACCAAATGGTGATAGTATATTTTCAAGAACAGAAGACACTACAGGAATATCACTACATTCCTCATAGCTGGGATAATCAGGTCCAAACGACATGCTATTTGGCTGGCGAGATTTTTGGGGTGGCTGACGAAACTCGTGAGTAAGCATCTCATTAACATGAGTTTCGTTCTAAGGGATCAGCAACAATAGGACAAGACTATTTCCAAACCGAGGGTTTCGGACTCGAAAACGGAGCGGGTACAACAAACCTCGAAACATATCGGTATCATGCGTCCAACCTCTTAGGAAACGCGCAAGCTATTGGAATGCCTCTGTATCCTTCCCCTCTCCACATGCAAACAAGAGGGAAGAAAAAACCTCAGGGTGGATGTTCCAATTGCCGAGTACAGGATTCACCTGAATGGAGGAAAGGACCGAGTGGAAGAGTCGAGCTTTGTAATGCTTGTGGAATAAGATGGGCAAAAGCGATAAGACGCGGAAAAACCAGCATACACAAAGACAATTAGTCCAAACCAGTAGGGAGCCGAAATTCCCATATGCCGATTATTGACGTTATCTACCGTTGGCAAAGCTAATTCAAAAGCTAGGAAATGCGTGATAGTCTTTGCTATTGTAACATATCGAGGGACTATTTAAATGAATGCGGCGTAAATTGCAAGTTTGCACATGGAGTTTAATGTGAATTGTGCCTGGCCATTCCTATCAAATGGTACAGTTGAAAGGAGATCTGAAAGCCGAAGCCCTTTTTGAGCCCGCTTTCCTCAACGATGCCAGAACGTCAAGCGCATGGAAGCTCAGTCAGCTATCCAATGTCTGGAATATGCTTCGTAAGATACAAGGAGTTACACCCAGAATAGCAAGGCGACTACAAGTTCAGGGGGTCAAAGAGATATCCCCTGTTTCCCTTGATAGTAACATTCCCCTCCAAGCCTCGGGACATGAGCAGTCCGACATTAGCAGTTGTTACAGTACAACTGATATAGTTGTACTTGGAGTACTTACAATAGCGAATGTCTTCCTGCGTTAACCAGGCATGCTTTCCCACCCCTACAAGAGAAATAATGTCAAATCTCAGGATATGTGGCAAATAAGTCGTCTCCGTCCTATCTGATCAGTGAGGAAGTGAAGTGAGAAGCTACTCGGAATGTTTTGGTGCAAGAAACACTCAGAAACAATCTGCTCATCCACGGCACAAGGCTTCGGAGAATTTTCCACAGATATGTATGGGTTTGTCGGAGGGAGCCGTCCCTCCTTTAGAGCATTATGGATCAAAAAGTAGGAGTATGTGAAATGGGAAGACGGGCAAGACATCAGGTACCATAGTCAAATAGGGCGAAAGAGCGCAAGGAAAAACGTCACTTTGTTTTATCGCCGTCATATGACGCCATGGTTGTCGGTGTTTTTATGGACTCCAGAATAGCAGTATGAAGATTCGAGCATTCGGAGATGCTTCGGGAATTGGAGATAGCCCTCACGTGCATATCGTCCAAGTCTAGCTTCGCTTCGGCTAAGATGGCACAGATGAGGGACGAAATGGTTCGATGAACCGTGTGATCGTCCAATCATGCTATTGGTGAGGTCAACATAGATGAGCGGAGATGATCCGTGGGTGGAAATGATCGTGGTTTTAAGACACCAAAGTGTAATCACACCAACGGGGCACTGTATGGTTCATTTCTGTTTCACAAGTTCTATAACTACTTGACAAGCAGGGTCAGTCATCTTACGGCAAAAATAATCTTATTGGACTTTCGGCATACCCGCACCTGTACCTGTACAGAGTAGTCTTAAAAACTGTAGATCACTTCATTTATTAATCAACAGCGATCAATGCAGTCCTGAGCACTTTCTCCCTTATCCGTTTCTTGATATATTCGGGCCGGGGTGGCCTTCCTGTACTGGAATCTCCAGACATCTCTCGCTGTCCCCGAATTTCCTCCAATCTATCGATTCGCACACTCATATAAGTTATCCGTCTTCGCCCATTTAACCACTCGCTTAGACTACAGCCGGCATAGTTTGTTGAATACAGGTAGGGTCTGCCACAATATTATTATTCGCTGGTTACAGGTTCCGTCAATTCCCCTCTTTGTGCAGTGTATCACTCGCTCGCCTATCCATCGCATTATGAAGACCGGACGCGACAGCCCCGTGCCTCCTTCTCCTAAAGTCAGCAAAACAAGACGGTTTCTGGGAGTGGCGGTGATCACGGGGGTTACCATTGTGGTCACCCGCTTTGTTGAAGCCATCTTCTGTCCCCAGGTGGACGATCGCTCTGTTCTTCATCCCGCCATCTACCTGTCATTTTATATGCTACTTTATTTTCTTTACGAGAAGTATTTTTGTGCTTAGATTAGTATCGCTCTCTGAAACTGAGGACCACTAGAGCGCCTATCAAAAAGCCCTGTTCTTCTGCGCGTTTTCGAAAGGAAGAGAGAAATCGGTAATTACGCCCGTAGGAAACCATTTCTGGGCATACCTGGTCTAGAACCGGATATACTATTATTGTCCGGTTCTCCTCTGTCTGGTCGCGATGTATGCAAAGGTGGAAAGCTGCTACCGGTCCAACGATGCAAAGGTGTACGAGAGATCTGTTTGTAGTATTTTGAACAATGAAGTCATTTAGGATACAAATGAATGCAAATACATACAGATACAAGACACCTCGATACTGTTTTCGCTTGAAGGACAAGGTCAAGTAACCGAGCTGGGCTACACGTCCTCCGCGTGCATATGCCCTGTCATGTACTTATACTAAGCTTAGCCGACGGATGACTCAATGCATCGCGACCCATCCTTGTTTGCCTTGTCGCACTTGTAAACCTTCTGACTGTTGAATGCAGTCATCTCCAGGTGTTTGTTCTCTGCATAGCCCTGGGCATCGGCCCCTTGCACTTCACAAAGAAGCTCAGGAAGTTAGGACAATACTTAAGAATCTCGACTCCCGTAAAGCCCGAGCTCGAGGTCTTAACGAACCCAACGATCGTCTTGCAGGATGGCACTGGATGACCGGTACCAGCTTCAGTGCATATCCTGCTCTCGATCACCTCAATTATGATGCTCACGCCGCCTGCTGCAACCTGGCTTATCGTTTCACATGCCATATGAATCTGGAGTTCGCTCAGTTTGTCTTGGATATTGCCATGGCCCTTGCATTCGCCCTGGCTTCGATGGCACTGTCTCTGGTGCCGAAGGTAGAGGGGGCAAAAAGATCAGAGATTGTTTGATTGGAGATGCCCATCTCAGATAAGAAATCGGAACCGTCATGGGTAAATTGGCTGTCAGTTGTAAATATCGTGACAAGTCTCAATAGATAGGGGGCAGCGTTTCATCAATTGAAACGCTGCCCCCTATCTAGGTGCTGGCTAACGTTGAAGCACGCGAAAAGGTCGGATCTGGGCGTAACCGAACACCTGGTGAGTAGCAGAGGTTATACAGCTCGTCAACATACGTACTGGCAGCCACTTCACCGGCAACCACCGTAGTATGCGACGCATGTCTGCCGAGAGACGACTCCAGTACAGGCTGCTCCAACCTCGCGACATCAACCTTCACCTCCCGACAGACCATAGGTCTCGAAGAGCTGTTTCATCCGGTTAATCACCGCCGGGTTATCCTCAATAAGCACGGAAATCGCATCGTAGCCGCCCGCGCAGGGGACAACATCGCCAACGACACCCTCCAAGTCCGGCACGGCGTCCAAGAGCTCAGTCTGCACGTGGGGCTCGATGCGTACGCCGGTTTTCTGGGTCATGCTGCCGTTTCTTGGCGGGTGAGCAAGCCTCAGAGGTTCCATTGATGATGGGAGGCCTTGAGGGTCGGGTGGAGGTTCCAACCTGCTCACCCAATTTTGAGGTTCTGCCGAGGTCTAGACACGACTGAACGGGAAGGCTAAATATATCCCTCGGTTGAGCCACATATTGTGCAATGTCAGAAACAGGGACCCGGCCGACATAGACGAGGAATAGTGGCTCTGGAAATCTCACCGGCGCATTATGGCGTACTATTGGATGGCATTGAGGGATGATGGCCGTCGTGGAGAGGGTGAGCCCCACTGGGGCAACCTAATCGAGATTAGCTAAAAGTATCAAGCTTCTTGGGTTATAATTCGTCACTCCACTGATGTTTCTCGTTGTATTTCAGCTCTGCATAATCCTTCAGATAGGAGGGAACAGGACCGTGCATACAAAATTTGTGGTCCATCGGGAGCGAGGGAGTATTCTCCGACATTGGAATTGCTTTATTTCTCCGTTCTTTCAAAGATTGTTGTCTTTCCAGCGGACTTGCAGGAATCACTCGATGAGCTTGCATTTTTCGATTTTAAGAATCGGAGATCATGAAGATTGGACCCAGAAGCGACAAGAGACAAGTCCATTGTCCACTGAAGTTCAGCAACGGCAATAAGTGCCCGAAAACCTTCACAGGAGTACGTTCTGCACCTACCCTTTCCACAAGGTACGACTACTTGTGTGCATATAAGGCTAAATATTTTTTGCCGCCAGCATTTCTGGTTTCGCTCTCTCCGAGAACATATTCGACGTCTTCATCCACCTGTCGCGCTTCCTGTCACCGAAAATAACTTTTGGGCTGTGGTACACAACCCTACCGACCCATGGACCCTTTACAATCGGATGATATCAGAAAGACATGGTCATCACAGAGGTATGACTTCTTTGAGATTTTTTCGCACAGATCCGGAGATATGAAGTACGATTTCTAGGACGGATCAAAAGTTAACAAGGAATAGAGTCACGCGCGGAACAACAGAACCGAGATCGAACATATGTTTTGCCACCTATACGTCGTCTACTCGCAAAGGAGCTGTCGCTCCCAGTTGTCTGATCTGGTTCACTTAAGACTACGAACATGACAACTTGCAAATGCGGGAGCGTCGATCGACCAAATCAATTCTCACTGGGCAACAGTACGTTCCCTGCTCAGTCCGAAGCATAGAGTTCCTATTCTTGTGCTAACATATTGCAGCCCGAAACCTTCGGGCTGAGTGTGGCGGTACATCCTGTATGGATGTTTGTTTCCTAGATTGCCTGCCCGAGATTCCAGCGGTGTTAAATAATCATCTAGACGTAGTTATCCCTGATTACGGATGCAGACTGTTGAATAACACGGTGGCTGAATCGGTGCAGCAGGGATTAGTAATGAGTACATATAACTATGAGGCATCGCCGCCATGTATAGATAACTCCTTAAGCCAACTACACACACACACACACACACACAATTCATTAACGCCCGGCGGCTAAACCGAAAGGGCAACTATCACTGATCTATCAATACAGGTCCTGATGTGCATAGCCATATCCTCTTCGAGCCCATACATAGAGCCTTGCCGTATATGTCCTCTCAGCTGTCAATTTCGTAGGAACTCCTGTGGGTTAGTAATTTGGTCACTGTAGTAGACTGGCTTGAAGGCGCTTCTTCAAGTGTTCAACATCCTATCCTCGGCAGTTGAAGCGCGTCCACCATTTTCGGCACAAGGTGATTGGTGTCGGTTAGTTCACGGAAGAGTGTCGTTATTGTTCGGCGACATGGTTAGGCGGCGTCGAGTCGGCCCGTGGCGATGGATCAACCACATGAGTTACGCCGTGGCAGTCCTTCCATATACGATTCCTTCCCTTCTTTGAGCTTATGTCTCCGACTCCAGTCCGAACGAGGGAACAGCTTTGGCATCCAGTCATTTACCTTTCGCCGCATCTTCCAAAGCCGGCCACATACACCTCATCGTGTCATAAAGGGAGACTATACGGACGAACCCCCCATTACCGTTCGAGAAAGGGTCTGCTCTACAAGAAGACGATACACCCAACGCCTGATCATCCACAAAGGGTACTCCGGGCATACTCAATGTCTCCTCCGAGAATCGCATCGCCGCGTCCAGCGAACAACGTCCCTCTTTCCGCGCAAATATCACATCTACCTATTTTCCGTATGCATTTACGCCGTGGCCCAGGGGAAAAACTTTGAACAACACCAATGGCACGAAAGTCAATGCCCATCTCCCAGACGAGGACCTTCGTTTTGGCTTATCCAGGCCTTCAAACGCGTTGTTGTGATCGGCATTCGATAGGAGCTGATCGACAGATGTCGTCATTGTTTAGCTCGCGGCGCGATGTCTCTGTGCCTAGTGCTGATTTGAGATGGTAAGGTCCGTGTGCTGATCTCACACCCAAATGCTATAAACCATGCCCATCCAATTCAACCTTCTGACTGACACTTGCAGCGGATCATTCGTTTCGTATTTTGTGAGTCTGTAAGCTGTAGAGCGTGTGTGCACAATTGTTGTATTGCAAAACGAGCATTCCACAGGAATTGTGATGCGGAGAGCTTCCCTTCTTAGGACCTGAACTGAGACTAACCACGGTCAACATCGCTTTCGGCTAGCCGTAAACGAACATAGGCAGAGCAGATCCCATACTAACAAATATTCCCACAGCACGCACAAATACACGGCAAATATTCTTCTCAAAATTCGTTATAGTCCGACACAAAGCGGTGAGCAGCAACAAGGTCAAGATTTTTCTGAGGACTATATTTTTTGGGCAACCGATCAGGCCCTCTGGTCGAGGGGTAAGGCGTCTATTCCCCCCTTATAGTAAGTACGTTCGTGTCGTCGCCGATTACTCGATTCGCTGAAAGGTTTCGCACACTTACGACAGAGATACGGTTGCTCCCCCGAGTGGCAGCACAAGTGGCGCCTGACAGTGTTCGAATTAGGGAACGCCGACCCACATATATAGCATATATATCGCCGATATATCTTAGGCAGCTCGGATTACGAGTCACGGAGAAAGGTAGGAGCTCGCTTAATGATAAACCGGTCCTGGACTGGTTTTATGTTTATTATCTGCCGGGTTTGCGTCGGAATTTACTACATAGTAGGACAGACGGTGTTGGACATTGGTCGCCCTAAACCATGGGGTAGGTGACTGATGGCTCCTCTCTCGTTAGAATACTACTCCCAGCGACAGGGCAGCTACCTACCTGAACGGCCTGTACAGCCTCCCTAGCTTGGATCCTGCACACCGCTTGGCCCCAGGAGAGAAGAGATGGGAGGAAGCTAGACTGGGGTCGTCTCGGTCGACTCTGCGTGTGTTGCAGGTGATACGGTATTTAGAGCGATAAGGTCTTCCACTATTAATGCGACAAACCTGTCCTAGTGCGAATCCGGGCGCGAGAATAGGCGCTTTGCCACCGAAAAGGGCTATGCTATGATACGCCTCCATATCATGACAGCCAACCAACCATATTACCGTTGCCCATTAACCGATTCCCGCGATAGCGTTGCAATACTCCTGTCGCTACTGGACGCATCATCTCAAAAACAGCCACGCTTTATCTTCTGACATAGAAGAGGTGCAACTGTTCCTCCAAAAACATTTCCTTCACTGGATTGAAGCGATGAGCCTCCTGGGACTTATATCAGAGATGATGGGTATGCTCGACAATCTCCGGGTGATGGTGGCAGTAAGTATATGGCAGGCGGATATCCACGCATCGGTACTGATAAGAGTAGGACCATTATGACAGTTCTAGTCTGGCCACCTTTCTACATGATGCAAAGCGGTTTGTTCTGAAAAATCCATACATAGCCAAAGAAGCGCCTTTTCAAATTTATTATGCAGGGTTGATATTTGCACCTCGAACGGCAATAATCAGCGAGCAGTTCCAATCAGAGCTCCCTGATTGGATCTTCCGCTTTCCGCAAGCTCATGATAACTGGAGCGCAGAACTGCAGCCGCTTGAGGGCCATACACGTTGGGTTCAGTCCGTGAACTTTTCACCCGACGGCCGGTTGTTGGCTTCCGGATCGTCCGATAAGACAGTACGGCTTTGGGATCCAGCCATGGGCGCTCCCCAGCAGACGCTCGGAGACCATAGGTACAGGATTCAGTGCATGGCCTTCTCACCCGATGGCCAGCTGCTGGCGTCCTGCAATTTCTTCCAGGCTTGAAAGTTCTAGACTAGATTAGTGCCGCGTGAATAATGCCGGGATATCTTCACGTACCTCGAGGGTCTCAACTGGTAAATCGTTCTGCAGATGGCTGTATATTTCTCCGATTGCATATTACCATAACTTCCTAAACTTTTCAACATGCCATTTCAACTGTCAAACTGCTGGTCCTTGCAACTAGCGCAGTTAATTGGCTGCTGATGGAGAGGTCAGCCTCAAACGGCATGGTTGGCAAATAATGGGATAGCCGTAATGCAGGGAGAAAATGTAGATGGCAGCCCCGCCACGCACCAGGAACGAAGTTGAGGGTTCTATCTCGGTTGCACAGGACCCAGCAGCAGCTAACTGGAGCTCGCTTCCAAGTCGATAAATGAGATATAAATTAAAAATACGAGGTCACTTAAATCAGAATGCTGGGCAACGCGCTTCCTTCAAGCATTTGCCCACATGAGTGAATATGATTTTTGATAACTGCTACATAGAGAATATCTTTTCGCGGGACACACTGATAACCAGGATAGCTACATAGCGATGGTATATTGTTGAACTATGCTAACCTCGTTATACCTGCGATAATGATGCAAGAATATTGCTGCCTAAAACGATCAGCGTGGCTATGTGCTTCGCCAAGTTGTTCGGGCGTCTTCACTAATAGAGCCGGCAGCGAATTGTGTAAGAATTTCTGTTTTCATGTGGATCTAACTGGGTCACCGGTGGGGAGGCTCGCGCGACGCGAGTGATTGCTCACCCTGTCTATTGTGCACTCACCCTAAAATCACCCCTGGTCGCGCGACTAAAAGCGGCCTCACCCATTTGCTCACCCAGGCGGCAGCCACCCGCCTTTCGGCCGCGTTCAAGCCATCCTTAAGCCACACGCCGGCCAGTTAGTAGTTGGGTGGGTGACCACCAGCGAATCCTGGCTGTTGTATGTTTTTATTCTCTCTTTCCAAGTCTCTCTTCCTAAGAAGGACATTTTCCTTACCTATCAGGGGAGGTTCAAGACGTCTTTCATTGGTACGGACTGAGAAAGTCCCCCGAGTGGATCCTGTTTTCGGCCCTCAGTTAAACAATCTGATACTTGTGTCTTCGAAGTCGCTTGGGGAAACAAAGGTCTGGGTCATCGGCAGACTTTTAATGTAGTTCGTGCGAGGAAGTCAAAAGAACTGCAGCTTCATCGTGGTCTAGTCAGCATCCACCGGCCGAAGGGCAAAACGAGCCTTTTTCCATAATCTGTTTTTGATATTGTTTAGACTTAGAAGATCGACACATTTCTCGGTTCCTTGAGGTCCCAGTATCTCTTCTTTCCAGGAAGCCACTTTGTCGCGAGACTAAAGTGGTTGAGTGTTTTCCAGAAGGGCTTGTCTTCGGTTTCACTCCTTCCCCATAGAGGATGGATAAATATGAGCGACTTCAATTGGCTCTTTGAAAACAGAGATAAGAAAAGTCGAGATATCACCTTCTAGGCACTAAGATAGATCAGTATTCGCCCGAGAATACTGTAGACGGTCATACTAGAGTCTTGACTGAATTATCACGACCAGTGATCTTCGCTGACCCGCTGGATTTAACAAATAGTGACTGTTTCGCTGAAGAGGCAGTATTGGACTCTTCTTCTGAGCCATGATCGGAGTCCTCACCCTCATCCAAAAAGGCTGACTGATACCCAGTGTCTTTCTGCTTTCTTAAGCTAACACCCGCTGGTGCTAACAACATAAAGCTTATACGAGGAAACACATAGTTCTTTTCGGTTAATGGCTTTGCTCGAGTCTGAAAGACATCATTGCGGAGTCACTAGTCAGATGTCAGATTTGAACAAGTCCCAAGAGGCATACACTCATCGCTTGCACTTACCGTTTATCAGTTTCTCCCAGGTTTCATCTATATGCCACAGTGTTAAAGATGACCGCCTGCTAGTTCTTTCAATCTCATAGATTTGTAATTGTTCAAAATCTAATCATTAGTGCAGCCGCCGAGCTGGTCGTTAGTCGATCCTATAAAAAGTATAAGCTTCGACAAATGTTCCAGACCTAGATCTTTGGGTGTGAAACTCAAATCCGAATGGATCGATCACACTAGATATTTATGGCAGGCGAAGGCTGCTATAAAGGTAAGAATACTGTAGAATAATAATAAATAGCTCTAGAGCGCTAAGTTCGGTTTACTGTATTTCATTCTTTTATAGAATTGAGAATTGCGATTTCATCATTTATTCAGAGCTCGTAGTATTATATAATTCCAATCGACTAGGATCTGTAGACACTGGCGGAGAAATAGCGTCGTCTAGCTTTGTTCTATATATTTACTATAGATTATTAAAACGAGTAAGAATCTCAGGAGTATAGTGGTTAACCCGCACCGAGTGCACCCCTAAGTTCTTACATATTGCCCGTCATCTATCCCAAGCTCCGCTAAACTGTTGACTAAATACTCAAGAATCCAGACGAACACTGCACAAAATATGTATATTACGAGAGTTCCTATATTTGCAGTGTTTGTGGAACCTCAGGTTCGAGTCAAGCCTGTCAGGTCCGACTCTATGAGTCCTGGAGTCGGATCACGACTTCCTGAGCGGAGTCTTGGCGGTTCCGAGTCGAATCAACCCGGACGAGTCGCGACTCCTCATGAGATGTATAGTCGCGAATTAAGAGCTATTTCAAAGGCCTAGATACGTAGATAGGCCTTCTAGATCCATATATCTTCAGTTTCATCAAGAAATAGGCGCCTATCTCGTAGCATACCTAGAAATGCGTCAGCCCATGGGTCCCCGCGAAAAACCTATATTGGGTTCAGCGCCGCTCAAATCCCGCGACCAATTACCCATGGACGGTTCCTCTAAGGCCGAACCCTGACCCAATTCGCGGTTTGGCGAGGTCTAGCTGACACATTATCTATTAGGATATTAGATTTAGAATTGTCGTTGTAGTCAAACGCGCAAACCCTAGAAATAAGTACTTCTATTTCCGGTGGCTTCTGCACAACCGTGTGACGTATATAAATACTTGGTCTAAGGAAACTCGGCAATAATCCTTGGCTATCGCAGGATGTAAGACTTCACGATGGCCCTAGTCATTGCTAATATAATCAATTATAGTCCCCTTACTGTGGACATTGAGCATAGAGACTAGGCACGGCAAATGAACTGAACCCGACCAATTCTTTACATCCAAGTTCCTACAAAATAACGTAATAATTGGAAACCTGGAATGGAATCCGCGGCAAGACGACTAGCTTGTCTAATTGGAATTCATATTGCATGAGAAGAGTGCTAAATCAGAATACGGAACTTCTCGCGCCCCTCGGAATTAGCTGTACTACGTATGTAGCTCGGAAGCTTGGCTGAGCCACCTCGGCATTCCGGCGAGGTTATTTCCTCGGAATCAGATTTGTCTTGGCATTAGACTTAGAACGCGGAGGCAATCCTGAAAGCAGCACGAAATAGGAAGAAGCACGGTTTTCAGCGTCCACGTTTCGCGTTATTCTACTGCTTATATAAAACTCGTAGAGAATTTGCCGTTGCGGTAAGACTATAAGGACGTGCAAGGCCGTGATCATTTTGCCTTATCACCATGGCTCGTGAATTACGTAGGTAATATGAAGTCCGTTTAACTAGCCGTGTTGTTGATGTAAACTGGCGCGGAGACGATAAATACCGTCTGTACTTGCATGAATCCTTCTCTAGACCGAGCTCCAGTGTTCCCAGAGGTTAAAAAGCGACGCCTCGTCCATGAGTGCATCCACGAATCCATCATTGAAGACTAAGCCCAGCTCGTGGGGTCCCTCCTCGTGAGGGTCTTCCGTGACGGGCTCTGCGTTTAATATTGCTGATGACTTCGTGATGTGCCCTTGATCAGGACTAGCAGCGTGACCAGAAGATGTGCACGGCTGGTAATTGGGGAACACCTGTTGCATGGCTTTCAAGAATATTCCACGGTAGAGAGACGCAACAGTATACCTTTTCTGAAGCTCTTCCAAAATTAACATCAACATGTTAATCTTGTTGAGTCTAAGATTCCGGGAGAGTGAGTCCGCAGACCGGCAGAACAGCAGATGTGTCTGCATCGCAGGAACTAGAAGCGGGGGCCTGGTCGGATGAAAGAAGCTTAAGTAAATGGCAGGCACTCCCTCTGGAAGCCTTAAGGAATGTCACGATTAGACTTACGTCATTGGACCTGCAAAATCGAGCAATTGATTCTGCGCCAGTGTCTCCAGAATACTATTAGTCTGAGAAGCTGCGGCATCGGCTTTTGAGTCGCATTCGGAGACACCAATCTTCTGGGTAGTTGGGTGGAAGCATGCCAGCAGTTTCTGACGAGAATGGTCGGTAAAATGTGATTGCAAGTGCCCTGGGACATACAATTCAGCATGAGGTAGTACTCGGAAGCTTGAAGAACTTACTGGTAGTGTAAATGGACGTGGTAGCAGTAGAATGTGGCTAAACGAGTCAACCCTTTCTCGTACTGGTCAGGCAATTTGCACTGAAGCAGCTTTGTTTCGAGGGCCTCAACTTCGTCAAGAGAGGGTGTAGGTCTCATAATTTGGTAATTCATGGTAAGACATTGACCCAATAACTTGCTCAGCTCGACGACTGTGACCCAATACTGTGCCAGCCGCGGCATTTCATTCGGCAAAAAAGCATCGGAAATGAATCCTGGTACAGCCGCAAAGTCGTAGAGAACATCAGAGGCCAGTGGCATCGGAGTATCGCAATCTTTCAGGTCGATGCGCATCGGTCTCCCGTATGTGAGGCCGAGCCATCGATCGCGAAAGAAGCAACTCCACCAAAGACGGCGCCATAGCATTCGCTGCTGTTCAGTGACGGTAGAATTGTATCGGGACTCGTCCGGGTTGCGGTGCAAACCGAGGACCTGACAAAGCGAAATGGCGATTCCGGTCCAGTACCAGGGCTGCATATGTTCATCCAGCCCAGAATGCCAGAAGCCCAGCAGAAGCGACGACTGCAGAAGAGTGACCTTGTCTCTCTCTCTGCCGTTGTAGTACATGCACTAGTATGGCGAACTGATTAGTTCAAGGTACGGCATGGGCAAAGTGGACACGGCCGACCCTCCATGGGCCTGCGTACCTTGGCGCGGGAATACAAAACACTTTTCATCTCCTTGCGTGAATTATACCCTTCCTCCTCATATACGGACGCTGGAATAAACTGGCGCGAAGCCTTAGTCACACACACACATTCGAGAATCCGGGGGCTGACGTACATTAACTCCAGCGAAAAAAACACTCCAGAGGAGCAGAATGTTATATTCGTTTAGTCGCCCATCATTATAGTGATTCAAGATCTGATCAATTTCAATGATGGGCATAATTGGATGCACGTGAGACATGTAGGCTCGGAGAAGGCTCGCGCAGGCATTATTCCCAGGCAATGTGAAGACACCCTTGGCCAGAAGAAAGTTCCGGTCCTCCTCCGGCAGGGATTTTCTAGCCCGTGACGGGATGAGTAAATGTCTTGGAAGAGCTGTGCCTGGTGAACAGAAATCCAATGCAGACGTTGGCCCTGTCTGTTCCCCTTTGCTGGAAATCAGCTTCATTCCGGTGTGGTGTATGGGGATAGTTACCCGTATAAAAAGGGACTCCGCCAGTTGTTTCCGACTGCCCCAAGGCAGCAGAGGCATTTCGAGTCCATTTTGCTCCTCGTCTTGGCTATTCTGGTCGTAAACCGACTCTTCCTCTCGACGCGGAGAGGGTTGCGCCGAGTGCGTGGCTGACACGATACCACCATCGACAGGGAGCCTCCGGGCCCTCGAGGAAGGCCGTTGGGAGCGATAGGCTGTGTGGCTCCTGGCTTTAGGGGCGCTAGAATAGAACAATTGTTCAGTTATGGAACCATAGATGGCTTCCAAGCAATTCTCACCCTCTTGTTTTCCTCGCAGTCACAGCGCAGTCAGCACTGTCTTGAATGCATCCGGTGCACGGCACCCCAGTCACCGAAAGGCTGCATCGCACTTTGCGCTGCCGGCAGGCATCACACGCTACGGTCGAGCGATGGCGTCGAGCTGGCTGACTCGCAGGTCTTGGCCGCACGTTGTTCTCCATCAGGGGCAATCGTGGTGTGACAACTTCCGAGGATTAATGGAAGTTCGGCCAGGGCACTGGAGGTTGGGTTAGTAATAGCTAAAAGCGCCACGGTTTGAAAAGAATCCTCGGACAAGAGCCAGGACCTCGGTATTTAAAGGACGATCTCCGGTTGGACCCGCTAGTGATCGCCTTTTGGCCCACAGGACTACAACAAGCAATTCTCTAAACGATATGGACTAGTTAGTCGGGATTCTTGACCTTAATGCAACCACTGCTGCATACCCATGAATGTCAGACCTCATCCTACTACTACTTGCTTTCCTCCACACTCACGCTTCACATTTCCCAGGAAGCCGATGTGCATAACATTTGCCACGCGATGCTTACTGCACCAAGTAGAGTGATTTTCCTGTAACGCCGAGGCTCAGAAAACGGGCGCCTTCCGAGGTTCCCGATCAAATCAATCAGGCCCACCGAGAGCAGCGAGTTACAGAAGTGCATCGAGACAAGTTTCCAGGACAATATTGAGAACGGACCAGGAGCGCTCAGCATGAAGCTTGTGAGCCACGACATCCGTCCAAGCCGACGCTTCCAGTCGCGGGATCAGCAAATTATCGCCTTCGATGACGGAAGGGGTTGATTGAAGGCTGACTATCTAGCCAGCTAGTGACCAAATGGGAAAGATCCCCTGTCGTTGTTTGTAAACTCCCAAGCTATGCTGGACGTTTTAGGTTTGAGACGAAACAGAGTATAATTGAAATCTATGACAATCTAGGATAAATGTCGCAACGACAAGAGTAACATGCAGAGAAATCAAGACATTCTGGCCATCAAGCGAGCGCCAGCCCAGTCAATGCCCTGTTTTCATCGGACAACAACTTGACCCTGTTCTTTCCATCTCTGTCACAACGATAGAGATTTCCGCCAAGATCGGTCAAGTAGATATTGTTATGAAGCAGATCCAACTTCAAGCCAATGGCCTCATTCAGATTTCTGTTGAGTACTTCGTAGCCCAAATGGGACATCTGAGGCAGAAGAAGCCCGAAGTGATCGAGGCGGAGCCGGTTCAATGAGTTTCCAAAAGGGATCTCGCCGCGATCCGTCCAGTAAAGGGCGCGAGTCTCCTCATCGACATTCAGATCAATGGGCTCCGGAAGATCGCTCAAAACGCATCGGACGTCGTCCTGAGTAGATGCCGACCTCCCTTCGGGGGTGGATATATTCGCGCAGAAAATACGCCCTTTTCCACCTTTCGATGGGCCCTTCTGTGTCCAATAGAATTTGCCGAACTTTGGGGCAACAGCAATTCCAACGCACCATTTCGTAAGGTCCGCAGCATCTAGGGTGTTGGGGTCGCCGGCCTGGATTAAATCTTCAAGCTCCGATCCGTCGAAATTACAACGACTGACCCGAAGCCCTTCACGGTCACAGAAGTAGAGCTTCTTCGATCCTGCATCCAGTGCCAATTGCTTGGGTGTGTTGATGGCCCCGGGCGGCACAACAGTCTGGACATCACTTCCATCCGGATTGGCCGACAACACAGCCCCGTCTTGCTTGCCCGGGACACCCATGTTGGTCCAAAATCCGCTTGCTGCTGGGGTCCACCACAATGCCGTCTGGAAGAGCTTGGCCAGTAGCGAGAACTTTCTGCGCATGTCCATCTGCTGAAATCTGCAGGATCTCGCCGGCTTTGAATCCTGGTTCCTTGGACGATAAGCCAAGATCGAGAACCAGAAGGCTGGGAGCCACATCATTAGGTTTAGTGACTTCGGAAGGCTCATAAAGGCCACCCCTTGAGCACTTGGATCCGAGCTTGCCATGGTCCAGATAGTTCTTTTGCAGAAAGTCGACGGTTTTGTCACTAGGGAGGTTTCTCTCGGCGATATAGTGCTTTTCGATAAAAGCCACGGTGTCCAAACCGACGCCTAAAGAGAAATCAAGGTCAGAATCAAATCCAAGTCCGTGGTCCAAGAATGTAGAGGCTGAAAAGGCAAGGTAATCCTGAATCCAAGTAAGAAAGAGCAGTGCAAAGGGAATCACATGCTATCCATGGCCTTGCAAGGCACAGTACCACTCTTGACGAATATCTCCGTCCATATCGAATCAATCTCGCTAGGTGTCGAAACCTCCTCGGCAAGGATCGTTAGAGCCTCTCGCTTGACCGCAGCCCACAGGCGGTTGAAAATAAAGCCCGTCGACTCTTTCCTTGCAACATATGGAATTGTAGCCGCTTCCTTGGAGCGTTCGACCAGAAACTGAATAATGGATGGATCGGTAAAGCCGTCTGTCATCAACTCAACCACCATAACTTGCGGGGGCATGTAGTAATGCATGTTCAAGATACGCGGCTTCGTGGCGTCGGATACCTTGTCCAGCATCTCCGACGATTTGTACGAAGAAGAGTTGGATGCCAAGATACAGTCTTTCGGAGCAAGCTTGTCAAGCTGCTCAAAGGTGTTGATCTTTAGTTGGATCTTCTCAGGGACTGCTTCAATAATGAGCCAGGCATTGTTGACCGTATGTTTCAAATCCTCCGACGCGGTGACTTCGCCAGGTGCAGCTCCAGTGTGTTCTGCATAGGCAACTACATGCTGCTTCACATATGCGAGACAGTCGGCGCGTTGCTCCGGACTCGGGTCGCGGACTTGGACGTTGTAACCTGCCGATGCCCAAATCCAGGCTACAAAGAGGGTCAGTACTTGAAGAAGATTGCTGTACTTTACACATACCGATTCGACGTCCTAAGACACCTGCACCAAGGATGGCTACAGGGCGTTCCCTGTAGTTCTGGGGCGGCTGCCAATCAGGGATCATTTTGGCAAAGTAATTCAGGATAAACAGTACACGTAGGATGTCAAGATTTAAAAGCTCCCTGAAGGTTCACCGCTTGAGACCAGGTTAAATGTAGAACCAGCTAACTGCCCGAAAACTCGGCATTTATATAGATATTAGGGCTGATGTAGTCTTCAGACAAATACATCATAATTTCTACTAGCGCTTCTGTGAAGTGGATGAGAAGGAAGTATCTCGGACCGTGAAGGGTCGGATGATCGGGACGCAGTGTTACTCCTGCCTTTGTCTCCGAGGAACAGTTCCAGTATGAGAAACCTCGGACTTTCGGCTTCCCGGTGTGAACGCAAAGGAAAAGGAAGGGGGAAAGACGTCTATTCGGCCCACAGAACCCGACGCAGCAAGAGCGCCCATTCGGTACAGCGTCGCCGCTGACGGCGTGGTAGACAATCTAGTAGATGGCTTCGTCATGTTTTCGAGTGATCGACATAGGTACACGTGACAAACCTAGAATTACATCTGAATTGCTCATTCCGATTGGATAATAATTCCATTGAACTGTAGCTCAGCAACCCAACAAGTCTATGGTTCCGGCGGCCAAAGTTGGCCGGAGACCCTATATTCCTCGGTAAAAAAGAACGCAATCACTTAGTGCCCGGTCTCCTCTTAGCGGAAGTCCCCGATGCGTACGGTTTGAATGATAAGTTATTCCTCTTCACGGAGAAAGCTGCTTCAATCACGCATGGCCTCGTCTTCTAACCGAGGAACCACATCATCCAATCTCCTACATGTCAATGCACTTCTGTCGTGGAATGCCGCTCAGTCAGTGTAGATACTGCTTATGTGATTGCACCTTGGCCTTGTCAGTCGAACATTTCCGGTAGAAAGTGGGAAGAGTTGGGAAGCTTTTATAACGGTTGATGAGATTAGATCCCACGGACAATTGGTGATTTATGCCATAACTTTAGAGCCTAAGACAAAATACTTCTATTGCAAAGGACAGCATTTAGTCAATGCTCTATATCTATATGGTTGGCAGTCAAATCGAGGTGGCAAAAGCCCAAAGCAAAGCAAGAGCAGCGGAAACAAAGTGAATGAAAGATTCAGAGAAGGATGGTCTATATCGGAACAAACAGGGAGATCTCCCTTTGGAAAACACTCAATAGAATGACAATTCGACATCATTAGAAACAAAAAATTTGGTCGGTCATTTTCGAGACTGGCCCAGGGGTCTGGAACCCTAGACCGGCCAAACTCTTCTTAGAGGCGTTGACCATGCCAGGGGGCCCACAGAGCATGATTTTCGTCTCTGGAGACGGCGAAGGAAGGTGTTCGCGCGTAACGGAAGGTGTAACATACCCCTTACCATACTGCCATTTCGAAGGGGGGTTGTCCAACATGTACCAGATTTTGAAAGTCTTGGGATACGCCAATGCGAATGGTTCGGGCTCCTCCCGCAAAAGAATGTCTTCTTCGGAGCGGTTGGCATAAATCAGATAAATCTCGGTGGTGTCAGAGTCATCCTCACAGATCGCGCGAATAAGCTGGTACATCGGCGTGATACCAGTGCCACCAGCAATCATCCCAAGTTTATTGCACAGGCCCTTTTTATAGCGCATGGCACCCTTGGGGCCTCGAAATTCGACCTTATCACCAATCTTGAGGTGGGCAAGGTACTTCCCCGTGAGCAGGCCGTCTGGGTAGCACTTGATCACAAGCTCCAATCTGCCCAGATCGAGATTGTTGGATGTGGAGGTGTAGGATCGGGACACAGGCTGGCCATCTATCGTTGCTCTGATGGCAACATGCTGACCAACGGGAAGACCTATGGCATCACTCATGCGCGGGAGCTGGAAGACGAAGCGGTAGACATTGGGAGCCAAAAGGTCCTTTGCCACTAAAGGCAGGGTCTTATAATCCTTTGGCTGGAGGAAACCAGGAACGAGGTGCGGGTTGGTTTTGTGGACTGTTTTCCTTTTGATGTGAGGGGGAAATTTTGTGAACCCCGATTCAATCTCCGTGAGTTTCGAAAGCCTGGATACCAACACACTACCCAGCATTCCGCAAACGCAGGTAGCAGCGGCAACTCCATTGACAAATCCCCCATGTCCGACGGAGTCAGTGAGCTTGATCGATGGCAGCTGAACCATTTGAAGAAGGTTCTTTCTGACGTCCTGGTAGCTTAGGTGTTGCTTGATAAAAGAGGAAGTAAAGTATAAAGAAAGGATTGAGCCAGCGGCGACGCTCAGGGTGCGGGCAGCGCCAGAGCTACCCTTCGGTGGCGGTTGTATGGGAGACTCTTGTATGACCCGTACGGGCTGTAGGGGCCTTGTAGGCCGCTGCGCCTTTCAAAATGCCAATTAGATGAGTCTCCAAGATCTCGTTCGCGTCTTCCGAATGGCCCACATCCTCGTATGCCTCCGTGGCATCCTGTCCAGCAACATCGACCAGAACGTCAACACCACCCGGGTGGTCCTTCGCGTTTTTCGTCACGTCATAGGCTGATGACTCTGTCTTTAGCGGAGTTGAGGTAGATAGACATTGCGACGCTCACCTTTTCCATGAATAGCAACCCACAAGTCGGTCCTGCTCTTGTGCACTTCAACCTCTTCTAGCGTGAATTCCCGCATGGTGGTAATGGCCGTTTTCTGCAGGAGATGTCCAGCTAAGACAATGAAGTAGAAAGATAAGGAGGATATAGCTCAGCGCCTTCGAAATCGCGTTAAGAACAATGTGTGCGGCTACATCGCTTTGCGGAAGGTTCTTATAGGATGGACCCGACAAGTACTTGATGCCCTGGAACGACCAATAGGGGGTTAATTTCGGTTCGGGAAGCCGAGGATGGTCGGCGGTGCTTAGCTCTTGCCGGTTCGGTGGCCATATCGGGGCACACCAGATGGGTGTTCCCAATACCTCGGAGCACGAGGAGCTCCGAGGAAAAGGGAATCCGGCAACGAACCGAGCTCTATCTCGGAAAGCTCAACCATATGCAGCCATTTGACTCCATCACACCGAACAAGAAGGGTATGGATGGCCTAAAGTGACACCGGTCATCCCTAAGGCATCCTCCTTAGGACTATATAACCGTCAAGCTGCTCAAAGTATTTCTTTGCCCATACAACCACTATCGGCGGCGTCGTTTGTCATCTACATAAAGTGAACGCCCACATACCGGCATGCCTTCGCAAACGTTCTACCTCCTTGGACAAAGTCTGTCCTCGGCCAAAGAGGTTGGGATAGAAACTTCCCAAACACTTGAGAGCCTGCAATTTCTTATCGCTGCTCACTTTGCTATCGTCGACCCCAGTGGTTGGTAGTCCCTACCGACGAATGCACTCTATCGCTACTACTTGTCTGACATGGTATAAAGGAATCACTTTTCAGGGACCAGACGCTGTCTTGACTGAAGTGGCTGAGGTTCTGGCAGCAGCGGCTCCTGTGCCTATCACAATTGATGGGCATCCCGTTCGCGATCCACCCTGCCCCAAAGAATTGCCCTTCGTCGGCACCTTCTTCGAAGTTTATCCAGATCATCTTGGAAACCATCAGCGCCTTTTCGAGAGATATGGACCGGTCATCAGGACAAGTAACCTAGGCCGTGTCACTTACCAGACCAATGACCCGAAAATCGCTGCCATTGCGTTTGCCGAGTCCGACTTTTTCACAAAGAAAATTAATGAATCGCATCCCCTTCATGCACTGAAGACTCCTGCCGCCGGTGTTTTTCTTGGCGACACTGACACTCCAGAATGGAGAGTCGCTCACAAATTCCTGCCACCAGCTCTGGGCCCCAAGGCGGTCCGACACTACGCTCCAACGATGCAGCAGACTGTGGAGGATGCATTCAAGGTGTTTGACAAGTTGGACGAGCAAGGCGAAGCTTGGAATGTCTATCAATATATGCTGAAGCTAGGTTCCCAAGCTGTGGGCAAGCTTACCCTTGGAATGGACTTCCAGCATTTTGATGCACTGGATTCTCCCGTCCATGAGATGGTCCACAACATTGCCGAAGTCCTTTCTCTCAACAAGAAAGTTACTTCGAAGGGAGACTGGTACAGCGCCTTGCCATTTGGTGACCCCAAAAGACTCAAAAAACTCAGAGTCCGCATTGAAGAAATGGTGGGGGAGTCAATGAGAAAGGCGTCGAGGGCAGGCGTCGAAGATCTGCCTCTACAAGACGCAGCCTTGACAGCAAGCAATATGGTTGGTAAGTATATCTAACGCCGTAATGACCAGCTGCCTATGTGCGCTGCGAGTCTGACATTCGATAGATTATGCCGTTCGGGCCACCGACAACATGGGCGAGAAGCTGCCAAAATCTGCCGTGGTCTGGGCGCTGATCGTGGCTACAGGCGCTGGTTTTACAACTACTAGCTCTCTCCTCTCCTGGCTCATCTACGGCCTTTGTGAGTACAAGGGCATGCAGGAGCGACTTCTCCAAGAGTTGATTGACCACGGATTTGATGAAAATACCAAAATGACTGCTGACTTCACGGATAAACTGGAGTTTCTTGACAAGTATATCAAGGAGACTCAGCGACGCCACAATCCTTCCTTCCAACCCGGACGGACTGCGAAGGTTGACCTGATCCTGCCGGGCGGCTATAAGCTACCAAAGGACGCGGTGGTCATTCCTGCACTGCATCACATCCACAACAATCCTGATCTCTGGGATAATCCTGCTCGGTTTAATCCCGATCGCTGGGATACTGAAGAAGTGAAGTCCAGGCACAAGGCGGCATATATTCCTTTCGCAATGGGGCCTCGTATGTGCATTGGATTCAACTTCGCGCTTCAGGAGATTAAGGTCTTTTTGCCCAAGCTTATCTACCGGTACAAGTTCTCCCGTGAGGGTGATGGGCCCATCGAGTACGACCCAATGTTCCAGTTGATCAGGCCAAACAATCTTTACGTCCGCGCAGAACGGCGGAGTAAATGGCCAGCAAAGTCGAGAAGTGCTTCGCCTTGAGGTGGTTTAAGACCTTTTCTCATGGTACTTCTGAACATGGTAGAGGAGGGCAAGAGCCTGCTGTGACCGCCGAGGGGCGCAAGAGACTTTCTTTGGGTTTCTAACTTTGGCTTGCCTCCTCACTGGTACTTGCATATCCCCTAGTATTTGTCTATTATCACAAATGTATTAGCATACCCGTGGATTAGTTCATGTCTCTGTATTATATTTGCCCAGTGCACTTCTTTGGGCTCTATGAAAGCGAGCGTCGTACCTTTCTTGCCAAACTTGGCGTAATTGATTCACCTTGGCTTGTCCTGCACTAGGTGCAGCGTAGACCACCGTTTGTGAGTAAGAACAAAGTCTACAGTAACCACGGGTATTTTAGAATTAGTCCTGGACGTATCCTCCATATCATTTCTGATGCGAGAAGTCAGAGCGAACAAAGTCAACCAGCCAACCACTTAAAAAATTCAAGCTAGTTAGGTTTTGATTATAGGCTGAAGGTTGAATGCCGTGATCTGCAAACAGGCACACAAAACGTCGTATGCCTCTCCTCCGTAACCGCCGAATCTACCATTTAGAGACGAGACTCAATGCGTTAGTACAGTTATAAGAGCGAGAGTACAACTTTTGAAATGACCAAAATGAAAAGGCACCTTACCTTTTTTGTATTCCATTGTTCCCTTGCCGTTGCAATAGATACGCTTAGTGCTATGATATATAATAGGCTGTATCGATGTATCATCTCAACGTATAATCACAGCTATCAATACTCTTTCTGAAATCCAAAATGTCGAACTTGTCCAATACAAAGCGTGCTTTGGAACGGAACAGCTGTAGGGAGAGCCTGTCGAAACCTGGGTATATTCGGCATCTTGTTATCGCGCGACAAGACCCTAACGGCAAACGAAAGAGTCAAGTCTACCTGTCCATCTCGATAGCCCCGTCTCAGGCGCTAGACCCAACAAATAAAAAAAAATAAAAATAAAAACATATGTTGAATATCACGGTGGCTGAACCTTGCAGCAGGGATTGGAAATGACATATATATATATAGCATCCCACCCTGTAAAGATAGACACAGCTCTCAACAAGAACAACCAACTATAATCTATCTTTTCACATTCAACAACATACAACAGCCGGGATTCGCTGGTGGTCACCCACCCAACTACTAACCGGCCGGCGTGTGGCTTGAATGCGGTCAAAAGGCGGGTGGCTGCCGCCCGGGTGAGCAATTGGGTGAGGCCGCTTTTGGTCGCGCGACCAGGGGTGAGTTTAGGGTGAGTGCACAATAGACAGGGTGAGCAATCACCCGCGTCGCGCGAGCCTCCCCACCAATGACCCCAGTAGATCCACATGAGGGCAGATTCTCTTTCACAATTCGCCACTGACTCGATTAGTGAAACGCCCGAGCGCTTGGCATAGTACACAGCCACGCTGATCGTCCCAGGCAGCAGCGTTGTTCTTCTTGCCTTGCCATGAGTACGGCGAGATGGTATGGTTCAATATACTATCGTTATCCAGCTATCCAGAAAAGTACTGTGGTGCTAATGCTGGCTATCAGGTGTCTTATGAAGAGATATTCTCTATGTAGCAGTTATCAAAGTCAAATCTTCAAGCCTGCTATGCAGTCTTCAGGTCCCTGTGTCTCTGCAGCTTGGCAATCCCTGTTATGCAGCAAACCTTCGAGTATATTTTCCACACTCACCGCGACCGACAAGAACAAGTCAGAAATATCGTTGAAGTAAAATGTGTACGTCTTTCCCCCATCCGCTTTGGTGAACGATAGAGTTTCTCCAAGAATTGTTCAAAAGTTGTCCACAGATTTCGATGGACAGGGGAGCCAGCGACGGTAAGGCTACTGATGAGGCTCTTCAGAGAGTCTGGATCGTAGACACCGCGGCTCGTGCCGGCTGAGATACATCGACTGCCGCGGATGGCGCAAATTATCCCCGTCAGAAACCTATCGCATTGTTCTCCGCCAGACGATATTTCCGAACGGTTATCAGGTGTGATGTCATCCGGATGGATAGCAGTATCTTGATACCAAAGCTCCCAGAGGCATAGACTTGCATCGTTGAATCGCTCTGATATCCGCTCTCGTAGAGTATCGTTGTATATATCGTCTGTTTCGTTGTTTTTGCTGCTGAGAACCCAATCGACTATCCATTTCCTTATATGATTCAATTGAGATCGCAAATAGCGGCCGCAATACTTCAGCTCCCTAAAAAATCCTGCGTAAGTGTTGTTCGCTATAAGCCCATCTCAAAGGTAGAATGCGTACGATTTCCGTAGGTCTAACAAAAATTAGCAAAGACTGCTTGCTAAAGTAACATAGGGTGGTATATTTGTTTCGGTTTTGGCTTCCTCTTTGCACCTCTCCTTTAAAGAGTCCATCCACTCTTCTTCTCTCCAGGTTCCCTCATAGATACGACACGCCTTCGCAACATTTCAAAGCAGTAGTTGGCGAAAGCAACTGTTGTAGGGATCGTAATTTATTGCAAAGCTCGGATGGAACGAGTTCACTCTTTCGGCAACGAATCCCGGACGCAAACAGAGCGTTCGCTGGTCAAAGTCATGGCCGATGCGCAAACTTCGAAATTCAGACATCGGACCAATTTAGTTATTCTTCGCTTGCCGCCACATACAAAGAACGACATCCGGGTCTTTTGTCATAATTATGTGGCTGGTGACATTGCGTATTTTCCACCTGTGTCCCAATTCGAAAGGTTGTCCTGCGGTCTGACAAATGGTAGGGAATCGATGATGGACAATGTTGAGCTCCCTATAGAGATCGTCCCATAGGAGGCGGCACTACATGCTTCGTCTACTGCAGAGAAGGTTGGACAGGCGCCGACGACCGCTTCAATTCCTTTTCAATATGGGTGAAATCTCCACGGCTGCTGTAGCACCACGGTGATCCCACCAATGGTCTGAGGCCCGAACAATCCAAAAGTTATATCAATTTCATGTTTAGATATATATCTGTCTGTTCGTCTATCAGCAAGGCTTTTCAGAAGTTGTGCATCCGCAGGGTCTCCTTGCATGCTGGCCTGCATTCTGGCCCGGATAGGTCCAAAGAGGGAACGAATCCGATGGTCGACTGCAACGCCCAGACATAGCTCTGTTGGCGAAGAGGCACAGGAGTCCATCTTATCTTGATGGAAATGATATAGCAATGCTATCAAGATGGAAGAAGCAAAGTTGACACCGGTATGTTGTAGATTCGTTCTGTATAAGTGACGGACATTGAAAGCAAACTGGTCTCCGTCCATCAAATATACCTGATGCTCGTATTTGGCACCCTGTCGATGGATTCCTCTACCCCTCTTTTCCGGAACTGCTCATGCACAGCTGTCACAACGCGCATAAAACCACACCAATTATCGTCGTGCTTATCTGGGATGCTGAACTAGACGAGATACATATGACGAGAGGATGCAGCCCAATCTCTCTTTGATTTAGGGATTATTCTTTTCGAAGGAAAGAGTGCCGCATAAGGAGACATATTTACATTGCTAGGTCACCCGTGGATTGTTAAGTCTGTCGCCCTAGAGACGGTCCAATAGGGCTATACGTCAAGAAGGACAACAGGATATGGGCCCAAGCAGGCCCAAGCCTTACATTGACCAGACCCTGGTCCAAATGCAAACCCCTGCCTACACCAAATTCTCGTAAGTACCAATGAGCTTGCGAGATATGGCCATGATCTTATCTGAGGATGGCGGGGTAGGTTTTGAGCTGTCGGGTTGTGCTCGATTCGTGCTAGGCCAGCTTTCGACGGTGGAAACAATTAGAGGGATATATCTATGTAACCCCCTAGGCCTTCATAAATTGATATGACTTCAGTATCTCATTTGACAGCTTATGATCTCGATGGGGACTGCCCCAGTTATCTCAGCCATTTCCCGCGCGGAAAAAATTGCTCTGCTATCCCTCCTTCACTCAGCTTCCAGTACAAGCCCCCTCCAAGCCATTCCTACAGTGCCATCATCAAACATTCCAAAGCACTTCAATTCAGCAAGTAATTACAACTTGTCAGTCGATAAAGAGCGGAGCTTAGTGGGAACTCTGGCCTTTTTAGCACAAACGGAGGAGGACTCTAACCATATCCCGGCCATCTGCGTCGAACAGGACACCGACAGGTTGAACGTACTTATCGCGATAAATAAAGCCAAATGGGCTGACAGTGATTTCATCCTCCATGCGTTAGAGGAGAGATTTAATATGATCTTTGCCATATTGCAAACTGTATTAGAACGTGAGTGGCACAGATCTTATTGTTATTCTGCACGACTGACAACAAATCAGAAGACCCGTCAATTGTCGAGGAAGCCTTTTTCGCGAATATAGTCGATATGTGTTCGTTGCGCATCCTCTACAGGTTGGGTTTAAGAGCGAGTAGAAAGCAGACCAGGAAATTGAAGAGACCAATAAAGGAAATCATGCAGAACGTGATAAGGTGTGCCAAACAAGTCGCGGCGAAACCAGGCGCAAGTGAATCTCTTCAGGCTACTACACTACTGTTCAGAGATAAAGCGAGAGAAGTTACGAGTCTAATAGATTCGTGGCAGGGTCATCAGACCGTCGCTCGTCTAGGTGATTTGGTCAGGGGAATAAGCCACCTACACCAAGTGAACCAGCTCAGTGACCTGCTTAACGAGATACCGGTACTTGAACTACAGGACGAGGCAAAGAAAAAAAAAGCTTCCGTAACGTCATCGGAAAAGTCTCCCGGTACGCCGAGGCTCCTAGAATACTTCGACGGATAGCAAAAAGGTTCCGTATAGCTCGATACATGAGAGCAATTCCCGTCAAACTTCCGAAGGACGCATTTTGTATCCCATCAAACGGCCCATACGCTCCTGACATAGGATCTTGCGTTGCTCGAATAGGTCGTCAATACTCTGACCGGAGGCGGTTGAACCGGGTTTACCATCTTCTGGGCTATACCGAGGCGCAATCTGCATCCCTATTCCCAGAACAGGTACACAGGACACCCGCCAAGCAATTCTATGCATAGTTCACCCTAATACCATGCATAACCATGGTTGACTCTACCTCAAAAATACTCATTTTACAGCTGCTCTGGTCCTGTTCCCACGAATCCTAATATTTTCAACGACACTATCGGCGAAATCTAGTGAAATTAGATAGTAGTCTATTATCTTCGTTGTGGAATTATTCATTTGTGTAGATTGTAATATTTCAGTCTGGTCCTACTCCTGGTGGCCTGGGAGGGATCCAAGTATGTATAGATGAAGAACTCGTGTGAAAATATATAATCGAGGCCACCCTTCGTGGTTGCAGCTCGGGTTTACAAATTATCCGCACATCCAATTGCTGAAAATTGAGTAAACCACGCTGGGATAAATTATGCAAGCCATGAGCTTCCATGTTTGTCTTGTCTGCGCACCCGCGGGTGACCATAAGATTCACCCCGCTGAGGGTGACATACAAGGTGAGAATGGATTTATTCTTGTTAGTTGGCTTAAGGAGTTACCTTTACATGGTGGGGACGCCTCATAGTTTATATGTACTCATTACTAATCCATGCTGCACCGATTCAGCCACCGTGATATTCAACAGTCTGCATCCGTAATCAGGGATACGTCTAGACGACTATTTGAGCACCGCCGGACACTCGGGCAGGCAATCTAGGAAACAAACATCCATACAGGATACACCGCCACACTCAGCTTGAAGGTTTCGGGCTGCAATATACATATTAGCACAAGCATAGGAACTGTATGCTTCGGACTGAGAGGGAACGTACTGTTGCCCAGTGAGAATTGATTTGGTTGATCGACGCTCACGCGTTTGCAAGTTGTCATGTTCGTAGTCTTGAGTGAACCAGATCAGACAACTGGGAGCGACAGCTCCTTTGCGAGTAGACGACGTATAGGTGGCAAAACATATGTTCGATCTCGGTTCTGTTGTTCCGCGCGTGACTCTATTCCTTGTTAAATTCTGATCCGTCCTAGGAACCGAACTTCATATTTCCGGATCTGTGCGAAAAAGAAAACTCAAAGAAATCATACCTCTGTGATGACCATGTTTTTCTAATATCACCCGATTGTGAAGAGGCCATCGGTCGATAGGGTTGTGTATCACAGTCCAAAAGTTAGCTTCGGTGACAGGAAGCGCGAAAGGTGGATGAATACGGCGAATATGTTCTCGAAGAGAGCGAAACCAGAAATGCTGGCGGCAAAAAAAAAATATTTAGCTTTATATGCACACAAGAAGTCGTACCTTTTGGAAAGGGTAGATGCAGAACGTACTCCCGTGAAGGTTTTCGGGCACTTATTGCCGTTGCTGAACTTCAGTGGACAATGGACTTGTCTCTTGTCGCCGCTGGGTCCATTCATGATCTCCGATTCTTAAAATCGAAAAATGCAAGCTCATCGAGTGATTCCTGCAAGTCCGCTGGAAAGACAACAATCTTTGAAAGAACGGAGAAATAAAGCAATTCCAATGTCGGAGAATACTCCCCCGCTCCCGATGGACCACAAATTTTGTATGCACGGTCCTGTTCCCTCCTATCTGAAGGATTATGCAGAGCTGTAATACATCAGAAACATCAGTGGAGTGACGAATCATAACCCAAGAAGATTGATACTTTTAGCTAGACGAGGAATAGTGGGCCTCTGGAAATCTTACCGGCCCGTTAAGGCGTACTATTGGATGACATTGAGGGATGATGGCCGTCGTGGAGAAGAGTGAGCCCTGTTTCTGGCATTGCACCTCGTGTGGCTCAAGCGAGGGACATATTTAGCCTAATTTTCCGTTCAGTCGTGTCTAGACCTCGGCAGAACATCAAAATGGGTGAGCAGGTTGGAACCTCCACCTGCCCAAGGTTCCGTAGGCCAGAACCTTCACCCGACTCTCAAGGCCTTCCATCATCAATGGAATCTCTGAGGCTTGCTCACCCGCCAAGAAACCGCAGCAGGAGGACCAGCAGGTTGATCAGGTTACCCCGTAGATATTACCTTCCCATGGGTATCCCGGTCTCCATTCCCTGCATGTTGTTATTTTCCCTGTTCGAGTAGGTTTCTCATTTTGTAGGGTAGTTAACTTAATTGATCCTCGTGAAAGAGGTACAGGCATGAGGACGGAGGGGGCGGAATGCATATGACAGACGAGGAGACGGGGAGGTCGTCTTCCACAGTATGGATCTGATTTTGGAAGTGATCTGGTGTTGTGGAGGAGCTGCTGTGCCCGTGCGTATCCGTTAACAGGACTAGCGGGAATCTGGTGATTTATGGGGTTCCAACGTGGGTGCATGTCGGATCGTCCTTGTTTATGTTGGACCGCAGTCCGGAGCAGCATTGCTCCAGCCAGCGGTTTGTCGGAGAATGAGATTGGCGATCCATGACGAACCATAGTCTGATCAAGGTTCGCGGGAGCTGGGAAAGGCTCATGGGATTGACTTGCTTCAATATGGTCCGTCTGATGTTTGGTCTGCATCCATGGTCAGCCATTGCGAGGGATGAATGGGGATCCTGGGGGGCTCAGGTCAACCCACTGTGGTGGACAGGGAGGACGTGTCCGGTGACTCCGACATAATCTATGCTGCCCCATCCGGTCAAGTGTTTACGGAAGTTTGAGGCCACCATCGGTCATGGCTTAGTCCGATGGCCGGTGGATCGATTGATCCAATGGAAGGCGGCCGAGTGGGAATGCATCGAACTCTCCTCGTGTCTCTCCAACGTCAACTGCCTCCCCGTCAAGTTTCATGGTCCACTCGCTCGCTCCTGGGCGTGGTCTCGAGTTGGCGTACGCTCCCGCGCCAAATTGATTGCGTTTATCTCACTTGTGCCAGGATTCACCGGAGCTTGCTTGTTGACCCCTGAGAAATGCTCCTCGAGGTAGTAGTTCGTCTGCTGCTGCTGCTGCGCGCCACTCTCAAAGCGTCCGCACTAACGAGTCAGACCAGGACTAATCGCTTACCCAGACCCATGAACCCAAGAGGTTTCATGATCCAATCAGTGGAGCACCGTCGATTTTTCTGGCTCATACTTTCCAGCGCATCGGGCTTTTGCGCCGTGATTCTCTGCGGAGTATCGTCACAACGGGGACAGTCGCTCGATCCAGGATTACGTACCGTCGAGAGCCCGAGAGTGTCCACATTCCTTCCAGCACTCTGGGTGCATCCGTACCTGATGGGGCGCTGACACTGGGGTTTCAGCAACGACCTTGTTGCCCACCCTCCGGTGCCACCTAATAACGAGACCGCTGTGGACCGCGCTCAACAGACACGGCGAAAGAGGGCAGCCTGCTGGGTCAGAATCATACCATGATGGGTAGAAAATCCTATCTTCTCGGTGGAGCGGAAACCCTATCCGCCTGAACAATAGGCGTTGAGCAAGAAAGTCGGCGGCGCACCTGAGCACAATATCGAGGAAGTCTCTAACAATGCCTTTAGCGATTTGTCATACGCCAGGACCGCCTCGTGCCGGTCCCCATCTTTGTTTACAAAAGATTGTCTTTAATTGCAACCCACGCTAGCGAGCAACGAACGAGAAGAGGCTGCTTGGGTGGCTGACTCGGACTAGGATTAGGCCGTTCTGCCTCTGCTGGCTCGGGCTGGAACCTGATTTTGTCAAAATCCTGGGCCCCATCGTTCCCTCAGAGCCAACAACGATCCGATCTTTAGATCCAATCTTTGCCGCGCCCTTTTCTCAGCGTGATCGCTTCCGCACGCCTCCCATGCATGGCTCCATACATGTGCTCGGCCGCTCGTGCGAGTGGCCACATTGATCGGGCCATGCTGCGCTTTCGGCCCACAGTCGACATTGTAGCCCGCTCAAATCGACTTGGATAAAGTCGGGGACCGTCCTGTCAGCTACGCGCTCGTTTATCTTCCAATCGTAGTACCCCCCCATTGGCCATTAATCTGGGGACTCGGAGTGTCTGCCCAGGGGCCGGGCTGCTGTCGTCTGATTCCCTTTTTTATAAGATCTGCTGGCTGGAACGATCGGATCTGCCAATAATGTGTCAACTTTAACCTGTCATTAACGATAATTTTCGTTTCTTCGTGACCGACTACTCCCTCTCGCCCCTCGGGGTCCAGCACTTCCCAATGCGTTGAACACTACTTCCATTCGTTTTAACCTCTTTGGCCTCGATAAATGCGTTGCCCCGTGTATTCAGTCGCTCATTAAAATCTCGTTTGCACACAATGTCGAGTGCCAATGTCTCCCGCGAGGATGGCTCCATGGGCGTGTCCTACCTGGCTGGCTACATCTTTCTCTCGTATGTAGTCAGCATGATGGGTTGCGCAACTACATTGGAACTTCTTCATCGACGTACATTCAGAAATGGGTTGTACAACTGGTACGGTCATCTTGTCTATACACTCCATCCGATGATGATTGTTAATCCAGCAATAGGTACCTTCTTCTGACATCCTCGATAACGATGGGAGGGATCGGAATTTGGTGCATGCATTTCATCGGAAACAGAGCTATCGTACTGGGAGATGGAGCCAACGAAATTCAGGTCATATACAGCATGAGCTTTACAGGTGTCTCATTCGTCCTGCCAGTCATTGTCCTCCTTGTAGCATTCTATGCCATCGGGGCCAGCGAGAAAGCCGGATATTGTCGCATCATGACGGGGGGCTTGCTGGCTGGGTCTTCGGTATGTGGAATGCATTACGTTGGACAACTAGGTATCGCAAACTATCGCTGTTCTTATAAGGCTGCAAACGTTGCTGGTGCCGCTATCATCGCTGTGTTCGCTAGCACCGTCGCTTTGGGCGTGTTCTTCCGGTGGAGAGCTCAATGGACTGACAGCTGGTGGAGACGCGGAGCCTGCGGATGTTTGCTTGCCTGCGCAGTGTCTGGCATGCATTGGACTGCTGCGGTGGGTACTTCGTACTGGAAACATGATCGGTCGGCGAAGCATGCCGGCCAGTTGTCTCGAAGCCAGGTTGTCATTATATGCTCCGTCTTTGTAAGTTGACTCACCTAGCTTCCATATTGCTAAGACGACCAAACTGACAGATCAGGCATGCACTGCCTGTGGAATTCTATCTGCATGCGCCATTGCTGCAGGTGGTCACCGCAGAAGACTGAGGACCCAGGCTCAGCAGCTGGCGCTGACCTGTGCCTTCTTTGACCCCGAAGGTCGGATAATGGTCACGCCGCATGCTCTCCTGCCTAGCAGGAAGATCGTGGATCGATATGTTGGCAGGGTAAGTTCAGATCACCAATCATATGTTCTAAGGATGATGCTAATGGGTGTTACGACTGCATAGACTTTCAACGATGACGATCTCACCCGAACACACCCCGCGTTCCTCTGGGCCTTCCGCGCGAGTCGAAACTGGAAAACTGTACGAAAGGTTATCCCGTTTATGAGAGCTCGTATTGAAATGTACGAGGCCGCAATGGAACATTATATCTCGAAGGGCGTTCTATCGGACCAGGAAACCGAACTACAGTCTGACTTTGACAACCTCTTCAAAAAACATTTCTGTGTGGCTGCTCAGGACCTTGCAGACGAAGTTCGACAGCCTTTGCAGGATCTCGGCATGCTCTACGACGACGTGTTGGCGACAACAGCGCCATCCTCGCGCTTCTCTCGTGCAATGGGCTATTCTCGCATTCGCGGTGGTCAAGGCCAGCTGATGTTCACAGTGCGTCAATTGAGGAAGCAAGACGCCAATCGCCTCGCAGCGGCAGGCTTCCGTTTCACAACGATCGAAAATGTTACTAGCATCCTGGCCCGTCGTATCCACGTCCCGCTATCGATTTTGGGTACTCATCTCAAAGACATGCGCGACTTTGCTGTCTCCAGCAGGAAGTTCGAGCCGGGTGTCCATCTCATCTCATTCATCATACGCCCAACCATCCACGATCACTTCGAAGTCCTAACCGCAAAGGGTTCCGCCAACCCGCTCCCATCATCCGGCCTCCCAACGAAACGCCTCCAATTCCACCACCTCGAACTGATCGCCCACATGGAAGGCTGGTCCATCTCCACCTGTATCGACTGGCTCAAGTCTGACGCCGCGCGCGCCTACAAAGACCTCGATGAGTTCCGCCAGCACCTCATCCACGCCATGACCGAGCTCTCCAGAACCCTCTCTCCAGACGTCAACGTTGCCTCGAAATTCTCCGCCCGCCCTCTCATCGCCCCCTGCCGCACCAACGACATATCTGACGGCTCGAACTGTATCCTCCTGCCGTTCTGCGCTGTCGGCTCCCTCGAGACCCAAGTTTCAAACCCAGACTACACCTTCACCCCACTCCGTCTCTTCCGCGTCCAGCAACAGGTCAACGACGGCGTCGCCGACACAGACAGCTTCACCAAGGAACTCGGCCAGGAGATCTTCTACTGCAACGCGAGGTCCAGCTCCGCCACCGAGTCGGCTATCTCCCCGTCTATGAAATCCATGCTCAAGTTCCTTCACTCGCGCAAGCAAGCCGAGGTCTCTCCCAAAGCCATCTCTCAGGAGTCGCTTTCCGACCACGCTCCCATCCCGGAGATTATGGTCTGTCGGGAGGTGAAGGTTGATGTCGCGAGGTTGGAGCAGCCTGTGCTGGAGTCTTCTCTCGGCCGACATGCGTCGCATACTACGGTGGTTGCCGGTGAAATGGCGGCCAGTTCGTATGTCGACGAGCTGTATAACCTCTGCTACTCCCCAGGTGTTCGGTTACGCCCAGATCCGACCTTTTCGCGTGCTTCAACGATATCCAGCACCTAGTTATGGGGCAGCGTTTCATTGATGAAACGCTGAACAAACCTCAACCGGCACTGTTACCCACTACCACCCTCCCTACGCGTCAGGCTACCATGACCTCACCCGCTCCAGAGCCTTGCGACAGCGAGCCAGCATGAGATAAGGGAAGGTATATTCTCACCGTACCACAGCCTATACTAACTTTCCTATATATCATTTGTTTGCACATGACAAGGGGTCTCCTTGCCATGACTGTTTGTTGTAGTAACATAGAATCGTCACATACCCGATACGATACCCAAAGACCATTTCTTGAAATGGTTGACTGGCTGGCTTGTTTTCCTCTGTCCGTCATGTACAACCGAGCTTCTATTCTTACGTCAAATGAATTTTTATTATTCTTATTGTTATATCCATCTGCAACAGCCCTGTCTTGCATGATATTGACCTTTTTGTATATTACTCCGAGAGTGTTCTAAATCAAGGGAGCTACGATCGTATGAGTTTCACAACACCAGGAATCCATGCAGTACAGATATTGAGAGTACCCATATGCTCCCTCTATTTCCCATTATCATTTCTCAATCTCAAATCATATGTTGGATGGTCCATGTGATATCGACACATTAATCAAAGTAAGGGCGGGCGGTGGATAATGCGGAGGAAAACGGACTCGCACGATGCTTCCGACAAATGATATCACATAGCAGCGTTGAAGGCAATGAGTTAGCCAATAAACGGCAAAAGAAGCCACCATATGGCGGCAGACTTGTGTGAACCGCGGCAGGGTGGAAAAAGTCATGACGGCAATGCTGTTGATTGGAGGAGAAGTCGGAACGATACGACTACTTTCCTTGCCTGTCTTTACAATTTGTCGTGCTCCCCTGGAAATGATGCGCGTACTTTTGCATGCCCTACGTTACGCCGGAGCTCTTGCGTCTTGCTCGTATATCTTCATGGTAGCACCCCAAGGTGTGGAGAGCGGTTTCTGCCCTCCGCATTTGCACCGATCGTCGTCTCGAAGCCATAATTTGCAAATACGACTCGTTTTCTCACGTATCTTCAGTTTCTACCTGTCGCAATTTGAAGGTCAAAAAAGTATACAGTAGAGCGTCGTATACAGAATTTATGAATAAAGTTGAGTGGAAATCGATACCAACTATTCCTAAAGTAATGCGGCGTGGGAAGACTGGGAACCGATGTTGTCCTATACTGGGCCAGATATGTTTCAGGTATACCTTCCGGTGCACTATTTCTACAACTTCAAGGATTGCCTCTCCAAAAGGGTTTTTGATGATTACAGGACGAATCCGCGGGAAAGTGACACATGCTAAGCTATATATTCTGATATATCCCCAGTTTCCACATATCCTTATTTTTTATGTTGAGGTTGATCGGGGCGCTTCCCCAAGAGGAACAAGTGACTCTGGTAAAAATTGTTGCTTCGTATCGCATGGACTAGATTTTCTCGGAACAGCAGCTTCATGGCAGTAGGCAACAGGCTATAATAACCAAGGTACGTGACACAATGAGGTTGAAAAACGTTGAAATGGCAATCAGAAACAAATGGGAAATCTGTGATGGGCTGGTGACCTAGCAAATGCTGGAACAGATGGAGACCCAAGACGCCACGCAAGCCCAAACTTAGAGGCATACCGTTGGCCCACGGAGCTCAAAGATGGTGCTGATGAAGCTCTATGGAGGCCTGGGTCGTGTTCCGATGATAATAACGATGGCGTGGTGTTCTCGAGGTCGTTACTCCTCGACCAAACGCGGGCCACGTTTGTACGCTCCTCTGCATCAAAACTATTCTGCACCCCGCGGCTTTTCCTCCATGTGCAGTGCTTGACCATTGCTTTCATCCGCGTTGTGACTTGTTTCCTGAGTTCGACGATTGGTGTTTCATGGAACTCTTCGTGTGAAACATCGTAATTATCGTCATCATTTTGAAGAGCCACCGCTGCTTTCTTCATATCCTCCTCAACGATGTCCATTGAACGCTGGAGCAGTTGCTGGTGCCCCAGGCAGCGACGCAAGTCGGGACTCTTTGAACTGGCTTCATTCTGAAGCCTATCACGGGCGAGCATGGCCATATGACATGGCATGAGTGAAGTAGATCGGCGACGATTGTTATTGCGCGGTGCGTGGCGCATAAACATCATATGCGGCTTGACAAGGGACTGAATAGACTCAGATATTCTATGAAACCGGTTTTTGGGAGAGGGTAAGGGAACAAAGAACAATGGTTATGACTACTCAATAAATATCTCGAGTGTGAGAGAAAATCGGGGTTCAGACTTTCAGGCTTCAGAGGTCACAAGTATATTTCGGGTAGATTTCAGTGTATATATTCTGCAACCCCAACCCCAGCAAAATGGCGATCAGAAGACGAACGTAGTTCAAGTTCCTGGTAAACCCGCTGTAGTCCTGAGGACCCAAGCAATCTACTTGTCGGATCCGACGGCGTCGGCGATAAGAGAAATCAGAAAGTGTCGTAGAGATCGCGAGTTCGGAAAAGTCCGTGAAGCTTGATTGGCTGTGGCAGGGCAGGAGTACGCGCATTACATCATATCTATCTACTCGCAAGGGCTCTTTCAACCCTACTGGGCAGAATAGATGTAGCATCCAGGGCCGTGTTATGTATCATCTATGATGTATGATTTTCAAAACGTGGAATCAGGATCTTGATTGCGTTGGTCGTGTTGCCATGCCTCGGCATCGTACAATGAGACCCGTAACCTAACTGTTACTAAACATCGGAAAATTCTCGACGCTCAACCGTTTCTTCACGCCCATCAGCTTTTGACAGTCATGTAGATCCTAAACGTCTTTGATAAAACTCTGCTGTGAAGAATATAAAATTTTTCGTTTCATGCCTTGGTGGTTAATTCGAAGCATATAAAAATAGAATGGCGATCCTCGAATTATCCATTCGTTCGAGAAGGCAGGTGTAATTAAATTCCATCCGGCTATACATTGATGATGTCTCTCGGCTACTCGGACCATGCACAGCGCAAAAGTAGAAGGGGGCTAGCAGGTCCACTCACATGTCCCACGCCATGGCCAGAAATCCTACAGATGATGGTATACGCCCTCATTTGGATGCTGCTATATCATCAACTATTTTCGAACCGAAACTTCTCTCCCGAAACGCCACTTCGTGCATTGCCACAACGGCACGTACCGATCAAACTTCTGACTTTGATGTTTAACATAACCACACCACACTTCGTTGACATCATGGGTGTGGCGTTACCAGGATATAAGCATTCCACGATTCTGGTCGTATACGGCCTAATCCCAGGCTACTATAGCTCCAGAAGGAGGGCCATGTCGCCAAAACTGCAAAAACGCGAGGATCTGAAAGACATTAGCCTTGCAACCCAGATCGTGTGTATTGCTGTGATCACTTTGTTCATTGCTTTGCGATATCTTGTCAAGTATAAGCTGAAACTGATATATGGGATTGAAGATGGTACGTATAATACTCCAAACTAGTTACATCCATTTAACAGAATATCCTCTAGTACTCTGCTTTATCGCATGGGTAGGCATGTGACGACCTCGTGATCCCAGCCCACCATGTAATAATTGCAACTATAGGTCTTCTATATCGGCCACTGTGCCTGTTCGCTAACATGTACGTCCTGCAATGTTTATGGCACCAGGCTATGCGCTAAGTCTTTCTGGAATCTTCAAGTCACTTATTTCCATGGTGTTGTTACAACGAATCGCATAACGACATCGGATCAAATGGAGTCAAAGTATAAGGTATACAACTACTCTCCACTCCGGACTTGCTATTTCTAAGCATCCATTAGGTGTTTTATATTTCTGCATTCTTTTATGTCCCCATGATCTTGTTTGTCAAGCTCACCCTACTATCCCTTATTATTCGGATCTACAAGCCATACGCGGGAAAGGTAGCATTCATCTATGCCTTTACCATCCTCATTATCTGCTATTACATAGCTATCATGTTCGTCAAGATCTTTATCTGCTCACCTATACGGGCTTACTGGCAAGACTGGAGAACTGCCAATAACACAAAGCGATGCCTAAATCGACCAGCGGTCATTATCGCTGATTCGAGTATTAGCGTTGTGACAGATCTAGCTATTTTTATATTCCCTCTTGCTTTGACTTGGTCCTTACGCATGCCACCCTCCAAGAAGGCAGGCGTGGTTACCATCCTTGGAGCAGGATGCATTGCGATTGGCTTTACCTTGTATCGGCTGATATTGGTGAGCCTAAGGTACAACGCACCAGACCAGGCTTCGCTGATACTTAAGATACTTCTTACCGAGTTAGTTGGCTCTATTTCAACCAAACACAACCTAGCTAATCATTTACAAATGGCCAGCAATGCTGAAGGCGGCCTAGGTCTGATATGTGCCTGCCTTCCCCCATTCAACAAGTTCATTCGTGAATTCGTCCGCAAAAGGCATGCCAAGGAAGCTCCTACGCCGAAGGGTGACAAAGGGCGGAATGAAGCCGAACATGTGAAGAAGTCAAACCGTGCCTCAAATAACCCAGAATCCAGTTCTAGGGATCTGCTGGGCGGACGGTCAGAACATACGTTAACATAATCCCCTTTCTCAAATATTGGGAGTAGTCCGAACATGGAAACTCAGACTGTTTGAAAACAATGGGTACTGCAGTCCACATGCTGGCACACTTCCCTCCTTCAGCACTTATCGGACTATTTTGACTACACAAGTATCTTCGATTCGACAATCCTCCTCTAGATCGGAAGACAATGGTATGTTCATCGTATCGTATTACGGAAAGCTCAAAACCAACTTGGAAAGATGTGATCGTTACCGACGAGACCTCCGTAGTTTTAGGTCACGGTCGCGGCTCCGTACAAGCCTGGAGAACTAGTCAAGATCGACATAAGCCTTCAGTTATACACAGGCGTTAAAAAGGCGTCTCTGATATTATAGTATGGGGCAGCTTTACATACGATAAAAGCTGGCCTCTATATACCTGGAAGCCGAAGACTACGGTAGAGAGAAGACAAGCTGATCTTGAGATTAAGGGATTGAACTAAGAGCTTGAGCCTGTCTTTAAGGAGGAAGGAGAGACAAACCTGGCTCTGCAAAGGGTTTATTTACGAGCTTGTCGCGGCCGTACACTTAAATGGAATGGGAATGAGAAGAACGGCAAATTTGTGCGCAAAGGAAAGGGTGGAGTTGACTGGTACAGATATCAACGGCCAATATTAGTTTTCTACTAATTCTAATATATTTTAAGGAGGTATTGGAGCCCTTAATACTTCCTTCTGCGAAAGAATGCATGATTGAACGTCCAAATACTATGATTCTTGGAGATGGAGCTCCTGCTCATCGCCATCAGATCCGGAAGCTGGTATACATTTTTCAACGGGTTCAAAAGATTATGAATTGGCCAGGCAATTCCCCAGGTCTTAACGCTATTGAGCCATGTTGGTTCTGGCTGAAGACGCGTAAAACTTCTCGGGGGGCACCCCGCGATAAGAAAACTGGAAAGCAGGCGTGGGGGAGGAAGCCTGGTGAAATCTCCCGCAGGAGACTATTCAACGTTGGATTGAACGTCTAATTTGCCATATTCACGAAGTTATTTAATTAGAAGGAGAAAATGAGTATGGAGAAGGACGCTGGAATAGTGACGCACGGAGTTAGAAAAGCAGGTGGGTTAAAGGACGTCTTTCTCCGCGTCTTGATCTTGCTCCAGATAAGGCCTCTGAATAGGTTCTGTTGTGAATCGAGGCTCGACTTAAGGAGACAATAGAGCTTCGTATACAGAATTTATTCTTCCAATCAATCTGATTCATCCAAAATCCGATCGTCAACGAGTACCACTACGACTATCGTACGCCGACGAAGAAGAAAGGCCCTTTAGAAACCATGTGACTTTTGTAAGTTGATGAGGGTATTGGTGTGGCCGGGTGCCGAGAATAGTCCGACGGGGTAGTTTACTCAAGTGTACTCTTTCGAAAACATCCGAGGCGTGGCAACAGCGACACCAGGCTCAATCGAGATGATAATCTTCCGTTTTGACATTGCTACATCATAGATAGTCTAATAACACTGCATTGAATGCTACAAGCTTTTTTCAGCAGTAGGTTTGACGCAGTGGCGTGTTCCAGAGTAATTCTGCACCCCCACAGCCAACCAATCATTATGGACTATTCCGAACTCACGATCATTGCATACTTTCCAGTTTCTGCTGTGGCTGACGCTGTGGGATCCGACAACATGAGGGGGCGCTAGGTCGTTTGGGTCGTACAGACTCCTGTGAATTTTCCAGAATACAGTAGAGAACGACGAAAGATATCGACTTGAGTCCTACTAGACCTATCGTGTATGTCCTAACTGGGAGGTAAAGTCGCAGAATATATGAAGGCACCCGGACTCTACCCTGACCTCCGAAGAGTAAAGCAGCTTTCTTTCAGCATTCAAGACATCTATTGAACAATCATCACTATTATCATTTGTTTCTCTTAGCCTCTTATCGAACGACCATTTTCATACAACGTCCAAGCCTCCAAGGCGACCGAGTCACTTTTCAAGACGCTTGTAATATTTATAAGCCATGCACCGCGCAAGAACCATCGCCATCGAACCTCTTCGCTATTGCCATGTCGTATGGCAATCCTCGCCCTTGAAAAGCTTCAGAAGGACGCCGGTGCAAGAGCCCCGACTTGCGTCGCTGCCTGGGGCATCAGCAATTGCTCCAAAGGTTCAATTGAAATCACTCAGAAGGATATAAAGAGGGTAGTGGTGGCTCTTCAAATCAACGATCATAACTACGAAAATTCACACGAAGTGTTCCATGAAATTCCAATCACTGAACCCAGGAAACAAATCATGCGGCTGGAAGCAATGGTCAAGGACTGCACTTTGAGAAACAACCGCGGGATGCAAATAAGACTTAATGAAGTGGGAGCTAGAAACACTACCCGTGTTTGGTCGAGGAGCAACGATCTCGAGAACACCACACCATCGTTATTATTATCGCGACATGACTCCGGCCCTCATAGAGCGTCATCAGCAACATCCTTGAGCTCCAGGGGCCAACAGTATACCTCCTCCCGGCTTAGGCAAGCCTGGCGTCTTGGTCTCCATCAGTTCCTGTGTTTGATAGGCTGTTAGCCCATCACACAATGTCCATCTCCTTCTGATTCACCATGCCAAGGCTTGACGACACTGTGTCAGATATCATTTGGTTCTGGCTTACCTACTGCGAGCATGTCGCGGTGCCGAGAAGATCTATTCCATGGGCTACGACGCAACGATTTACATTAGTCAGCCACATGTTCTTTTGGGAGGGAGCTCCTGGTCGATCCGAAGATAATGTATAGGCACCCGTTCTGATGTATATTTCTCCTTCAATGTATTCCATTGAGGTTCAAGATGTATTACTTCCCCAAGATCCATCCGGGAGCTATCAAAAACCTTTCAAAACAGCATCCTTGAACTCTTCGCCATAACCCACGCAATCGCATATCGGAAAAATATCTGGCCTACTATAAAGTATGTCGGTTGTCGCTGTTCTCGTGCTGCATTACCCTAGGTGTAATTGGTATCCTATGTGAGCAGATACTGGCCTAGAATAATTGTCGGCTCGGAACTTCCGGCGCATCCTGTGAATAAATGGGCGTTCAACTTGCATCTTGTTCATGGATTACGATTTTAGTGGCACGCATCAGCAATGCGTTAGTCCGAACTTTGGTATGGAGAATCTGATGCGTGGGATTAGATGGCTTGGAAGTTATAGATTTTCCAGCCTCGGTGAGTTCGGGGGCGATGTTAAGGAAGTCTGTTATGAGGCACTGAATAGCACCATCGCCCCCTCGGAAAGCCATTGAGTGGATAGGTCGACGATGATCATCTCACTGACAGTGCGGAGTCACCGAAAGGAAAGGCTTCAAAATCACCTCGCCATTGTGTTAGCTGTGTCGTGGGCTTCAAGTTTCTCCCTTCCCCCCCTTTCCGGAGTCCGGAGTGAAAGCTCCCTGTGGTGAGCAGGCGACGTCTGGCATACATTCCACTAGGGGTTTATGGAAGCTGCAATATCTCCAGGCGAATGAGATCCGGGAGGAATATTAATTGTGGATTCCGTTCCTAGACTCTATCGCCTCCCCGTTGTTCAGTATTTGTTTACAATGCTCTGAAAGCAAGCCCCGGATACCGGAGATCCCACGTTTGTCGAAAATCTCATACCCCAAACCATTCGGAACAGATTGGAATCGAGGGTGATACCGAGCAGATGGGACATCTTGCTTCCAGTGGTTGTCCAAAAACCTCTCGACGCGTGTTTTGTGTAGAAACGTGATATGTGCGAATGTCATCCGCCTAGGCGTCAGGCATCTAGACTCGAACATACTTACTTCCCTCATGTGCACAGCTAAGCCTTAAGCGCCTATTGGGAGACATCGGAAGGCAGAAATTCTTCCATTACGCCGGCATTGGTGCTCGAGTCTCAGGACATGCAGATCGCAACACGTACGGTTGGAGGGCTTGATGAAAGATGCCAGGTTACGAAAGACAAGAAAGGGATGACATCCACACGAGGTGATTGTTTATGTCTACCAATGAGCATGCTCCACCAACGCCACAAGTTACATCTCAATGTAAATGTGCCAGCCCAAAATAATCCCGCTCATCCAACGATCGCTGTTTGTTTTGCCACATTTGGGTATGTCCACTCCCCGCGGGTGAGACTGTTTGACGGTGCATACAAACGGACTGCAAACAGCATCTCGCATTAGAGGGAGAGATGGGATTCATCCGAGCTAGTAAATACTTACAGGTGATTGAAAATGGTCCTCCCCAAGAGGGGGCGGGTAACCAGCTATTGTTTTTTAGCCCTCTGACTGATGGAAAAGGGTTGCAATGGATAGTGACTCACTTCGACGTCCAGTTTCTTGGAGGGGCAATGTCTGCTGGTTGAACAAGGACCTGGAAAGTCTGATTCGTAGGCTGTATTCCGTAGACGAGAGATCCGTCAGGATAGGTCAAACCGGTCCGGTCTCCTACAGTATAGCGATCCAACGGGTTGGCGATCAGATACTGTTCAGCATTGTACCCGGTCAAACTCCAGAAGCCTGTCTCCTCGAGCGGTGGCTTGCTTGCGAACGTTACCATATATGCTTCATCATGTGCTAGGGTCAACGTGGCACTTCCGTTATTCGACGGATCTTGGTAGGAGGGATAGATGGCCTCCGCGGACGTCAATGCGAGATACCCGGTATAAGCCACATAATATCGCATCTGGTAATCGGTGTCATAGTCTCCCTGAGCCGAGGGAGTCATTGCCACCCAATCATGTCCAAGATCCATCCTGTTCTGGGAAGTCTTGGCATGCCTGAAAACCGCCGCTTCAGCTTTGTTCGCTAGTGCGGTCAAATTGCTCAAAGTCGGCGTATAGCGTCCATTTTTTTATCCCAGCCTTTCGCAGCATCCGTTCTACACGGGGTCTGTCGGAGATGTTTCGAGGAGGGCTGAACGGCGAGATACGAGCAGTCATCTCCATAATTCTGGCGGGGATATCGGCAGGCAGCGAATCATTGAGGATGCTGGGGGTGAGTTTCGGGGCATGCATGCTATTACTTTGTCTCGAGGTATCCACGGGATAGAGGGCGGTTTGGTTCTGAATCCTGTGAACGCGCTGGAGATCCGTGCCGTTGTCCCTCACGAGCAGCCGTCCCACGAATGTCCCATACGGGGTCGGGGCATTGACAATTCCCTGGTATGTGTCGCAAGTGGGGTCATTTGGCATTGAGCGGGCAGTGTTCTTCCAGAGCTGGATGCCTGGTTCGTATTTACGAGCACTATCATACCGAATACGGTATTTCCCAGGTGGACTGCGTCCAACGCTTCCTATATTGGCGTAGTTATTGCCGTATCTGATGCAGGGTAAATATGAATCTCAGGCAGAAGGACGGTTTGCTCTTACACGTCATAAAAAGGGAAGACCCAGTACCGGTCGAGGATGCTCGGCACTTCGATAACGAGGTCACTCTGGGACAAGTCTAAGATGGCCAGAGAGTACAGCGTATCCACATTCGGGCGAACGACATCCTGGAAGTCAGCAGTCGACAGTCGTCTCAGATGTTGCAAGTTATTGGTTCCGGATGTTGAAAGCACCGGCAGGGCAAACTTGGCATATGGGAGTAGAGGATAGCCGTACTATAAAACGTCGGTCAGCGTTGTTACAGTTGTCAAACATCGGCGGGGGATTTACAGTCAACGCAAACTCCGTTCCCTGGTCTGCAGAGGCCGCACCGGCGGAGACTGTAATGATTGAAACTAGCGGGATGAGGCCTGCTGTTGAAAGCGTGATGACGGATGGAATGCGCATGTTGTATTAGAAACAACGCTGTGTAGTATGCTTATCTCCTCCCTACCAGACGAAATATTTATCTGCGACATATACTGATGAGAAAAGGCTTAGGGCGCTGTTGTACCCCGCCGGTCATGGAGTACAATGGATATGGTAGCCGACAATGTGCCTCGGTCAGAAGAGAGCCAACGGTGGAGATGACGGGAGTTATAGGTGAGGAATTCCTTCGGTTCCCCACTGCGGCTGGGAAAGTAATATTGGATAGCACTTTGCGGTTGTGATTGGGTGGAATGGTCCCTCGATGGTCGCCGAACTAGATGACATACGGAGTACATCAACATAACTTGCATGGCTGTATTCCTCAGTCCGGCCAGGGAGGGGTATTTCTTGGTTCATTGAGGTCCCGACCCGTTTTTATTCATCGGAAAAGAGCCCGCTAGTGTGTGTCAAGCTCCCACACAAATAGGCAAGAGGTCCACATTAGTTAATTAGTTACCGACACATTCTCGGATATTATTTGACCAGTCTTGTCAGACAGCTGGTAAACATATTCCCTACGTTCACGAAAGATAAAGAGACCATCGAGCAGCTGGCCACTGACTCCGAGAAATACTGTCTTTCGCAAAAATTAGTGTTTGGGTGGCGGAGCAATTTCAGTACGACCCGGGTTGGTCCCAAGCAGCGAGGATAATCAACTGCTCAGCCTGGCGAAAGAGCAGGCTAGGGCCGCGACCCAGGAAGACTCTATCCCTCAGGATTTGGTGTCCAGGATGAGGTCAACAACACTGAATATCGCTCGGTCCCAAGCTGTTGCCAGCAAGCAATTGCCAGAAAACGTGGGGAGACATTCCAAACGAGTAGATGCAGCACTCCCAGGGAAACACACTCGACAGCTGTATGATCGATTATCATGGAAAGAAGCGAGCGTGCTGGCCTAACTCCGGACCGGCATGGCTAGACTCAATGGCTATCTCTATCGGATCAAAATTGCAGAGACGGATCAGTGTGCATGTGGACAAGCAAGAGAAACGGTGGAGCACTTCCTGTTTCGATGTCGGAAGTGGACCACGCACCGGACGGAAATGCTACAATATACCCATACTCACCGAGGCAATATGTCCTTTTTCCTGGGTGGAAAATCGCCATCAGATAACCAGGATTCGACGCCGAACCTGGAAGCCGTACGGGCCTCGATACGATTCGCCATCGCCACGGGGTGACTCGACGCCGCCTAACCATGTCGCCTAACAATAACGACACTCTTCCGCGAACTAACCGACACCAATCACCTTGTGCCGAAAATGGTGGACGCGCTTCAACTGCCGAGGATAGGATGTTGAACACTTGAAGAAGCGCCTTCAAGCCAGTCTACTACAGTGACCAAATTACTAACCCACAGGAGTTCCTACGAAATTGACAGCTGAGAGGACATACACTGCAAGGCTCTATGTATGGGCTCGAAGGGGAAATGGCTATGCGCATCAGGACCTGTATTGATAGATCAGTGATAGTTGTCCTTTCGGCTTAGCCGCCGGGCGTTAATGAATTGTGTGTGTGTGTGTGTGTGTGTGTGTGTGTGTGTGTGTGTGGGTGGGTGTGTGGGTGTGTGGGTGTGTGGGTGTTTGGAACCCCTCTGCCGATTCCCACCATCAGCGCAAACTGGATCCGAGGAAATGTGGAGAGCATGTGAGCCATCACGGCGGCAGCAGATATGGTCCCATGTATGCCGGTAGGTAGACAGGCGATGGCAATAAAATGATTGTTCAGTTCACTATACGTTTGGCTCTGACTCCGAATCTCCGAGTTCTTCAGACCTGTAACCCTCAGGTTCGGAGCTGCTCTCCCCTTTTCCCGATTCGTCTGATGATAACTTCTCCATCTGGGACTCTAACAGGGGCAAAAGTATGTCCTCTGTCGAATCACCGTTCCGAATTGCAGCGATCAGTTGAGAGAGGACCGTCTCGTCGGAATTGCGTATCGTGCTTAGCAGCAAATCGAGGGTATTCCGATAGTAATTGCGTCCTGATATCGTTCTCCTCCCCACATCATGGACACTTTTGTGTGCTGATTCCGCGTTTCCCGTGATAGGTCGGCTATGATGTTGTGGACAAGTATCAGCACAGTTGCAAAGGGACATGTTATCTGGGGAGGTAGATGGAGTGAAGCTCAGATCATCGTACGCTGGTGCCATTCCGCGTCTTAAGTGATTTTCCTTTGTTTGTCAGGGAGAAACCTAGACTGCACGCCTGTGGCGCTCGATGAAAAAGTTGACTGAACGAGTGCTTTGAGATTCGTACAAACTGATATGAGAATTTTCACGACTCTAGCCGAAATGAGACAAGCAGTGGTCTTTTTCCTAGCCAATTTTGCCTCAAGAAACAGAAGGTCTACCTGATCAAAAAGAAAGAGGATGGACCGAAAACCGAAAACAAAAGGCGGGAGCAAGTGGCAAGGGGCAAGGCTCTCAGGTCTGCAAGCAGAACAATAATTGCGAGGCCGGCATTGGTCGGAAAGTTATGCCGCGCCCCTTACTCATAAATACTGGCAGGGTTAGTCGATTCGCGGCCCTCTCGAGAGCCATTCCGTCATTGCTCATAATAGGATGACATCCACAGTATGCCAGCAGCCAGCGGTATTTCGCAATAAAAAAAGGCCCAGGCTCATACGAATAAATGCTAATTAAATCCGACAAGTCTATAGGCGCTACCTTCCTTCTACCTTACGATTAGCCCGACTCCTTTACCTCAGAAGATCAACATTTTTAACCCCGTGTTACGACACCGCGCAAAGCCGGAAGATGACTGGAGAAGCATCCCGCCAACATCGTCAACTGGCTCCTCGGCCACTCCACGGCCATGGGATACCCAGCCAAGGGGGGCCCCTAATAGAGGGATCGTGTCAAAATACAGGTGATACACCGAAAAAGCACGCTAAAATGGCATGTTTGAACTGCAAGGTATTGAAGCAGAAGGTGAATATTACCCGTGTTCCTCGACATCTTTCTAGGTCTTTGTCTTTCCATGCCTGCTAGGCTCATAGTGGTTTGAGCGCAAAAGACCATAGGAAAATTAAGCATATCCTTGTCATTATGAATATGGGATAACAGCGGATAGTGCTCAGGGTCTTCCCCTTGTGATTACTGTCGAATATATAAGCGACCGTGCGTCTTCGACGCGACGTTGGATCGACGACGACGAGTTGCAGCACAACGCACAGGCGATGAGCTTGCCTTCTACCGCGGTATATTGGATGACATATTCAAGGTGATTCAAGCAGAAGATAAGTCCCTGGGTATACGCCTTTTCGAACTTATCCGTCAAGGGACACCGGTGAAGCAACTTCGCGGCGCGGTAAATGATATTCTGCATCAGGTTCCAGGAGGGTCAGAGAGGCATGGTGCTCAGAAAGCCTCCGGGGACGGACCCGAAGCAGCTCTTCTAGAGTATCAAGATGCCTCCAAACATTGTCATGCCCGTTGAGTAACTCAACAGCCCAGAACGGCGCCCTCATTTATAGCCCGGCTAAGCAGTCGGGCACGGCTGACGTGACCTTGACTGGGACGAGTAAGCAGCTACCTGCACTCGCAGTTTATGGACCTAAGCCGATAGCGCTGAGAAAGACTGGCATCCAGATTGATGGTGATGACGATGCACTTAATACACTGGGGTCGTTGCTTGATCCGGGTGACCCCGATTTCAACATAGTCACTCCATAGGCTTTAGTAAAGGTGATGATATCCTCCAGTGGGATTAAGGAAAAGGAAGGCAAGGAAACATATGTTGAACTGTATGTGAGTGATTTGTGCATTCGTATTGAGAAACGCTTTTCAATTTTGAGTTTCCATTTATGTCTTTGTGAGAAAGAGGCGAGATGAACCATTGACTACCTTATAAGATCTTTACGAAGCAAGGTCAAGCCGAGGTTTACTATCGAGTAATGCCATAGTCGGCATATTTAGATATAGACACATCTTTCACTATCACCCTAAAGCTGGAAAAGGCACTGGGTTCTAGATTGCTTGGGGCCAAAAGCACTGCAACCCCTTCTTACTTACAGTGAAAACGATGGCCGAATTGTGTCTGTCCACACGTCAGATGTCTGTTCGTGACCACAGGATGGATCATACAATAGATGAAACGGCGTGGTATACCCAAGTGAGGGCGGTTTGCGGGTGACGGATCAATACTTCCACCGAAATGCCGCTCTGTTGACAATGACGAGGGACAGTCTGACCATCAACATTGTTTTGGAGTTTTCCATCTTTTCCATCCGTTATTCGCGGTAGCGATGAGTAGAAGCAGCTCTCCAGACTACAAAGCGCTTTTCCTCAAGGCAGAGGAGAGAAGGAAGCAGGAAGCCGAGCTGAGACGGCAGGCAGATAGATGAACGGGAGAGACAACAGAGGGAACGCAACCGACCGACGACTTTCGCAGAGTCCATCCGACATTGCCACGATCTCCTTTGGATGCCGCTCCGAGCCCAAACACCGTCCCGCTCTACCACAGGCAAAATACCGGCTCCTATCGGAAAATACTGCCCCATACGACTGCGTCCATGGACAGAATATGCTGCCATACGACGTGAATTTATGCGTCGGTTTGCCGCTACCTACAACCTACCGAAGAGGATGCCCCGCGTTGAGTGCCCCGCGTTGAGTGCCTCGCGTTGATTTTCGTCCTTGGTTGAATTAGAGGGTCTTGGACGGCGTTTCGCGCTTCGTCCGATCAGCAGTGAACAAGACCTCGAAAGTTTCGAGCGATTTGCCGTGGAGGATCATGTGCGTGATGTAATCTCAAAGCTCTGCAAGATACCTGCGGCCCGCGAAGAATTTGGGCTTGGCGACGATGTGTGGTTTGACAACCATGCTAATGCGTTGGATGAGGCTGAACGGTCGGGATCGGACACCTGGCTGTCCTGGCTTGACCAACTCTGCATCCACCGCGTCGATGGTCAAAAAAATACCTTGCTAACTACCATCGAATACAAACCCCCCCATAAACTTCCGGTGCAGACCATACACGAAGGATTTTGACCCATGGAATTCTGGCAGGAAATCGTCAACCCAGACACTATACCGCCAGATGGGCCTGAAAGGCAGTTATACAACGCTGCGCGACTAGCTGGGTCCGTGGCCGTTCAACAATTCCATGGGATGATACAATATAGAGTCGGATGCTCTTCCATCACGAACGGTCTTATAGATGTGCAACTGTGGGTGCCTTTCGATGATCCAACCACGTTATCCAGTCAAAGAGTGACCTTTTAAGCTCGAATATCTCCCGTTTGCGCCGAGCAGCCCACGCAATTCGACTGCGTAAACTGTAACTCTTCGGGCTGCTGCTACACTTTCAGTTCAGATACAGGCTAGGCTGGGCTTGCTATTAGCAAGCCGAAGTGTTCCCCAGGCGTATCATCACATGTTTGCTTGTGGTCCTTCCTTACACCCTTGGCTCATGAGAGTCAAACATAGATGAACGCAGGAAAACATTAGCAGAAGACTGGCAAGCCATTCATCCGTTGAGTCCTGTGCGTTGTTGACCACGTGACTTGACTCGACTTATCGTCGTACAAACACTCCGTTCCGCCCGACATGGCTAAACTGAAAGTTAGTTAAAATATGTGCCCCACCTAAAACAACACATCTGCAATGTCTGAAGGTCAGATCAACAGTGACCCGCTTTCGGTTGACATACAGAGTAGTCAAGCTTCATCGAAGTTGTGGTCCTCTGGGAATCCCACCGGCGCGGTAACGCGTACTATTGGATGATATACCGCCTGGATCTTGCCTCACGGTCCAGCCATTCAGTGTTCATACCCTCCAACCGGGGTAGACCCCGCAGAAAGACTTCAGGCTAAATTACCCATTGTGGCTGCTCCACCCATCAAGGCGTCAGAACAAACCCTATTGGCACAAAATAGTTACCTATACCCTATTTATAACAACTTGGCAAAATTCGCTCACAAGGTTATGAACAATTTTGGGTGCATCATAAATTTAGAATCATCTTGGGACCTGGCCTACGGATGGGTGAGACAGAGGGACGTTGGGTAAGCCCGAGAACCGATGGATCCCGTAGTTTCATTATGGCTCAAAGGCTTTTTTTGAGACAGCTAGTGGTTCAAGCCCTCCTTTGTCGAGAGGAAGAGAAAAACCCTCGCTAAAGAAAAAGTAACTTCCGCGAATGTCTATGGATTCAAGTGAGTTATAGAATTTTCCTTTAAAACGTAAATACTGTAGGAGCGCACTCCAGGCACTCTCCCGAATCGGTTATCTGAATTCATACGATCACAAAAAGGCCACCGCAGATGTCTGCTGACGAGATTCGTCCATGCAAGCGGCAACGTATTGTCCGTTTGCTTTCTGCAGAACAACTTGAACGGAAGCGAGAAAGTGATAAGAAGGCCCAAAGTCTCCGTCGAGGGCGTATTAAACAGCATATCGCGTGGCTGGAGCTCCAAGTAGCCGAGCTTGGGGCAATTGAAAAGCACTACTATGATGCTGTACGAAAGAATGAAGCTTTGCAGAGAGAGTTCTCGGCACTCAGCCGTGAAATAGCCGCTACTGTCAATTACCGTGAGTGAAAGCTGTCTACCTATATTGATGGACAACAAACAGATCTGCTGCGACATAATTACCTAATCTCGAATGACAGATACCACCAACGAAAGCATAGCTACTTTTGGTTATGTGCAACAGGATACAGAATTATTCGACGAAACCTGCGCGCGTGACATGCAAAGTCCTTCGCGTCCCACTTGCCTCGGCTCACCGTGGCTCGACTGCTGTCTGCGCCATTCCGCAATGTTCTCTCACTCGCAATCGATGGAACCCCAAACAGCCTCCTGTCAGCATGGTTTTGATCCTAAAATTGCTTCCCAACCATTACACTCACCTGACTGTCTCGTACGACTCCGCAATCATGAATATCACGAATACTTACCTGCACCACGGGCCCATCTTTCTACTGAAAGCAACGACAGAGCCGCAGTGATTACACCCTCAATTCAGTATAACCAAGAGAGCTCCGCACATACAGCCACGACATGAACGATTTTCTTATAGGAGACTTCGAATCGAGAATGCAAAATTACGCATGGGGCTGGGGCGCGGTTGATCAGGATTAGATGCCGGGTATTGATGTTGGTGGAGCTTGACGAGTTCTTCGAGTATGTATTATTCTAAAGTAGTCATACCAAGTGTCTACTTTTCGCGTCCATTTGGTCCTATGTTTTCTATTGCTGATCAGAGTAGTCCGGGTTCGTGTGTTGCAATCATATGACAGGCTAAAAGGTAAATAGGGTAACACCACTAACTCTAAGAAGAAAAACAGGGGTGTTATGTTCGCACAAGTATCTCGGCGAGCGATAAACTTTTATTTTTTACCGCTCAATCCGAGTTTCGCCTTTCTTCACCACATCGGGATGAATGAGATTACGTGCGTATGTATAAGGCCTGTTTTGAGGCTCTGGAGCACCATGTACCATTTGCTCTTACAAGTTTTACGAACAAAGGCCCTAAACTTCTCATAAAAAGGACGTTCAGGCTCATGGGCAAAACCAGACTAAAGGCCAGACGAGTCTACTAGACTTTACACTAGGATCTCTGAATATTGCCCACATAGGGAAACGCGCTATTACATGCTGCAATGCCTATAGAAAATTTATGTCATATTACAAATCAAGTACCGCCTGACTCCTTTTCGGTTAAAAGTACGGCTGATTCTGTTCGGGTAGCAAGAAGAACATCCAATTGGACTGAAAACGACGGTATGGGACTTGGGAGACCCCATGGCTGCAGTCTTAACTCATAAAATGCCGACTTTTCTGACTTGCTGCCGTGATGCGTAATCTGCAAAAGTGTCGCTATCCAACCGCTCGGGAGACCGGCAGTAAAAATCATGGCAATTCTGACAGAGGAGCAAAAACAACACTGGCTCCGCCATGGCTTTCTCAAGATTGAAAAGTGCTTCACCCGCGAGTCTGCCGAGGAATTCACTTCGTCTGTCTGGACGCGTCTTGGAGTCTCGCCAACGGACAAGTCCACCTGGACTAGTGAGAGAGTCAACATGCCCGGACATACCACTGTCAGAGTGAAAGACTTCGCTCCCAAAGCGTGGGAAGCAATCTGTGAGCTTGTGGGCGGGGAAGATCGACTCACAGACTGGTGCAAAGACTGGAGGGATGCATGGATTGTCAACCTCGGCAAGCCCGAATACAGGCCCGACGATCCTCTGGACTTTCGCACGCTGGATAACTGGCATAACGATGGCGACTGGTTCACGCATTTCCTTGACAGTGGGGAGCAGGCACTATTAGTCATACCTTTGTTCAGCGATATTCGGCCCCGAGGTGGAGGAACGGTCATTTGCACGGACGGAATTGGCCTAGTTGCGAAACATTTGGTGAGTCCATTTCCGCATAGAGCTCTGCAATCCTAGCGTCAAGCATGGGAAGATACTAATGAATGGTTCTGTCAATCTAGTACGACCACCCTGAAGGGACCTGGCCGTGTCTTGCCACTCGGAGCACACCAGATCCGCGAGACGGGAGATTATGGAGAGAGTGGGTGGCGGACACCCAGCTGACGACAGAGAACAGCTTCCATGAGGCTACCGGGGAAGTGGGCGATGTATATCTGCTACATCCTTTTATGCTGCACTCCGCTTCCCGCAATTTGCTGCGTGAAGCTCGGATCATCACCAACCCACCAGTGACTCTGAAGGAGCCCTTTAACTACAACCGTCCAGACGGCAATTACAGCCTCGTGGAGCACAAAACACTCAGAGAACTGGGTCGGCCACAAGGCTTGCCGGAGTGGAGGATTACAAGCAGCAGGGAAATGATTACTCCCGCACGGGTACAGGTCAGTAAGGACCTGGTCGACATCTTCCAATACGCCTGCTATACAGTGCGTGCTAATCCCTTTGCTCCGCAGGTACAAGAAGATATGCGCCGCAAGGAAATGGACAGACTGCGGAAGGCTGGCGAGAGAATAACCAACTTGGTTGGGGCGGTGCCGCTGGAGTCTTACTATCCCGCGTAATATCCGATATTCCCACATGTATATCTCTTTCCTCTTTCTGCTCATGTGAATGCACTGTTGATATTACCAAGTCCAAGGAACGGTTTGCTGCCAGCCACAAGAAGTGCGTAGCCGCAGACAAGATATCAAAATTCCTCCAGCAGTGAGACAAGCTAGGTCTTAATTGTGGATAAATGTTTTCTCAAGGTTTAGCATGATAACGTAGCAACGAGACCTCGTACCCAACCACTCCACCTGTGGTGGAAATTATGCCATTCCACGGCCTATCCGTAAGGACAAGTTGTTCTTACGGCTCTTTGACGCTTTGAAACCAACATCCTCCGAAGCCAATTAAGATCATGTAATGTTCAAACCCCCACAGGCTACCAAGCCAGCGAGTCAGTCATGCGCAATGTGCGTCACATGGAGAGTCAGACCTTTAGCTGAATTTATCGTCGCCACAAAGTCCGTCTCTCCTTAGCTTCTTTTGTTCACACAGGGAGTATTCTCGTTGACCTCTCATCAACTCCGTGAGTTCTGTGTATAATGTGATACCGTTTTAGTATGGGGGTCCGAGTATGAAGAAGATACATCAGACCCCAATAGGCGAATCGTAGATGAATCACTGATCTTTGAGAGCCAAATGCCTTTCCCGAGAGGACAACATAGCACGGATCGACTATGGAAAAGGCTGCATATGCTGGCAACGAGCTGCGCACCCTGTCTGGACTAAAATCCATTGTGTAAATGCTGCTCGTGGTATCACGAATCTAATTTATTGGGAATATAGCTTTCTCTCAGCCAGCCAGCTTGGACCAGAGGGGTTTGCTAATTGAGGATATAGCATTGTTACTCGTTCGTAGATGTCCAATAAAGTACTTTCCATCTTCAGTTCATCTGGACAGGCGCTGAGAAGAATACGGTTCTAGGGCTAAGTTTTGAGTATGGTAGCTATACGTATGTGCTTCGTGACCCATCCCTGGTCTCAATATTCTGTAGTGCGCCCATTCTGATTTGCACCGTAGGTCTGTTATCGTCATCACTTTGCTTTGTCGAGTCTTCTTGTAAGACAGGGAGACTACGTGTGCGTTAACATTTGTTGCATGCCTTGTTTATCGTAACTTGCTGCCCGCCGTAGGTGGATACTGAGAATGGCAACCCTGGTGAACGGGTCATCATTCCTTTTGCATCTTGGTAATGGGCAAGGGCACATTTCGGACGGAAGTCCGCTGGCTCCACAACATTTGCTGGGGGGTTAGCACGGCCTATGGGTATTTCGGATATACCCGCCCATTAAATTTAGATTGTCAATGTAGGTATACTAATGGAAAGAATCGGCTTTCTCGCCGATGGCGAGGGATGGAGAGGGGATTTCTTGTCCACCTCGGTCTGTGTCAGAGCGGGACAGGAATCCTGATCCTTCAGTTGCTCTTTCCCGATATTGGGAGGAAATAAGCCTCGCCGAAGGAAATAATTGGATTGTAGTACAGAATACTTAGTAACCGCCTAGAAATATATACCGGTCAAGTCTTTTACACTAGCTTGGGCGGGTATCATCTTTTGCTCATCCCGCCTCCAATACGAGTACCAAGGTCACAAGGACCGTACCCCAAGTCAATTGGTGCCGTGGAGAGTAGCCTCGAACTCGCGAGCCACTGAGATCGGCTAGGATCCGGATGCAACGGGCTCAAAAGATGTAGACAGGTTGGAGTTCGGCTCGGCTGACCGCGATGTGGGGTCGTCTAGACTTGCCGACGAAAGTTTCTCGTGTTGCACCACTAAAGCTTGTTTTAAACACTCGGCTTTAGGCTAAAACATGGTTGCAGGCACCTGGGCAAGCTCCATGGGCTACGTACTCTGTAGAAATGGACAGGGGGAAAGGTGAGTGGTGGGGAGTTGCTGTATTGTTGCCTCTCTTATTATCTGCCCAGCAATCCCTACATTAAAATGGCATGGCATTCCAGTTACATAATTCCCCGCACCTGTAGTTAAGTAACTAGTTATAGGATAATCAAGTTAATTAAGAGGAGCCTTCCGTGGAAGCCTTCCTTAGGACCTCCTAGATATATATTTTTCCTTATATAGGTAGTTTCTACATACTTGACCCCTGGTGGTGCCGTAACAGCATCATAGGCTTGGTTGCGGGTTGCGGAGCTGTTAATAGCATTTGCTTATTCCCAGAATGTTTTATTGCTACTCTGCGTTGTTCCCTTTTGGCCCCTTTAAAAGGTTGCGAAAAGGGACCGTTTGCCCTTTGCAACAAGACCAAATGACACGCCGTCACGGGATCGCAACAAAGCTTTAGTGACGCAGTGTGGGAATGTAGGATGGTTGGGGCCCGCTCTGAGCTCAGGGGCCCGACCTCGATACGCCAATTTTCATGGTAAAATCGGCACTGAATCCCAAAAAGTATGAACGTCAGCTACGTGAAGGATGGATTTACTTACTACATACATGATCACCCCTCTGTCCGCGTAACTTCTCTCAACCAGAGAATTTCTTTTGAATGGCGAAACTTTGCGCAATGTACGTTCAGCAGCGCCCTGTTGCACAGCCACGCTCGCTATCAGCAGACAGTGCGTGTCAGAACCGAGTGTCGATTACGTACTTAGAGTGCGATGGAAGCAGCACCAAGGTAGGTGGAATGAGACCGCGGGAGAAGATTTTTAACATCTCTCTTACTCAAGTAACCGCACGAATGAGACTCCATGGTAGTCATTTACTCGGAGATGTCCGTATCTCTAACCTCGACAACGTCAACGCATTCAACGACACAGAGGCCACTTACCGCCGGCGGCTAATCAGATATCACGAACGCCTCCTAGTGAACGTGTCAACTACCTTCAGAAACGGAAAGGGGAAACACCCTGGTGATGAAGGCCGTTGATAGACGGCCTCACTGGTCACACGAGCGCTGACCTTTGATTGGTCAGCCTGGAGGGCGTCCAACAAGATGTACAATCTGGCCACCGAAGAAAGATTTTGAAGAAGGGTAGTCGGGGCGATCTATTGCTTGAGCTTTGTTATGTACGTCTGCCATGCAGCTTAAAGACATACTTGTATCTGTGGCACACGTTCGTTGAAGGAGTCGAGTATTTTTTTCTTTTTCCTAGTCCCCCTTGCCGGTTCTGGCATATTATCATTCCCCCCGAGTTCCAGATCGTTCCATACGACTCAATGTGAAGCGTGTATTGATCTCACTTACGGGCCGCAGACGACAGTATGTCATAGCGGAAGCAACCCCAACGCTATCACTTTTGTCTGACGACACGCATGCCCGGGGAGACGCGCTATGGTTTGGGGTTCGCAGCGTTTTCCGGAGCACCATCCCAATGTGCGATTACGCCATCAATAAGATTGCTCGCGATGGCGGAGCCAAGTTCATTATAGACAACGTATCAGAGGATCAACGCTTCAAACATACTGTACCGAGTTTGTCGCGTGTTATCCTTCGGTACGCGCCTATATGTGCGTGCTCATTCGTTCACCTAGCGGTCATGTCATTGATTATTTAGCTCAACGTGTTATGAATAAGATTCAACCAAGCCCTTCAAAAATAAATGTCTATCTGGAAGCCTTTGAAGGGTGGTGGTTCATTGCCGGGTAGGTCGGAATCCTCGACGTGGAACATCGGCACAAAGTCAACCTCCACCGTAGACTCGTTTAGCGTGGCAACAGTAACATCATCAAGTACGGTCCGATGGCCATCGGCGTCGGTGCGAAATACTCCTGTGATGGGACAGCCATCCGTCATGGATTTCCTGGAAATCTCTCGCGCCAATTCTATCGTCGTCAATCGCTTCAGATATACCGCATGGTAGTATTCGGTCGGATTGGGGACACCGTGAATTTTAACGAGGCGAAAATAGAGACAAAAAAAACCTCCACCCATTAGTTAGCGTACGACTGATCATTGTACAGTTGATAGACCTACGTGGACCGTGTTTAGGAGTCGTCGCGTCAGGAGATTGGGACGATGATAATGCCTTATCCGCTGGCCGCGGTGAGACTCTGTTCAAAGCCTTGCCATCGTCGCTTTCGGTGTATGTTGGCAGATCACATATTTCTTTTTCACACTCCACAGTCTGTATGAGTGGGGCCGGCGCGAGTGTGTCCCTAGGCATATCGTAGACAGAATCAGCTGATGCAGGCCGCTGAACAGAATTTCGTTGTCTACCTCTGTTGCGCAGGAGTCATTTGTCCATGGGTTGGCTGTTCTGAAGGAGAGCCGATAGGTTGACAGTGTCCGATGTGGCAACAGATTCTGTCGTAGGTCGTTGCCGTATTTTCGTCGAAACTCATGGTAAAGTGTGTTGGCCGGCTGCTTGTTGAAACAACTCCTTCTATCAGATATATAGTTGTGACATAAGTGGGGAACATCATACCGTTTCTCTAACATCACGAAGGCGGTGACATGTCTTATAGCAGCTGCCACTTACGCTACCAAGATAAAGACCAAAAGCGGATATGAATGAGGTATTTTGCTGAGTTGGCTTTGGGAAACAGTATATCCCTTTTACCTGCCATTGATGTGGCCTCGGAAAAGGGTCCCTCGCACTAGGATGATCCTTCCCCTTCGGGGATAGCGAACCAATCAAGTCATTGGTCTGATTAAGAAACCACCAATAACATTGCATGCGATCTCGTCCCGCCAATCGTCGCAAGCCTCCACCAGATTCGCAGCTTGACGTCATCATGTAATTAAACTGCTCCCGATTCCGATATAAATCGACGTCTTCGTGACGGGTCTGCAACCGGTCCCCCATCCTTGTGAAAATCAACGGCCAGTCGTCATCGCTCCCCGAGGAGGATCCGAATTCTAGAAAAGGGCAGGTAATAGATTCTAAGGACGCGTCCTAGTGGCGGAAAATCCCCGACCAATGATGGAGGTATATCTGTCCGTTGTGGATATGTTCGAGTTCGGTACCATCAACCGGACGCGGGAATTCGGATAGTGGAACCATGAGGAGAGGAAATATCGTCGCACCTTGTCCCTCTGCTAAGATCGGAGACGCGGCTCGAAAGTCTGCCCAAGCTAGACCCTGCGAGACCCTGTGGACGTTTTCACCTCAGGGAAGAGCTATCTCTCCGATTGATTGAGCAAGCTACGGCCATCCTCCTGTCACCTGGGAGGGAAAAAACTGAAAACACCTGTAATCAAGGCACCTCTCTCGATCCACAGTGCGGTTGACAGTGGTACTTGGATAGATAGTTACTCGCCCATGGCGCGTGCTGCATAGGAAGCAAGTTCAGACAAGAAATAGCTTCCTCCGCATTGTTACGGTCTGGTTTGATGCGTTCAGCCAAGATTTGTACTATTAGCTCATCGACCGTTTCTAAGAGTTACAGTATTTAATGAAGAGGCGGGCTCTGTGCGGATCCGGTCGTCATACTGCGGGTGGGGAACCGCCCTTTTTTGCCGCCAATGAGCGGGCGCTTCTGGGTGTCGTGGATGACGCAAGTATAACTTCTGACCATAAATATTGGAGCTGCCCCTGAATTTGAGGTACTGCGGCTCCAAGTTCTCCAAATTTAATCATGGAATGTGACAAGGAGAGCAATCGATCAAATATTTCACGATCCTTGGCTATGACTGCATCAGTATCCTCTATATCAGATTTATCACAACCTCACAAAGTCCCTATTCCACGAGCCTCCCGCGACGCCGATCCTGCTCTCCCTGTCGGCCGCAGTGTCAAGAAAGCATGCGCACCTTGCAAAGAATCGAAAGCCAAATGCAGCGGAGCTCAGCCATGCCGTCGCTGCGTCGGCTTGGGACTGATCTGCGAATTCAACGAAGGGAAACGACAGGTTCAAGCAAGGTGTGCGAACGGATTGGACATGACAAATTAGATTCCTACCGCTAACGGAGATAGAATCCTGCGAGAGACCCGGAGCAAACTCGATGCGTACGAAAGGCTTTTGGGGCGCTTGATGAATAAAGCGGATGACGATGATAAATGCCTTATGGCAACGCTCGGTGTTGTATGATGATACAGCTTTTCCTACACAGCCTTGCCCTAACATGTCTATAGGACGACAGGACCGAATGTCAATCTACCAGCCCGTCACCAGGCTTATTCGCTGTAGGCACGGACTATGTCGAGGAGGATTATAACTTGAACAGTCGGCTTCGGGCTTTTGGCTTTGGAGACATTTCGGAAGTGTCATGGATGAGAAGGCTGAAACAGGAAATAGAGGCGACCGCCCCTACGCGCTCTCCTAAACAGCCCTGTGTAACCGAGGTCGCAGCCATGGAATCAATTTCAGTAAGCTACTTTCTGGACGACCATGAACTTTTACTGCAAGGAAATGTATCCTTGTACAAGCGGCCGCCGCGAGGCCTTGCCGATAGACTCTTGAGTACCTACTTTCACGTGGTGCATCCGTCATTTCCCATAGTTGGAAAGATTCCTTTTCTGAAGCAGTATTCACTCTACTATTCTACATCAGATATTCAGCCTCCTGATCGATGGCTTGCGATCCTTAACCTGACTTTCGCACTCGGTGCGAAATATACCGAGATGACTTCGCAAGCATCAGCACACGGTTTGGAATCTCCAGAGTTTTTCTCCCGAGCATACAAGTTTGGGTTTTCTCACTCTTCAGTTCTGGATCCTCCATCTCTACAGCAAAGTGCAAATCGAGGGCCTCACTGCGTTTTTCCTCATGACAATATGCCATATCAATAGGTAAGCAGCTACTTTATGCAGCTAAGCTGCAACACTCTTCCGAGATCAGTCTAACGCATCTCTACAGGTCTTGGAGGATATGCGGAGTGGCAGTATGAGAGCCGAGAGACAACAAACCCGTCTAAGGAACTGCGATACCGTGTTTGATGGTCCATATAGACTGTCGAGAACACACTGTCTGTCACGACCGGCCGTCCGACGAGTGCAGCAGACGACTTCTGCTCGGCACCTTTCCCCATACCCTACGATGAAGACCAATTCCAGGACCCTATAGCCTCCCGTCTTTTGTCACATTTCCGGTTCAGACAGGGCTTTATGCACGACTTCGCTGCTAGGAAGCTGAGGGTAAGTTCCCTTCAGATGTCTCAAGGACAGGCTATATCGTCGTTTACCGAGCAGGCGTCGCACGCTACTATTCTCCATCTCCCACCAAGCCATTCCTTATATTTCTTTTTATCGTTTACTTCTTGGACATAACAAAAGTCATGCGACGAGTGACTGACCTGCTCTACGCCCAAGGATCTCTGAAGCGTCCGTGGTCCCTAGTACAGCAAGCGATTACCGGGTTCTCCGCCGAAGCTGATGTATGGTACCAATGCCTTCATGACGACTTCAAATTCAAAGCTGCAACCTCTTCGAGGTTATTTGAGCGGCAGAGATGGAGCCTCGCCTTTCGATTCTACAGCGTACAGATCACAATTAGCCGGCCGTCCCTCTGCCGTTTCGACCGGCAAAATGAATCTGCATGGCCAGGTCAGATAAATGATACGAACATATGTGTGGCGGCCGCATGCGACATGTTAGCCTTATTAGCGGACGTCCCAGATGTTCTTTGGCTGATTCGGGTATCGCCTGGGTGGTGTGTCTTGCATTATCTTATGCAATCGATTACGGTATTACTGATTGAACTGGATTCTCGTCTCCGATTCGGTCTGCAACCTATCGCCGTTCTTACAAGCTCTCTGGATAAAGGGATATCCTGGCTTCGTGCTATGGCTAAAGACAACACAGCGGCTCAGAGAGCCTGGAATGTTTGTCATGAGCTCTATTACTCTATTTTAGAGACTCGCACTGGCCAACTTGACTCGACCCTTCACGACTTATCTGGGATGCTTCCTGCAAATAACAAGCTGTTATCACATGATGCGACAGCAAATGCTTCTCTACCCGATAATACCATTATTCATCCTGGTCTGCGCACGATGTACGATGAGTTCATCCCGCATTACTTGGAGCAACAGTTCATTCAGCGATAACGCGAGCTCAGGAAATATGAGCGTTTCAAATGGCACCGTGGGGCAAACGACAGCGGCGATTCACATCTTTCCAGCATTGCGACCCTGGAAGTCGTCTCAATGGCCTCTGGTCTTTGCCCATGGATATAAGGAGGAAAGGAGCCAATATAAGGCCTCGGAGAGCTCCTTAGCATATTAGGCAGCTTCTGTAACAGTGCTGAGGGCTTGCCGGATACGGTGTCGGAGACAGATAGTAGAAATGTGCTCTGGGCTTTTGGCCAGGGTGGTGGAAGAGCCAACCCAGTGTATGCTTAGGAAAAAGGCCGTGAATATTTCCGGCTGATAACTCAACGGATACGGCAAATCAAAATAGTTACCGTTCCGTTTTTGAGCATAATAGCTCACACCTCGTGATCCAGTTCTAGTATCTTTAGTGTACATTGTTTTCAGAGAAATTGTAGACTCTGCACCGACTAATATAGGCGGACCACTCTATTACGCTCCGGCTTATACCCTCACAGGGGACATATTGCTCCGAAGATCTGCGTTATTCTGCAATTAATTACTGTCGCTCGAGTAATAGCCCACACGTTATTAGACGAAGGCTCATTATCCCCATTATTTATCGCACCTCTGCCAGCACTGGCTTCTGGTGGGTGGGTTGCAGAGAGGTGTGGGCGGTCAGTTAAGCCAATCCTGCTGATAACGCCGATATACACGACGGTTCCTAACCCACGCCGCTCTTTGTATGTCAAGGCAGTATCGATGCTAAATAGTACTTCACTGCCATTAGGCAACTAATCAAATGGGAAATCCGTTCTAGCGCTGATCTTGTAGCCAAGAAGCGGCATGAGCTCCACTAGGGCAAGACTAGCGGGCTTCGAGCTCTAAATCATTTAATAAACATCCGTTTCGGTAGCCTACGGACAGCCCCTGGCTTCTGCATGCTCTCGGATGCTAGAGTCTGAAACGCTATCTCACCCGGGCGATCGCAATTCTACCACCTGCAATAAATTGAGATACTAAAAGCCTTGAGACAGGATATCCACTGATTTTTCTGCCATATGTGACTACCATCGGATCTTCTCTAATTTCTCCCGACTGGGTCGGTACTCTCTATATCAGAGATGTCGAGCTTGCGGGCAGAAACGTGATGATTGTGTAATACACGACGTCTATAGAAGGGCTAATGCACGCGTAAGAGAGAGTCATTCTCTCGTGCCCTTCCGTTGCGGGGATTTCTCTCCTCGGTAAGCATTGCTGCAACCAGGCGCTGTCCTGCACTGGGAAGTTCATCGGCCCATCGTCTAAAATCGCAGCCACAATCTCTATCGACATTCTTTTGGTAGGGATGGTCATAGTCATTTGTGCTCAAGTGTGATTCGGCGGTGTCGGTTCCGTTCGGCCGTGGGTATATGTTGTTGTTCTCTAGGGCCCTGGGAGACTCGCGCAGCGACAGACGGTCCTGGCGGACTGTCGCGGGAGTATCATAATGGTGTTCGTGTACATGGTCAAGTATTCGAGATTGATGAGCTCGATTGCCAGTAGTATGTATCCAGGCATGGGGAACATACCTGCCTGTTATGGTTGGTTTCTCCATATTGCAGATTACTCAGGTATTCTCTAATCTCGCGTAGGCGAAAACGTCTGAAATAATTACAGGGAAAGAGAGCAGGGAGCATGCAAAGTCCCGCATCGAGAGAAGATCATACGTGGGGGGTTAGACATTTAAGTTCTATCTGCTCTTGGAAACCCACTCGTCATTCTTACGTATAAGCCCTTGCTTGTCTCTGAGACACTCCTCGGAGATTGGACAAGGCTGCACCCGTTCTCTTTTCTCCGGCTCGTTTTCGATGTGTCAAACTCTCGGTAACTATGACATCAGTATGTTTTCCGAGTAGGGATCATTATGAAAACCATGTATGCATACGCGCTAAATGTCATGACCACCAGACTCTATCACGGCGTTTTCAGTGACTCAACTTACATCCAACCTAGTGTTTGGTATTTGTATATTATAAAACTGACTGCAGGGTAGGGCTCCCAATAATTCTATTCGCCAGTAGCTAGTGCACAGGGCAGGAACTAAGAGTTTGGTAAAACTAGTCGAGGCGTTAGTGGGAGCATCGATGCCTGTAAAATCGTCAGAGATAGGTAAGCCACCATTTCTACTTACCAAGGGAAATGCTCATGACCTTGGACGGGGGATGATGCAATTTCAGCTTCCAGCCCCAAGCCAAGACGGTTGGCCTGCTGTTTCAGATCAGCCGGGCACGAAATAGATACGTTATAGTGACGAGGATTATGCTCCCCAATAATGCTTATTGATGGATCATAGATGGTCATCGTGTTTCAACAAGAAATCTAGATTTAGTACTAATAGTCCCTGGCTCCAACCTGTCAGAATCGCATGACGATTAGTTAAAACTTACTGGTGATTGGCTTTCGTCCACGTCACGTCAAAATGTACTCCAGATAAGGAGCCTTGATAGCTACCCGCAGATGTCGGCGTATTCCAAGGCATTTATTTGTAGCGGTCGCTCCTAGATCAATTGGAGCTTCCACGCTCGCGCTAGTTCAAAATGCTATATCGCCCCCTTGGTTTCTCTCGCCTTTTCAAGCAACTGGACGCTTCTCAAATCCCACGACGCCTGATATCCCATTCACGCATCGCCATGGCGGCTCGCATCATTGACACTATCAAAACGGATCATCGAGAGATCGAGGACTACTACAGCAAAGTCCTCAATTCCACCTCGGATAAGGAGAAGGTGCAATGGCAGAACCAGTTTACCTGGGAATTAGCTCGCCACTCTATCGCCGAGGAGCTAGTGGTTTACCCCCAGTTGGAGAAAAAGCTGGCTGATGGTGGGGCTATGGCAGAGAAAGACCGTAATGGACATCAGACGCTAACTAACCCTGGAGTCCCGTCTTACAGATATAGTTTGCTAACCATTCAATCTAGGTCAAAGAGCAGCTGAAGAAACTCCAGAACATGAAGCCATCTGATCCTGAGTTTGAACCAACCATCAAAGCCTTGATGCAGGATCTTTTCGAACACATCAAGGAAGAGGAGAGTCAGGATCTTCCCAAACTGGAAGACGCCCTAACCGAGGAGGAAAGCGAGCACCTGTCCAAGTCGTTTGGCAGAATGAAGATGTTTGTTCCATCACGCTCCCACCCCAGCGCTCCTGACAAGCCTCCCTTCGAGACCGCGGTTGGACTTATGACTGCCCCAATCGATCATCTGGCTGATCTCTTCCGTAAATGGCCTCACACCTCTGGCATGCCCAATCCATCGACGAAGTAGCCTACTGGACACTCTTCGCGCGGCCAGACTGTTATGTATATGGCGCCCAAAATTTCCTTTTCTTGGTCACGTCAAAATGCGGGAGTCTGAATTACCGCGTATAATGTCACTTGATCTGGACGGTTGCAAGGACTTGAATTCATCTGAAACTATCGAAAATGACGGCCGTATTTATGATCAATGTTGACCGCTAAAATAAACTCTGTACCCTGTAGCCTGGACATCGGAAAGGGCGTATATCGTATCTTGGTTTTTCCTCGCTCGCATTATTCCGCGCGCCTTCAGCATCGCCTGAAGCTGATGTACCACTAGTTTACAGGGTTGCTCAGCGCTAGAATCGATTCTCGCGATCAGTCTGGGAGAGCTTTTCATTCCATGTACATCTAGCTACACCCATTACACCTTCCTACAGCGTGACAGAGTGCGCCTCGCCCTGCCTACTAGGCAACTCTGCTAGTTCGCTCTGAGTCTTGTTCGTGCAATTGTCCTCAGAACCTAAAATTTCGCCCCACGACTCTGCTTGTGAAATATTTACTCTTTCCGTATGTTCCAGTCATGATATAGAAGTTGGATTCCAAGCGTGTGCATTTAGTATGGCTGCACACGCGGAACCCTGCCAGCAGTTTATCACCCTTGTGGCCATCTATCCGTAAAGTAACCGGTCACGAACGCGAAAACCGCCTTACGAAGAACGTCGGTAATCTGCTCGTTAACTGGCCACGTCCTACGGCCTGTCAGTGTCGGCACCAGGCACACTTTTGCGTGCATATGGCTGTGTGAACTCACCATGGAAGCGCACCGACACCCGTCGGATTCTCCAGGGTCTGATCGATCATCAGCCGTACTGATATGAGCATAAATCTGAAAAAGGCCCACGAATCCCATTTGCGCTCATGAGGGCTCTGATTATAGCTGCAGCTGCTCCCTGGCCATAGTGCATAGTGCATTGCCACGTTCAGTCCGAAGCGCTGAGAATCAGACCTCACAGGCAGCGAAAGCAGGCGCTCCAGTGTATGCCCTGGGACATATGAACTCGGTCTGCCAGTAAAATATTGCTCAATCTTCTCTCCAACCGTCATCCTGACGGGAGTTAGCTGAGAACGGAGTAGGAGGATTGAGGGAGGCTTTACGCGGCAACACCGAGCAGCCCCGCTCCGCAGCCATAGATGATGCAGCTGCCTAGTGAAACTGGCCGTGATGGCTGTTCTGGCACGGTTGTGCGACGAGACATACTGTGCATATGGATAGGTGGTTGTGAAGATGATTACTCTGAGACGGAAGTTTTGTCCACGTGCATGCAACAAGCGCTCCAAGAGTTGGGACGGGGTGCCAGGTTCGAGAATGGCATCGGCCACTATTACTATCGGCGTTGGACTGCAAATGAAGTTAATCGTACGTACGACCCGTTGTATCCAGTTGGACGCAATTGGGAGGACAACACCTCAGCCAATACCCATTATGATTATGTGTCTGACTTGCGGTATCATAGGGAATTTTACCACTCAGGAACGGAAGAGGGTGCTTGGCCAGTCTGGCGACGCAGTTTTCGAAAAGCACTACCAATCGCAATTCATCCAGCGTGACCTTCAACATGTTGTACTTCTGCGCCCACCTCAGGAAAGACTTCTTCGGCTTGCTGGAAGTATGTTAAGAAAAAGAGACCCATTGGCCCCATCTTCTGAGCTTAGCACCACTCAGCGACGCACTGTGTGCTAGAGTCCTGGAATTCTGGAGCTAAGGCGAGAAAGGAGAGAGCTGATGCAAGAGATGCGAGCACTTGCCGGTACTGTTAAGAAGGCTCTCCAACCATTCAATTATCTCTTCAACCTGCACGAAGAAATTAAAAAGAAGCTCTCTCAAGCCCGGAAAGCTACAGCGAAACAAAAGAGTTGGTATTTTATTCTGAATTCGGTCATTTTCTACTTCCTGCCGATACAGTACCTCAATCCACATCCACGACACACTCCTTAAGGTGTAACATACAGGCGCCTGGCTGAGGCCTATAATTTGTCCTGTCTACTCATGATGAGGTCCGAGGTCCGCATGAGATATGAAGCTGTCAATCTCTGGGCAGGAAGGAAGGAGCCAGCGCATCTATAAATGACTGTGCCCGTTTGCACACTCTGACAAATTCTACAGCGCCTGTGTCTCGGTTCATGCTCCTAAAGAATGGGTACTGTTACTCTAAATGTGTGGCGTTTATACAGACCTCGGCGAACCACAGAATCATACATTACCATGGCTCCTCCTGCTACCAATCCCTACAATCAGGTCAGTTGCTTTATGGTCTGAACGGAAAGTCTCAATTGAGAATTGCGTCTTTTTTCCACCACCACCACCATCGGAAATGCATTTTTCTAAGGAGAGTCGAATTCAGATGGCAGTACCTGCCTCTAAATCGAAAAAATTTCGATCAAAAACGCGTGCGGCAGAACTATTTGGCGTTCTAAAGACAACTTTACTGCGACGGCTTAATGGAATTAAACCACGATCGGAAACACGTGCTAATAGCTATAAACTAACCGAAAACGAAGAGCAATTGCTTTTAAAGCGATTATTAGATACAGATAAGCGAGAGTTTCCAATTCGGCCCGAATTTCTGCGTGGAATAGTTCAAGTATTACTTGATAATCGCCTATAAGGCATGTCTGCAGCCCTCGGAATTATAAATTCGTTAAACGCCATCATGAGCTCTGTACGCGATATATAAAACGCATTACCTATTAACACGCAAAAGCAGGAGGACCCAAGAGTTATTAAACCATAGTTTTAAGACTGTACAAGAGACTATTTAAGAACACCGCATATACGAGGACGATATCTAGAATTTCAACGAGACTAGCTTTGTAATAGGACTCTGTTCTACTTCAAAAGTGATTACTACAGTAGAGCGAAGCGAGTGACCGCGCAGCGTTATTCAGGTAGTATAAATAGGTTACAGTCATCGAGATAATCAGGTAAATTTAAATGGCGTTGGTGGAGAAAACGGACCGCTCGATGGTTTAAACCACTCGATGGTTGAAAACGTTACCTACGTAACTATTAACTAACTAGCTAGTAATACTTTCGTAAGCTACATGAACGCCAACGACCATATTGAATAATGCCACCCCACTCAGTGCGATATAGCGGCAGTGAGGAGGATGTGGAAGTCTGACCTCCCCACTCTCCATGATTCTTGCTCTCTGAGATAGTATGCCGCCTCCCCCACGCCTGTTGTCGCCACGGAGCCGGTTCTGTTGTGATTCAGAGGAAGATTTGTTGCTCTTATTCACATCTGGAAACATGAGGGTTTATATACAAGGTGAAATTCAGAGTTGACTCCCAATCAATCTCATTGTATCCGGAATAAATTCAAGCTGTATTGTTCACTTGGTCTAGCTTCGATTCACAACAAAAGGGATTCGACGCAGTCGAACGGACGGCATATTGTTATTTGTGGACTTCGCAGGTCATGTAACAATCCTTCTCCGCGCTACATCGACACCATTCATTCTCCACCGTCAGCTGGAATGCGCTCTGTCTGACGGCACCGTTGAGTTCAGATAATCTCGAGTCGTTGACCAAGACCGTATGTAATGCTTAACTGCGTTCCCATAGACCACGTGGGTAGTGGGAGATTTCATAAGCTGAAAAGTATATTCTTGGGGGCACCAGGGTACTAGCGGAAGACTTATTAAGGTAGCGGGAATAGAGGAACGATGTGGAAAATTTCGCTCATACAGATAAAAGAAACCAGACGGCACGTAAGTGATTTAAAAAAAAAGGCGTGGTCAGAGGTATTTGGCATTAGTTGTCTTTGATAGCTATGTAGGAGGTACAATCTGTTACAATAAGTGAACCAGCATGCCGCAACTGTTGATGGAAATGATTTGGTGATGGCCATTCCATTCTGCTTTAACTAAATCAACATAGCCGTCTCTTATGTCAGCAGCCCACCACCCCTTCGGGCGTTGGTCTGCTTCACACATACGATAATTTTCAGTCAAACGATAAATTTGAAGCCTTTTGACCTGCTAGGCAACACCACCAAGATGAATCCCAATTTTGATATCGAGAAGCGTATCTCTGAAGCCTGCGAGGCTGCTGAACGCGCTCAAAAACCAAATTTAAGCGCGTTGGCGCGTCAATTTAACGTTCCTTATCAACGCCTTCGAGCCCGCTTCCATGGCCGCGCAGACCTCTCCTCACGTTCCAACGCAACGAAAGCGCTTGATAACTTACAAGAAGAAGTGCTAATTCGCTGGATTCGACAGCTTGATTCTCTTTATTCTCCACCTACTCCTGGGATGATTGAATGCGCTGCAAATCAAATCCTTCGGCGGAATACGCGCAGTGCGGAGAATCAGATACCGCGTACGGTTGGCAACGCCTGGGTCTATCGCTTTATTAGACGCCTACCAGAGGAGTTTGCCCTAGTCCATCAGAAACCTAAGGAAAGGAATGCGACTGAATGCAGAAGATATTGGTGATATTCAACATTGGTACGATGGTCTGGATAGCTTTATCTCACAGATTCCGCCGCGGAATATCTACAATTTTGACGGAACTGGCTTTCAATTGGGTCAGGGAAAGGCCCAAAAAGTGGTAACAACTCGGCCTAATCAAGCGAAACGAGGTCGCCCTTCTAAAGAGATGGGGGAACTAGTTTCTGCAATCGAATGCATCTCTGCAGATGGTTCAGCTTTACCACCTTACTATATCTTCAAAGGTGTCGTCCATATGGAACGATGGTATGAATCGGATAATACACCAGATGATTACCGCGTAGCCCTATCTCCTAAGGGCTATTATACCGATCTTATTGGTCTTGATTGGGTCTACCACTTCGATCGCCATACAAGAGGTCGTTTAACGCGAGAAAACGAGCCTCGATTACTTCTTTTTGACGGCCACGGATCCCATCTGACGTACGAATTCCTTGAATTCTGCGGTCTGAATTATATTATTCCTTTCTGTTTTCTTCCTCATACAACCCACCTTATTCAACCGCTTGATGGCCAGCCATTCCAGGTGTATAAACACTACTATCGAGCTTGGAACAACTATCTAGCTGGATTAGGTGTGGAAACCGACGACAAAGCAGCGTTTTTAAAGGAGATTCCGGATGTACGCAAGAAAACTTTCAAATCACGTACTATTCGAGATGCCTTTAAAAAGCGAGGTATCTATCCATTCAATCCGGAAGCAGTTATAGAGCCTCTACGGAAGGCTAAAAGCCCTACACCGGACCTTGAGATTTTCACTACACCACCGCCGCCATCTAGCTCTATATCGCCTCCATCTACTATACGAGGGCTTCGCCGCTCTATTAGAAAGGCGCAGGACTATATCGATTCTACTCCGGGGCTTGATCAAAGCTTTGTACGATGTGTTGATCGCGTGTTTAAAGGCTCGGTGACAAAGTATGAAAATCACGGCCAATTATACAGCGATTTCGAGCTTCACCGTCAACATCAGCAGCCCCAATTTAAAGGAAAATCGCAGAAAAGAGTTCAATATATCGGTCCATTGACCACAGGCAACGCAAAACGCCGTATTCATTTCCGGAGCGAAGAGGAGAGGCGTCGTGAACTTCGGCGGTTGAAAACGGAATGGAAATTAGAACGCGATATCTCAACGCAGGAGATAGATACAGAGATTATACCTGATCAGGAAGATAGGCAAAGGGCTAGAGAAAGCCCTAAGCTACCTTACTGGATTGATTCGCAGGGCGACGTGGTATAATTAGTTAAAAAGCTTCAAATTTATCGTTTGACTGAAAATCATCGTATGTGAGAAGCAGACCAACACCCGAGGGGGTGGTGGGCTGCTGACATAAGAGACGGCTACCTCGCCATCACATTCCCTAGGCTTGAATGCACTGGACGTCCGCTGGATTCCTACGCCCGCTAATTGGTCCATTCTGACGTTCCGGCCGTGCTCTCTCCTACATCCCAAAGGTCTTGGCGAAACGGCGAAACGCTCTTCAGTCTTTTTATCTATAGAAGTCGAAATGGGGCGGATCCAGATCCAGCTTGTCGATCCTGATCCTGATCCGCCGGTTTTACGGATCGAATTCTTCGATCCGGATCCGCACCGCGGTTCTGCGCAAGGCGGAGTAGGGTCAATCCGCCAAGATCCTGATTTGCATAAACTTGCCAAGTCTTTCCTTTTCTGGCTGATGATTCATCCAAGTAAAATAATGTTGTACGCACGTGTTCTGGTCAATGCATTCACCACTCTTACGATGGAGCCCTTTTGGGATAAAGATTTTATGTTATAGGCCTGTATATGGTTGGTTTCTCCTCATGAAATTCAAATAACACCTGGGTACTACCATTTTAGACGGTGATTTTTGGCAATTTGTCATGGAAAAGTGAAGTGTTGAGAACAAAGAAGGAAATATGTATTCTCACCACGTATTATCCTACCTTTTGATAGTATTGTAAAGCAGCCTTCCTGAAGTGATCGCGTTCTTCCAAATGTTTAGTTACTCGACTAAGGGTATTCTATTTCTTTCTTTACTCTCACTCAAAAGTAGTTCCTGTCAAGGACTCCCCCCCTCTAGCCTACAATGCGTGCTCTGGATGAAAGCGTAGGGCAATTCCATCCGGTCTAAAGGATTCAAAGCAGCAGGTCAGCGCGGACCCACCAGTGTTTCCCCAGGGCGGATCAGGATCAACCCATTAAGATCCGTTCTTCTGTGGATCGTTCTGGCTCTTAAATCAAATCGCATAGTAGGGGGATAGGTCGCCTAGTCCATATCACAACTTCCTTCAGCTCGCGCTCCTCGTCGCGCCTCGTCGCGTCACCTCATTTTCCGACACACTCTCTTCTTGCTCCCTGTAAGTCTCCTCCTTTCTGTTTTACTAAAGTTCTCAGTAGTATAACTTGTTCACAATGTCACAAAGCCAAGCCTCTCGATGCTCGGACACCTACCCGTCACCTACCTTTGAGGATAATTTCTCGTATCTTCTCTCTGACGGGGCAACATCTTCTGCCCCAAATGCTGCATTTCAGCAGTGACATCTGCCTCTACACCCGATACAGACTTCGTTCGATCATCAAGGGCGCCCCCTATCCCACCGATGCTGGAACGCGTTGGATCAACGACAAAGCAGAAGCCTTTTATCCTCTGGACAGAGGAGATGAACGATGAATTCTATGGGTGGTGGTTAATGACGGAGTTTGGGAGTCAGATGAAAAGGAATATTTCCGAGAAACGACGTCAAGCGGACTGCTGGAAACACCTCCATCAGGTTGCTACGATTCAAGATGGGTCTCCTAAGGCCATGTGCAAAGTATGCAGCCAGGTTATACTCCATTGAGCGGTCGGAAACCGCGGGACATCCTCCCTGAATAAACATGTCAGAGAGAGGTTAATTGCCGGAGATCGAAATCCTCACAGGATATCAGAAAGCTTCATCGAACGGAGGTACATTAGCACTGATTTTTACTATTTCGATTCGTCCTTCGACTCCCTTCTAAATCAAGTTATCTTAGGTATTTCGAGGTCCTCAGCCAGAGAACTCAGAGAACTTTACCCTCGAGGAGTTTGATGAGAGTGTGATTTCTCTAGTTACTGAGCTACGGCTACCGTTTCAGTTTGTCGACCATCCTCGGTTTCATAAACTCGTCAAACTGGCTAGTCTGGCTCCGTCTCCGCCCCGGATTATGTCTGCATACTTAGTACGGCAGAAGATTCGGGCGAACGGAGTAGAGCGCCAAAAGCGCCTTCCACAGACGCTTCCGCCAGGTGCAAAACTGTCTATCGCATTGGACTGCTGGACCTCGCCATTCCGCCAAGATTTTATGGCCATCACCAGGTATTTTATTGATATAGACTGGCACTATCGTGAAATATTGCTTGGATTTGAGCCACTCCATGGAAGCCATAAAGGTGCCGACCTTGGTGTGGTTCTCTTGGATCTTCTCAGGAAACACCAGATCGAAGATCGGGTTTTAACGGTGGTCACTGACAACGCATCAAATAACAAGACGCTCCACGACAGTATCCAGAACGCTCTTAATTCCCTCGCGTTACCAGATGGCACCCCCATTGTTCGAATACCATGTATGGCACATGTTATCCAACTCAGTTTGAACGAGCTTCTCGGCAGGATGGGAGCAGTCCCTGAGAATAACCGAGAGGAAATAGAATGGACAGAAACTGAGACCCGGAATGAAGCCCAGGGGAAGGATAAAGATATAATGTTTACCCTTAATAAGGTAGGAAATAGGGCCCCCTTTCCTTCGCTGAGCTTACGCTAATATCGACCTACGTTTGGCGACTAGCAGTCTGGGTTAATAGAAGCCCCCAGCGCAGAGAGCAATTTCTCGAGCTCCAGTCAAGAGAACCTAGGCTGTTCTGATGCAGGGTGTCAAAACCAGGTGGAATTCGACGTTTTTAATGCTTCGGCGTGCCAAAACACTACGGGACACCTGCGACAAGGATTGTTCTGAAAGTGGTCTCTCCGACCTTCTGCTCATTGACGACGAATGGAAGCAAATTGACTATCTACTTTCTATCACACAGCCCTTCTTCAACGTCACATGTCTCCTCTCAAAGACTAAGGATGTCACCATCCATATAGTCTTTAGTATCTAAAATCAGCTCTTCAATCATCTCGAGAGGTCTATACGCCAGCTTAGACGAAAGTACTCCGGATGGCAGATAACGATGCGAAGTGCTCTCGAATATGCAATACGGAAGTTAAGAGACTACTATGCGGAGACTGACAAGGTTCATGGTGATCTCTATGCAATTGCGACCATATAGCACCCCAGGACAAACTGGATTACTTCTCTGGGGAAGACTAGAAGGGACCTTATCGCCAACAATACCGCGAGAGTCTAGAGAAATACCTGGAACCATATAAGCGGCGTCACAGAGAAACACAGCCAGCATCACATGGGGTCTCCTGTATAGAGCAGTTCTCTATAGTTGATCAGATAGGCGACAGACAGCATGCGGGGTCTGAGACTCGTCGAGTTGACGAGCTTACACTATATCTTGGGAGTAGTAAGTGACGCACTACTACCGTTGGTTATTTCTTACTAATCCTCCCCTAGGTACTCGCAAGATCAATCCATGTGTCTTCTGGAGGGGTAATCAGTAAGAGTTCCCAGTTCTCGCGAGTCTGGCTCGCGATGTCCTTTCGGTTCCGGCAACTGGGTTTGGGTTTGAACTGTAGTGATTCAGAGGAAGATTCGTTGTTTTTCTTCATATCTGAGAACATGAGGGTTTATATACAAGATGAAGATCAGATTGATTGGAAATCAATCTGATTCTATTCGGAATAAATTCCGTATACGAAGCTCTACTGTTTACTTAGTCGAGCCTCGATTCACAACATTCCCCCTCAGGATCGCTGTGCTGGCACGGTGATACTGCACTGGCGAGAACAGACTAGGCCTCAGTAAAACCACTAAAACCCTGCTCGGGAGAAAAAGTGGAAAGAGCGCCCCTGTACGATTCCGCCTTCTGTGTTGGGTTTTGTGCAATACTCGTCAGACCGATTAACTGACGGAAGCATGCGAACTCCTTAGGCCCCAAAGGTTTGGTAAGTCCATCTGCGGCCTGCTGCTTGGTCGGAACATATTGGATGCTAATCTCTCCAGCGTCCAACACAGATCGCTGATAGTGGAACTTGACGTTGAAATGTTTGGTTCGTTTGTGGAACTCTGGGTTCCTTGACAAGGCAATAGCAGATTGATTGTCTGCCATGATGTGTGTGACCGGTGACCGATAAAGATCGGTTTCATCCAGGAAGGTGCGCAGCCACTGCAGATGTAGAACGGCGTTATACTGGCCAATATATTCTGCATGAGTGGTAGACGTGGCAACTTCCCCCTGTTTCTTGGACGACCAGGAGATGGGTCCTCCCGCGAGCTTAAAGACATATCCGGAGGTGGAATATGCTCCGTCCGTCACGACCGATCCACCAAAATCGGCATCCGTGTAGCCGATCAGATCTCCCTTTCGATACAGGATGCAGACGTTCTGCGATGCCTTTAGATAGCGGAGCAGACGCTGCAGCGCGGCTTGGTGATGCGATTGGAATGTTGGGAAAATCTAGCGACGGAGGGTCGTTGCCTGGGAGGTCGTTGCCAACTTCCCCCTCGATGAGAGGCGCCACGGGGGTCCGCTCATCGAACTCGACGTCACGGGAAAAGACGATCCGTCCGGAATGAATCTCGTACAGCTTATATTGGTTCGGTTCGCTGTACCCGAGCAGCCGGCATTCAGAGGAGCGAGGTCCTAATTTGGGCCTCTGTTCTTTGGGGATCAGGACCCAAGCTTGCGAGCCAATGCGGCGGAGATGGGACAAGCTGGGTGGCTTTCCATATAGAATCTCATAGGGGGTCTTCTTCTGCAGAAACGATGCCGGTGCGCGCAATTTCAGGTAGACGACCGTGTCAAGAATCTCGGTCCAAAAGGATAGAGGAAGTTTCGCATCAGACAGGAGCGTGTTGATCCGCTCCCGGATCGTGCGGTTCGTACGCTCCGCCAGGCCATTCTGGCCTTTGCAGTACGGAGCGGATGTGTCAAACTCTATGCCCTGGGACTCGAGATAGGCGCCAATCGCCAGATATTCTCTTCCGTTGTCGCAGAGAAAACGCTTGATGCGCGTGCCGAATTGTCGGCGTACCCAGGCTTCAAAGAGCTGGAATTTCTGTAGTGCTTCGGACTTCCATTTCATCGCGTAGCTCCACGAGCCGCGGGAATAATCATCAGTAAAGGTGACCACGTACCTAGAGCCATCCTTGCCAGCAGGCAGTTCCATCAAGTCCGAATGCACCAACTCAAAGATCTCGGAGGATCGAATGGAGGGCTTTCTACGCCGGGAGTGCCTCTTCTGATGCTGCTTCCCCGCCATGCACGCCGGGCACCGCGGCGTTGCCTGCAGTTCCAAGCTGGTCAGAGGGCGGTACGGAGTGCCGGACTGTCGGAGGACCAGCCGCAGGTCTCCCCGATTCAAATGACCCATTCGAGCGTGCCATAGCTCTTCAGGTGTTTCCTGGTCGACTCCTATGCTCGCATCTTCTTCGAGGTTCGCTAATGCGTCACCACTACGGAGTTCAGAGGTAGACGCCACACTTTGGGCGCTACTTGACTCTAGAGGATCCCCATCAGCCATGGCAACATCTGAAGGTTCTCGAGATGCGCCCCTGGCTGTGGCATTCCTGGCCAGATGTACTTGGACTCGAGGCTTGCAGCTCGCTTAGCAGTGAAGAACGAACAGGTCGTCTCCGGTATGCTGGATGCTCCCCACGGGCCGTTCTCTGCGTTGCAGGGCGATGCCTCGTGGGTGCGCCACCACCGAATAGTGGTCTCTCAAGAGTTTGGGTACGCTGATCAGGTTGACCCCGACCCGCGGTGCATAGTACACATTCTTGAGGACTACCGTCCGACGGGGCTGCCCCCTAATGCTGAGCTTCACGGTGCCTATCCCTTCGGCTTCTACAGGATCTCCGACCGTTATGAGCATCTCACGGTGCGGCCGGAGACTGGTAAAACACTCCCGGTCCCAGCAGACGTGGCTAGTGGCGGCGGAGTCCACGATCTACCGTGGGTCTGGCGCGTGGGTATAGAAGGTCGTCACCTTCGCCCTCACGATATTCACTCTCGGTCTCTTGGAAGCCGGCGAGCCCGACCGGTCTTCCTTCTGGCTTGATCTATAGCTCGATTCGCTGGGTGCGCTCGAATCACTCCGGTCAGTATGGGACGAGAGGTCCCTTTGCGGCCTGAGATGCGGATGCTTCTTCCAGCATCGAGATTGGTCATGACCTTTTCTCTTGCAGTGTCTGCACTTGACATACAAGGGCACGGCTCGGTGGTAGGCGTGGTTCGGTAGTTAAAAACGTTGAGTAAAATTGTTCAGGTAACTTATTCAGCTCGCCAACGTAGTTTGCCAGAACGGGCGTTTACAGAGTATATTAATTGGACTTCTTCAGGACTCCATTGGTTGGGCCACATATCCACTACGGCCTGGTTTGCGACATTTGCCTTTTTGTTGGGAGGAGGTCGGATGTATAAGGCCTGCGATATCACGCAAGTACACCTGACCTTATGCCCGTGTTAAAGTCCCCCTGGTTCGTTTCTTTTTTGGTTTGGTCCCTGCGCGCTACTTTAGTACGCTCTTACCATGCAGTAAGTCTGTACTTCGTAGTCATCCCACTAAGTGAGCCTAAGAGCAGGGTTATATCGGCCAGTATAACGCTGCTCTACATCTACAGTGGCTGTGTACCTTCCTGGATGAAGCCAATCTTTATTAATCACCAGTCGCACACATCATGGCCGACAATCAATCTGCTATTGCCTCGCCACGGAACCCAGAGTTCTATAAACGGACCAAACATTTCAATGTCAAGTTTCACTATCAGCGATCAGTGTTGGACGCTGGAGGAATTAGCATCCACTATGTTTCGACCATGTAGCATGCTGCAGATGGTCTTACTAAACCTTTGGGGCCTAAGGAATTCGCAGACTTCCGTCAGTTAATCGAAAAGACGAGCATTGCTGAAGTCCCAAAACAGAGGACATAATCGTACAAGGGCGCTGCTTCCCTTCTATCTTTTCTCTGGATCACGATATTAGTGGTATTACTGACGCCTAGTCGATTCTTGCCAGTGCAGTATCACCATGCAAACACGGTGATCCTGGGGGGGAATGTTGTGAATCGAGGCTCAACCAAGTAAATAATAGAGATAATAGAGCATCGTATACGGAATTTATTCCGAATATAATCAGATTGATCGGAAATCAATCTGATAGTCATGTTGTATATAAAGCCCCCAAGTTTCCAGATGAGAATAACAACAATCTTCCTCTGAACCACAACAGAATCCGCTAGTCCGGGTGTGTGACGATACTTATCCTGGGAGCGGTACAGCTCTTGTGATTAGTGTCGAGGTACCTGAGAACTAACACTATGATCCTGAGATCCGAAGCAGCAAAGATAGAAGCAAGGCCAAGAGGATACGTATATCCACTTGTGATAGAGTATGGACGAATCGTACTAGCAGTGACAACAATATGGTTATCAATGACAGTTGTATTGAACGCGAAGAACTAATCTAAGTACATGGTAATGAGTGTCCTTATATCCTTTCGACCCTATGATGATAGATGTGGTAGCTTGGTATGTTGGTAGCTTGATAGCACTTGGTCGAGCGTTGCGATACTCTGATCGTGCGATCGTGCTATCAATTGCGTCTGACATGTTTTCGTACTTGATTTCCGTGCAGCCTTTCCTGGTCCAGTTTAGTGCTCAGGCCATGATCACTGAGCCGCGGGCTGAGCGGTGGGCAAGTCGCGGGCATCTCTTTGTTGCGGGGTTTGGTTGGTTGTTGTTGCCCGTTGGTTCTGCCTGGTGTAGCCGCCCTCAACTAGTTGACTGACATGGGTGCCGTAACATCCAGATACTCTTTTCACGTCCATCGACAATGTGATGCTTCGCAAACTTTCGACAGGTTTTTGCTCCCAGGGGGCGTTTTTAACCATCAAACGTAGCTCTTCAACCTCTTCGTCTGTCCCTTCCCGTAGAATTTGGAACACTGACGTGAGGACTCCTTCGACATGCGCTAATGCTAGCTTGCGACGCCTGTCGTTGTAACTGTTGAAGGCACAATCGGAGTTCGTCCTGATGCATTCAAGGCAGGGACATATACCAGAACACTGCCAGTAGTGAGTTGTCGTCAAATATTAGAGTCAGACATTTCATACCTTTTTCCGCTTTTGTTGACAAGAACTGCAGGCAAGACTCGCACGCTTATTTGTATTTATTGAATCCGTTCTCTGCTCTGGCTGCTGAAGACCAGTTACAGCAGGACGTAGAGGTCGGAATGACATGCTTGAAGGAAACTGTTAGGGCCTCCAGTGTGTTCGTTGAAATATCCTAGTAATCAATGTGAAAGGACGGAAGACAATTGAAACAAGTCTGTGGAGAGATGAAGTGGAAATCGGAAAAGATATATCCCTGCCTCCATTAGAGGCCGAAGGCAATATGCGAGGTCCCAATTTGCAGTTTGTTTGCCAACATATTTGACGCGCAAACAGACCGACATCGTTGGTGCCACATAACGCGCCACAAGGAGCAAGGACAAAGAGAAGGTCTACTTTCTATGGACAACTGTGAATCAAGATCCACCAATTGCTTTCTTTGTTTGGATCCACTGCCAAGACACTAGCCTAAGGATAGTGCGTCCACATGGACCCTACCCGGCTGCAAGACAGGTCTGTACAACCCGCATGATCGGGTGGAAACGCACCCAAAGCGACAATTCATCGGCCACAGAGATTAAGATAATATCAAATCTGAGATACAATATCCGTGGCCAAGTCCAACGAGCCTTCGACTGATGGTTGAGAGCTGACATGAATGCGGTGTGCAACACAGACATAGCCCAATGCTTTCTGATATAGCCCGTTGCCAGAACCTTCCTGCCATGGGATTCGACGACGGATCGGTCACAGGGGCTTATTGTGTACCCAGAGAGACACATACTGTACCATGTCCTAAGATGGAGGGGACCTCCAGGGCCTGTCGATTAGACCATCACATCCTTGTGCGGAGAGGCGAAATCAAGACATCTCAGATCAAGCTCACTTGAATCGGTGGAGCCTTGTTATAGAAGTAGAACTTGGAGCTAGGATAAAGATATCAGTTTGTAAGCTTTGGTTCCAGTACAAATACAGGAAAATGCTTCACAATGATCTCCTTGCAAATCTCCCAAGCTCGTTCAGATGGGGGATCTCTGGTTGACATATCTCTTAGCCAACGGACGGACTTTTCCACACTATATGTAAGTCTATCCGTAGCAACCAAACCTTTTCGCTGCTCGTGCTGCAGCTTCATGAGGAAAACAATCAAGGATTGCATAAGGTAGTGAAGCGTACACCACCAGGGTGAGATATCGCACAGCCAGGAAGTACTTGGGCAGTCAGGAAAGAGCGACAGCATCTCGTACGCCGCGTCGACACATGCATCGGCTAACTGCTCGCAGGGTCCACTGCTGCTGGAGAAGCAGATGTTTGGTACTATAGAACCGAATTGCCAGGCTTACTCGTTGCCTGATATAAGTATCACACCGCGCCGTCGGATCTTGGAACTGTAGTTCAGGTAAAAGTCGTAATGCCCACTCATCTAGTTTCGTGTTAAGCGACATGGTAATGTCTTCACGGATATTCCACAGTTCCTTGGAACCCGCAGGAGCAAATAGTGATTCAATGGACTGCCGCATCAAAAGCGTCAGTTGAAGAAAGAAAGAAGACAACGCGAAGTATCGGGTGCAAAGTCACCCTTGGCGTCTTGGTCTCTCTCTAGGCAGGTCCCCACAGCGACACGAATCGGAGATAGCTCAAAGCTTTGGGCATTCTGGCGCTGGAACATTGACAGTGGACTGATTCATTCAACTGAGATCTCTGTACTTTCTAGTTCATGCTAGGCCACTTACTTTCTGTATTGCCTCTTTCCCAACCGGTAGTGGTAGCGGGGCGGTAATGAACTCGATATTCACACTCGGGCCACGGCCAGTCTTGAGACACAGTGTGATGTCCAGCGTATATAGAGACCACCAAACCCAGCAGCGGTTCTCCTTGGAGACGGGAGAAATGTGTAGACTCTCGTTTCGAAGACGAATGCCCATTGTGATGGCTGATCACATTGACAAACCGTAGAACCTCCATGACCTAGCATAATTAGTACATGAGCCGTAGAGCTGTGAGAACGCATATCATACCTGTTAACCTGTCCTGTTGACAGGAGATAAAGACGTCAGGCCTTCAACTTGCACTTGTTGGAGATCTGGATGGTTGGCCAAGGCGAAGTCTGCCGTGTTCAGTTTCCAAGCTCGGCAAAAACATATCAGATCATCGTGATAGTCCCCCCTTCCACTGTTGTTGTACGCAAGACCCCTGTTTCTAGAGGCTATAGCGAATATCAAGTTCAAAATAGCTAACCACCTCTTCCCCGGTCTCACCCCTGCTTCTGAATAGAATGACCGGAACTGTTTCATGAACAATGTTCGGATAATAATCGGAAAGGTTTGGTATTTGGTGTGGAAGTAGTGATGGATCAAATCGTCAGCGATCTTTGGTGTTCCACCAAAGACATCGACGCTCATATCTATAGGGAGGTCACTCTCGTCCACCGAATAATTCATTGTCGTAATCGATTCCCCAAACATTTGCTGATCCTGAAGACCAGAATGTCATCCAGCCGTTGCTGGCTGGCTCTGTTCAAGCTCTCTCCTCAGCCTGTACAACCATGCTATTTCAGAATGTCCACCTCAAATTCCGGTTGCTTGGGATCTTAAATCACGATTGAAATCCTCTTCCGTAAAATCTGCCACTGCCTTCTGCGCATCTTTGTCCGAGCTGACGTCTTTATCCGAGATACTGGATGGTTGTCTTGAACCAGGCGAGTGACTGTTGATGGTCCCTGTGGCAATCTTCCGCTTTTAGTAGTGAGAGGTATCCTTGAGAATCAACATCTCGTACATTATTTAGAATTGCCTGAACGCGTCGAGCGGAGGCTGATCCAAGCTCAGGCTGTAATTCTTGCAATAATGTCTGACAAGCTTGTAGTTGGTCTCTGAGCTCCCGCAATTCCCTGGCAAAAACCGTTAGTAACGCAACAACTGTGATATCCGGATAAGAAGCACCTGTCTATTTAGCTGCCGTCGGGGTTCACGGTAAACACATTGAAGGCCTACGCTTTCACACTGCCTACAGACAGGCTGGTCCCCACTGCGTTTGCACTTTTGCTCTCGACAAGGTTGGCATGCCCTAGGTTGCTCGTGGATTACGTTGATCTTGTGGCGCAGCAAGTCTCGGAATTGGAACTTTGCCAGCCATGCGGTCGAAGGGCAGGAGGTAAGGTCTCCCACAGATTGAAATATCACGAGATCTCAGAGGGCGAAACTCGGTCAGCAGGGGGAAATGTCAGTAGTTACTGGATGGGAAAAGTTCCCGCCAATAGAATCGTTGTAAGCCCACATCGGTCAGACTGAACAATGTTCTTCCACGAGAGTCCGAGCCAAAGTTGACTTCCATAAGGGAAGGACGAGTGGCCTGCGTTACAGTTGTAGACATTTTTGTCCAAATACAGTAGGTCACGAGGTTGGCGAAGGCCAGCAAATCGTGGCCAGACCCAAACCCTCCTCTTCGGAATTTCCGGAACATTTACCCAGCCAATTGCCGTCCCCAGCCAGGCCGATGTTGTGGGCCAACTTTTCCTGCAAGGGCGTTATATAATTGGAATCTCTCCTGCCCCAGTCCCATTCTCGTCGTACTTCGTTCGATAAACTTGATTGCTGCCGGTATCACATGGTGCGTGCAAGCGTCTGCTTTATGGATATATACAGTGAGACGCGTGAGTTAGCTGCCATTTTTGCTTATCGAATTTGACTGAGATGGAGGCATATGTGACCTTGAACATGTATGAACTTCACTAACTTTTACGTGAAAGAGCTCGGTGCGATGTCCACGAAGAACAGTTCGCGTGCGCAGCCCAGCGATACTCTCCAAGCAACCGACGAAACATTCTGGGGGTTTGATCCTGTCATACCAGCATTACTCAACCAAAACATGCAGTCAATGAGAGAAAGGTCATGCATGCCGTGGCTTCACACAAATGTCTCGACCCAGAATGTCCAGCTGATAATTCTGGCCCTACCTGCAATGGAATGCTAACGACTCTCACGAATGTTGATAGCAAGAAGCAAAACTAGCAGGATCACCCCTAGGCCACAAGACCGAAGTACATGGTTTGGAGGAAGTTGTGGCATTTGTAGCCAGTCGCCTAGACTGTTTGTCTCCGAAAACTTGCCTCTCTTTTTTTTTTGTCTTGTAGTGCGGCTGCATGCGTCGCGCAGGGTTCGATGTGATCGGTCTGGTCGATGCAGCGGCAGTCGCCGGGTGGCCAACTCATCAAGTGTTTGCCGACAGCTGGATCCAGAATGCGTGACGAAATACTGCCGCAGATGAGGGCGGACTTCTAAGAAGCGGCGAGGTCAGCTACATCGAGTGACATCTTCTGGACTCTTACATATATTGCCTTGGCATTTAAGAAAAATGTCGGACACTTAGCCAATCCTGCGTTTCACGACAGCATAGTTAACGTCTTAAACAAGCGAGCCGCACCTACGAACGAGCCGCGCCCTTTCCAGCAAAATATCTGCTTTCTTCAATCAACGCGTCTTTTCTCATCACCACAATTCAATATGCCTCCTTCTAAAGAAACGCGTAATCAGATGGCTATTATAGCCATACAAGGCCAAATTAAATCAATTAAACGCGCTGCGGCACTCTAAGCTGTTCCTAAAAGTACCCTACGCTACCGGCTTCATAGCGCCAAATCACGATTGGAAACACGCGTCGATAATCATAAACTGACCGACTCTGAAAGGGAATTGCTTTTAAAGCGATTATTAGATGCAGATACGCGAGGATCTCCAATTCGACCCGAATTTCTACGTGAAATAGCCCAGATTTTACTTCGCAATCTTTTACAAGACCTTACCGCAGCTATCGGAACCAACTGGCCTTATAACTTTGTTAAACGCCATCCTCAGCTACGTACGCGATATACAAGACGTATTACCTATCAACGCGCAAATCAGGAGGATCCAAAAGTTATAGACCCGTGGTTTGAAGCTGTACGGGCGACTATTCAAAAGCACGGCATACATGAAGACGATATCTGGAATTTCGACGACACTGGCTTTGCAATGGGACTCTGCTCTGCTTCAAAAGTGATTACTGCAGTTGAAAGAAGCGAGCGACCGCGCAGAGTCATCCAGCGTAATCGTAGATGGGTTGCAGTTATCGAGACAATCGAGTCAAGAGGCGTGCGTACATCTAGCGCCAGTCGTTATACTAAAAGCAAGCTTCCAACAAGCTGCCTGGTTCCAAGAACCCAAGCTTGCTCGAGACTGGTGGATTTTTACTAGTCAGAATGGCTGGACGACCGATGAGATAGGTCATCTCTGGCTGAAAAATGTCTTTGAACCGCTTTCTAAGCACTATATGACTGGTGCAAAGCGCTGGCTTATTCTTGATGGCCATAGTAGTCATTTGACTGCTGAAATCGATAATTTTTACAAGCAGAGTGCAATAATCTGTCCCTGCATGCCTCCCCATATCTCGCACCTTCTTCAACCGCTTCATGTGGGTATATTTGGCTCGCTTAAAGAGGCGTATGGAAAGCTTCTTGAACATCGTATGAATGTCGGCAACAATCGTATCGATAAAGAAGACTTTCTATCGCTATATCCAGATGCACGCGATGAAGTCTTTACTATAGCCAATATTAACAGCGGATTTGAAGGAGCAGGGCTTAAGCCATTCATCCAGAGCATGTTCTTTCAAAATTACCTTCCGACTACGTACGCCTACACCTGTGCCATCACTAGCTGAAGGCTCAATTTCCTCTGCTTTTCAAACGCCGCAGAATCCTCTCCAATTAGATCGAAAGGTTTAAAGCCTGCAGAACAGTCTTAATAAAAAGCGGCAACTTTCTAGCAGTCCTATTGCGCATATTCGACATCTTCAAAAAGCGGCGCAAATGGCGATGCAAACGCAGCTACTTATAGAGCAAGAACTTAAGCGTGTACAGGCTGAAAACGGGCGACAACGTCAAAATAAGGTAAGAAAGCGTGCTGAAATAGGTAATGACCGCCTTCTTAATGTACAGGAAGGTGAAAATCGCGTTCAGCAGCTTGATATGCAGCTTAATGAGCAGCCTGCGGAATCTACTCCAGTGCCTCGTCGACGAGCTCCGCAGCGCTGTAGTGGGTGTGGGGTAGTCGGACATACAATTCGAAATTGCCCTAGTAGATGGCTATAATATCATGTATTTAATTAGTTAAATTCATGGCGTTGGTGGTTGAAAAGCCTCAGGAAGTAGGAGTTTTGGTGGAAAGGGCGCAGCTCGGTGGTAGGCGCGGCTCGGTAGTTGAAAACGTTATCTGCTAACGTTTCTCAGGCTTGAAAGGTTTAGGAAATTGTGGGAATATGCGATTAGGGAAATATACAGCCATCTGCAGAAGGATTTACCAGCCGAGACCCTCGAGGTACGTGAACGTATCCCCGCATTATCCGGGGACATTTTTCTTTCCTCTTTTGGCCATTGCCGCTTTAAGAGGGTGAGCCGGGTGAGTCAGGTGATTCGCTCACCCATTCGAGGTGATATACTCACCCATCCGTGGTGATTCTGTTGTGTTGAGTATCACGGTGGCTGAACCTTGCAGCAGGGATCGGAAGTGAATATATATATGAGGCATCCCGCCATGTAAAGATACAGCTCTTGAGAACAAAAAATAAAAAAATAATAATCCATCTTTTCTCATTCAACAGGTTATGAGCCCGGGGTTGCTCACCTTGAATCGGAGACACTACTCCTCGGTTTTCCCATTAAGAGCACCTACTGACTGAAATCGGATAACTTATTTGATTCTTCAGTGAAGAGGACAAACTCCCAACGATCAAGAGGGGGATAGTTTTGTGTGGGATGGACTCGCGATTTCGACAAAAATCACCACACCGCTGCAGATACTTCGGCAGACCAATCATAGCCTACAACATGTCCTCGCAGGAGACAACACACTACCACAGCACCAAGAAAAAACTCGACAAACGAATCATAGCCTACGACCCTTCCTAAGAGGGGATATCTCGCCACACCGCTACAAACATATCATACTGCCTGAGAGATTTGAAACAGCCTGCGCCCTTCAACATACCGAGATCCCTTTTGACTTTCATACCTTAATCTACTCGTGAAAGGGCGATATGCAGGCCATTCTAACCTATGACAAGAAAGCATAGATCTCACAAGGGACACAACTGGACTGACAAAGAGCTTAGTTTGGTGTGCTACCTTCGAAACGTCCGCCGTTGGCGCTTCACGCAAATCCAAAGGGCGAAGTTTCCATTGCTCTCTCGACACGCAGTCGGAGGGGCGTACAGAAAATTACCTCCGGAAGAACGCACACGTCGGGCACATGCTGTTGCATCTGTGATTGCCAGATCCCGCCGGACCACTACGCGCAATTCCCCTTGTCCGGCTCAACCTGCGCTCTTTAGTCTCGAACAGGGCCCGAGTCGCCTCAACTCCACGGAGACCGAGATCCGATATACACAATTGATCTCAAGTGGTAACAGCTCATCCCGGTATAATCTTCGGCCAAACAGACCCAGAACCTTCCCGGAGCGAAGCCCTCGATACACGGTTGATCGTGTCCGTTTCCCTTACTTCTTTGAGTCGTATCGCCGTTACCTCAGCCCGTGCGACTTACCAGACAGTGAATACGCCCCTCCATCACATACACCTACGCCAAGCTCGTCGGACCGCAGTCCATCCGTCATCTCCAATCTTCCTAGCCCTGCGTCAAGTCTAGAGCTCTTTGGGCTAGAAGCGCGCTCTCTTAACTCTTCAGACCGAGATTCCTCGGTCACTGCCGACTGAACTAACGAGGAGTCCAGTCCAGAGTTCCTCAGTCCTGTGGAGCATCTACGCCATGATGGACGCTGCGAGATTTGAGCAGTTTGGATTAAGCACATTCTATAACAACATCCCAGTTCTTGATAATGCCGGTGACTGGCTGAAATGGAACCAGAAGGTCAACGAGTTCCTTCGAATTTCCCCGGTTGCCGACGATGGAGAGGTGCCGCCAATTGAGGAGGACGAAGCACGGCAGTGGGCCCATCGCCAGAAATTCTACTCGGCGATGATCACAGCGAAATTGACACACAATGCGGCCCAGAGGATCAACGCCTCTGAGCTCTCACAAGTCCAGTCGCTTATCAAGGCTGTAAAAGACCATTTCAAACCGGAAGGCACTGGCACATACGTGAATCTCCAGCGACGGTACATGTCCCTCACGAGAGAAAAGTGTGGGAGCGCGCAAGCGTTGGGCGCTGAGATCCGCAAGATTCACGCTGAAAAACTTCTGCTTGACCCGGACTGTGTTACCTCCGAGATTGAACGAACGTTCTTCTTCTTGCATGCACTTGGCCCCGAGTACGAGAGCTTCCGCGACCATATCTTTCGACAAATGGACCTTGTCAATGAAAGGGATGCCGATGGCACTATTACGAGAGCGGCGCCCACGTTTGACTATATTGAGAACAAGGCCATTGAGGAAGAACATCGGAAGGGACAGTTGGGCAAACAACCCATAGACGGGCACACACTGCCTGCCCTCGCTCTCATCCGTGGACCCGGCGACAAGAAACTCATACCGTCACTGGACGGGACAACATGTCGAATCGAGATTGATAACGTTCCATACTGCTCCTTCTGCCGGAAACCCTATCATGTGGACTCCGAATGCTTCCGCAAGAACCCAAAGCGGAAGGATCAGACGAAAGACGGAAGGGGCCACAAGGGAAAACCAAGTAGTTCGCATACGGGCGCTCACAAGCCTTTAAAGAGACGGGCTTCCACTGATGATGAAGAAGATGATGTGGCTGGCCCGAAAGATCCAAAGAAGCCCACCTTCATGGCGACTCAGGTCTCTGAAGAAGATGTCAATCAAGCATTCGGAAAGAATGTGGAAAGCAACCTCGCCCTGCTCGATCACATCCCCTCCATGATGGCTGCCAAAACTCTGTCAATCCGTGATGCGTGGATCGTCGACAGCGGATGCGCTCAGCACGTCTGCAACCGCGCCTCAAGGTTTGTACAAATGGACAAGTACCATGGACCCCCACTGAGGAGCGTCGATACCTCCACGACTCCCTCAGGCGTGGGGACGGCAAATATTCTGTGCAATGTGCGAGGCCGAAAGAAATGGCTGGTGCTCGACAACGTCCTCTACGTTCCGTCGGCACACGCAAACCTCATATCGGTGCTCCAGCTTCTCAATCGAGGAGCCAAAGTTGAATTCTCAAGCCAGGGGGCCAGTATTCGCAACAAGTCAAACGGAAAGAACCTATACACAGCCAGCCAGTATCATGGAGTGTACGCACTCGATCTCTGGACAAATCTGACCTTTCCCGCCTACCACGTCAGTCCACAAATGACTCTGTGGCATAACCGGCTGGCTCACCTGAGCGACGCGAACCTGCAACGGCTGAAGAAGCAGGCCCACGGCGTCCGTGATATGGAACCTCGTCAGCCATGCAACCCATGTCTCCAGGGACGAATGATTGAAAAGCCTCACACCCGCTCGCGACAAAGCAGAAGAGGGGAATATGCAATGGAACTCCTCCACATTGACGTCGCAGGCCCATTTGATGAGGGCCTGGACGGCAGTCGCTACTGGCTCACTATTGTTGACGATTTCACAGGCTGGATCGAGATCATTCCGATACCACGACGACAGGAATATGTTGTCGAGTCACTGCGGTTCTTCCTCGACCACAATGAGCGGCCTGAGCGAAAATGTAGACGAATACGTCTCGACCGGATCCCCGAGCAAGTGGGAGAAGAGATGAAGTTCATACTGTTTTCGCGGGCAATCCGAGCCGAGGTCACAGGAGTCGATCAACACCAGCAAAATGGAGTTGCCGAGAGAGCCCATAAGACAATATACGATCGGGTTGGCCCTACGCTTGCACATGCGGGACTACCATCGAAGTTCTGGCCCGAAATTGCGCGAACCGCAGCCTTCCTGTCCAACCGGTCGCCCTCATCCAAACTGAACATGACTCCATATCAAGCGTGGTACGGCGACAAGCCGGACCTATCACGACTCCGAGTAATTGGATCCAAAGGGGAGTATTTGATTCCCCCCAAACTGAGGAAGAAACTCACAGGGCCAAAAACAAGGCCATGCATTTTACTAGGCTACGAGGGGAATACCAACTACCGTATCCTATCGGACGATGGACGAATCGTTGGGACCCCAAATGCTGAATTTCATGAAGTCCTTCAAGCTCCTTCCACAGAGACCAGAGAAAATGTGGTGGCCAAGGATAACGGACTACCTGCGGTCACGGCTGCTGCCGCAGGGGGGAGCGAGACGGTGGGACTAATAAACCAACCGTCGGTAGGCATACGGCAAGCATCCGTCCCCGCCTCGGGGCGCCAGTTATCGATGGCACCCCCGGAGCGGGCCCTACCTAAGTCGAGGAAAGATATCTCGCATCTTCGGCCTCGATCGAGTAACGATAACTCGCGAGTGCCACCCCAGTCGAGTGACGAAGACTTGCAAACACCAGCGTCGTCTCCATCGAGTGACGAAGACTCGCAGCCACCCGTTGCTGTACAGGGAGACCGGACCTTGTCGTCTGCACGGCGTGATGATACCTTTGGGGCTTCGGCAGATGATTTACAAGACATCGTCCAGAGGAATGATTCACCAACCGGCGGCGACCAGCAACAAGGCGACGCTCAACCAGGTCACGACCTAGGAGAATGGCAACTTTATCCAGAACTCCAGCGTGACCATCTAATTCATATGGTGCGACCAGAAGCACTAGCACATCATCCTGAACTGAAAATGCGCGCTCCGCAAGTCACACGAGATATGTTTAGTGACAGCGACGAAGAGCTTGCGCTAATGAACATACTTGAAGAATATGTTATCCCAACATTCTTAACGGTGGCTGCAAAGGAGACAGAACCTTTTGAGCCAAAGACTCTGCACCAAGCCAAGAACGACGCAAACTGGCTTGAATGGGAAAGCGCCATGCTTGAAGAAGTGAACTCGCTCCACCAAAACAAGACATGGGAGCTTGTTGATCCCCCGAAAGATCGACGGATCCTCAGTGGAAAATGGGTATTCAAACTCAAACGGGGACCGCATGGTGAAGTCATCCGCTACAAGAGCCGATGGGTCGTGAGAGGCTTCACACAAGAAGAAGGGGTCGATTATGACCAAACGTTTGCCTCCGTGGTCAAGCCAATGAGCTACAAAGCGCTATTCGCAATCGCAGCGGCGTTAGATCTCGAGATTGAACAGATGGATGTCAAGACGGCATTTTTGTACGGGTACATAGACCACGAGATCTACGTCGAACAGCCTCACCACATGACCGACGGCACGTCCAAGGTTTGCAAACTCCGAAAGGCATTGTATGGCCTCAAACAGGCTCCTCGGATCTGGTACCAGACCCTGACAAATTTCCTACGAAACCTGGGCTTCGAGCCGATCAGCGCGGATCTGGGCATCTTCGTCCGGAGTAACATGTACATCGCGGTGTACGTCGATGACCTTCTGATCGTAGGACCCAGCGTTGCAGAAATCAAGAAGATCAAGCGGAGCCTCCGAAATCGCTTCCAGATGACAGATCTAGGGCCATGCAGCTACTATCTCGGAATGTCCGTTCGGCGAGACCGTCAAAACCGGATACTGTACCTCAGTCAAGAAGCGTATATTGACAAAGTCGCTCAACAGTTCGGCATCAGCAGCGGCGCTCCCGTCGGCACGCCAATAGAAACCTCCCCACTCCCGGAGAACAGTCCGGAATACAACTGTCCTCCAGATCAAAGAGTCACATACCAACGTATCGTCGGATCTCTGATGTACATCATGCTTGGGACCAGGGGGGACGTTGCGTATGCCGTCTCAGTGGCGAGCCGGTACCTGGCAAATCCCGGACTGCAGCATATGAACCTCGCCCGGCGCATCTTGCGATACCTCAACGGGACCAAAAGCCTCCGGCTCACGTACAAGGGCCAACCCCAGATGCTGAAAGGTTTTACAGATGCAGACTGGGGTGGATGCCGTGGCACTAGACGTTCAACCGCCGGATATCTGTTCAATATCGGGAGCGGAGCAATTAGTTGGCAATCGAAGCGCCAAAGCGTCGTCGCCCTCTCGACCTGTGAGGCCGAGTTTCTTGGCCAGACACAAGCAACCAAGGAAGCCATCTGGCTGAGAAGACTTCTCAACGAGCTGAACATGAGCCAAGGGAAAGCCGCCACGATTATCTGTGGTGACAACCAAGGAGCCATCGCCCTGTCCTCGAACCCGCAATATCACTCCCGCACGAAACACATGGAAATCCAACGCAAATGGCAAGGAGAGGTGCAAGACTCTAGAACAGTGGAGCTGCAATACATCCCAACCACAGAGCAGATTGCCGACGGGCTTACGAAGCCTCTTGCGCGAGAACGATTTGAATGGTTTCGGAAAGGGCTTGGCATTGAATGATGCAGGCTGGGTTTGGGCAGACACAGGGCCATACGGGCACCCTTTCCTTCTTTTCCTATAAAAGGTTTTTGAAGGTTTTAACGGGGCCCTTCAACGCCGCGATGAACGGTCGCTGGCACCCTTGGTGGCGGTTGCCAGCGAGTGGGAGTGTTGAATATCACGGTGGCTGAACCCTGCAGCAGGGATTGGAAATGACATATATATATATTGCATCCCACCCTGTAAAGATAGACACAGCTCTCAACAAGACAACCAACAACAATCCATCTTTTCTCATTCAACAGGTATGGTCGGGTCGGGTCGGGTTTTTCGGGTGGGTTTTGCCAGTCTACGTTTGATCTTAGATAATTATTTTGAATACTTTCTTGATATTGTTAATTACTGCATGATCGTCGCTATTATGGGTACTTATTTTAATAGATTTATTGATTATTCTTTTGTAACGATAGTAGTAGCTGCAATAATTATTCTTATTAGTTAATTTCTTTAGTCTCTTAATATTATACTTTAAAGTTTTTTCTTATAAACGGGTCGTACGGTACCAGTGTTCTCTTTATTCGATTTTAATATTAGCTATGTCTTTTATTAATCGATAACTAAGTTATACTTTAATTTCCTAGTATAAGATCATATTTCTCCATCGGGAATATATTGAAGCTAATACACTCTATATATCTTTAAATAGCTATAGTATGAAATCCTAATTTAATTTTAATACATTTTTAATTCTTCGCTTAAAAGTTTTGAAATAGTTATAAACTTCATCTTAGAAACTCCTATAATTCCTTTCCTACCGCGTTAGAGTTGATTATTACTTAGGTTAATTAATTAGCGATAATAGCTTAGAATTTTAGAGAAAATCTATGTTAAGTGGTTGCCATTTAAGTCAGTCCCAAAGTATAGATCTTAATAAATGTAGTTATTCTTAACACTTTATCTAATAGCGTTATTAGTTCGCTTGTTAAATTGACTTATATATTTCTCTAGGTATTGCGGCGAGGTTCTCGTTATATATTTATAGGGAATTTTATCAAGGAATCTCCGGTATCTCCTAAATAATTTCTCTACTAAATACGAAAAGGTTGGGGTGGTCTGACCATTATAGACTTAGCTATAAGGCAACTTTCTGATAAGATAATAAACGACTATAATTATTTAGTTATGTCTTAGTAATCTAGGATATGCTGCGAGGTATTCCTACTAAAATTTTACGGGGTTTAAAAGGTATTATTATCCAATATAATTGTCAGACAGGAGCAAACCTACTATATGATACTGTATCGTCAGCGACCAGCTAGTGTGGCGTCACGCTTGTTAGCCTAGTGGTACAGTTTGACAATAATTAATATAGCTACTTAAACCGATTCGTACTAACCCGGCGTTTAATTTATTAAATCCTAGGATCTGTCTAAGCTGTGCGACCTATTGGTATAGTAGTTTAAATATAAGTCTAACTAGAGTCTACTGGTCTAAAAGCATAATAACCTTAAGATTCGAAATAGCGAAGATAGAAGTAAGGTTAAAAATATATATTTATATAAATAAAATATAGACAAATCGTACTAGTAATAGTAACCTAATAACTATTAATAATAGTGTTATTAAACGCAAAGAACTAAACAAAAATGATAAAGTTCTCTTGGCATCTACCTGCTTAATTAGATTAGTATTCAATCAGTTTGAAATTGTTATTTATAACCATTATGAATATTAACTTACTTACTAACCGTTTCGATACTTTTAAAGATATTAATACTACCCGTAACGCCGAATGATGAATGGTACAATTATACTAGATTAGATTGATAACGTATTATTTAAACATATAGAAGAAATTTGTTAGGTAAATAGACCTGACACGCTTTAAAAGATAATTAAACAAACTATTAAGATCGATACCTAATTTCAAAGGCGAACGAATTTGATATGACCAGCGTAATAAACGAAACGATAGCTATCGAATAATAATTATAGGCTAGTATGTTTTTAATACCCAAGATATATTAATCACTACAAACTAAAGCCTATAGTTAGAATTTAATATTACGTAATCGCAGCCTATTCCTTAATAAAAACGGGAACGGCGACGAAAAGAATGACTAGACTAGCAAAACCCACCTAAAAACCCGACCCAACCCCACCCGACCCAACCCCACCCGACCCAGGCCTGGGTAGGGTAGGGTAGTAGGTTCTAGATACCCACCTGGGTGATGGCTACCCAGGGTACCCTAGTTGGTAGTCACATGATCAAAAATTACCTCTATTAATAGGGATTTTCATTAAAATACCTATAAAACTTTTTTTTAAAAAAAACTCTAAATGTATGTAGATCACTGCCTAAATGGGTAATAATCTACATTTTTAGGGTATCTAGGGTACCCAAAATACCCCCGGATGGGTTTGGGTAGTAGATCTAAATACCCATTACCCACCTGGGTGGGTAGAACAAAGCTCATTACCCTACCCGACCCACCCATTTGCCAGTCTAAAAATGACTCTATTATAATTATATAGAATCCGGATACATGTCAAACAACTATAGCTAGCTTATATCAGTAAACAGAGTAGCGGAATCACAGTATCAAATAATATAGAATAGAATATTTTTTCGAGGGCTTTCCTAAAATCTAATAGGAGATTAGTTATAAGGAGAAAGAAATTTAATAGAATACTTTTCTGAATTCTAATTTCTATAAAGTTGATTATAATATATGTATATTATATTTCTAATAATAGGAAATACACTGTCTAAAAATCACTTCAGGAAATGAAAAAGTAGGTTTATCAAACCTCCATTTCTTAGAAATAATAGGGGAAAACAATAAAGCCGTAAATTCAACCGCGGAAGTAAGTCGAGGAGTATGTAGAATGAAAGTTAATAGTCAATTATAAAGAATTATATAAAGTGCTCTAGTAGAATGATTATACATAGGGTTAAGTTAGGTTGGAAGCTGCTTAAATATATAATGTTTTAATTTGGTTATTATTTTATTCAATTTATGGAAACCTCTTTTGATTTAGCTATTTAGTTATTCACTGAAATGTTAATATAAAGATAGTATTTCTTTATTCTGATTATCAAAGATCTCTACTACTTTATTTATATTCGGCTTCTTATTTAGTACAGATTGTACGATTTCGGACGGCATCCTTTCTTCAAAGATTATCAAAATTTCAGTAAAATTGCACTATCCCAGGGATAATTTTTTATTCGTATAGAGATCTCTAAACTTAAGTCTTTTATGAAATAAAATGGTTTAGAAGAATTACTATAACAATAAATTCTCGAGGGAGGGCTCCTTAGGAGTGTCAAACCTTGGGTCCCAATCCGTCTAAGCTGCGCGACCTGCTAGTGTAGAAGTTCAAGCATGGGAGTGACTAGAATCCACTAGTCCGGAGGAGCAGTGGGTGATACTTATCCTAGGAGCGGGGCGGCTCCTGTGCACAACGTTAAGGTTCGGGTAAACCAACACATGGCAACGAGTGTCCTTATATCCTTTTGATCCGATGATGATAGGTATGGTAGCTTGATAGCACTTGGGTGGGCGTTGCGATGCTGCTATCGTGAGATCGTGCTATCACTTCTGGTCTCGTGCGGCGCCTGCTAGGAAAGCAAGTACGTAGAGGTACATATATAAAGTATACTGTTTTTCTCTTCGTGGGAGCTTTTAGGCTGGTTAGATCTGGTTCTAGGGAAAACATTAAATATCATATACAATTTTAATATATCCTTTTTCTTCTAGAAATCGATATCAGCGTATAGATAATATTATCAAATAACTATGAAAAGATTAATCGCTTTCACTACTAGTAATTTCTCTAAGGATTCAATCTTGCTGAGGTGGATACGTTCGAATAAATTTATAGAATATATATCTTACTTTTTCCCTGCCCTCTTTATGTAGATGCTAAAGATACAAATACGCTTTATTAGTAAAGTTTAAATAAGCATCGAAGCGGGGAACACGGTAATAAAAATAACTATTTGTTTTTTTTGATTACTCGATTTTAACAACCACTAAGCTACGAGTGACCGAGAATCAAAATGTTAGAGTCAGGTACCGCGGGGGATGATTAATCAACCGCAGCCATATCACGTGATTACCCGCCACGTCAGAACCTGCGCTGGGCTTCCAACCCCTTTGGAAACCAGCGAACAGTTGTGTATCTATCTCATAGTCCTCCTCTACCGCAGCTATTCCAATACTACCTCCTTCCTCCTATTATCTGGTCCTCCTAGCACGTTAGCTCACCACCTCTAACACAAAATACTTGTTCTAAGAATATCTATTTTCTGACATAGTAGCTTTACAACAAGAAATCTAATATATATCTCACTAGAATTTTTGGCACCGCGGATCATTAATAATCAACTGTTGGGATTCTTGGCAACTACGCCACTGCGGGTGATGATTAATCAACCGCAGCCGTAACGTGTTTCAAGTACGAGCGTTCCACTACACGCGTTCCGGATATAACTAGAACTTTATCTATACTATGCCTCTTAAAAGCGCGTCAAAATTCAAGCAATTTAATAGAGAAAGAAATGAGACTTATATTTAGAATATTAATTCTCTAAGAATAAAAAGTTAAGTTAATTCGCGAAGTTTACAATTTGCTAAAGCTGCGCGCGTCTATAATGTACTGCGTACAGCCCTCCGAAGACGATTGAATGGCTGTACTTTTCGAGCAGAAACATGCGCTAATAACCATAAATTGATTCGAAACGAAGAGAAATCGCCTATACGATGGATTCTATCGCTAACCCAACGCGGAGCGCCTCCACTACCATCTCATATTGGAGAATTCTCCTTCTTAAGCGCAGTACAACCCTATTCAAACAGTCGGAAAGAACTGGATCGCGTACAAATCACTATAATGCAACACGGGGTCGCGCAGGAAGATATTTATAATTTTGATGAGACTGGCTTCGCTATGGGCCTAGTAGCCACTGCTCGAGTAGTTACTAGAGCTGATTCCTATGGAAAAGCACCTCTTGTACAACCAGGCAATTGGGAATGGGTTACTTCGATCGAATGTATCAACTCTACTAGCTGGGCGCTTCCTCCATGCATTATCTTCAAACAAATGGTCCATAGAGAGGGTTGGTATCAAGATTTCAAGCTTCCGCGCAATAACAGAATTGAAGTTAGTCCAAATCAGGCCTTCGTTGGCTCAAAAATGTCTTCATCCCTACTACTGCAAGCCGCACGACCGGCAAATACCGCCTGGACAGCCATGGCAGCCACCTTACGCCAGAATTCGATCAAATCTGCAGTTAAAATAATGTAATTCCGATCTGCATGCCTGCCCATTCTTCTCATAAGCTTCAACCGTTGGATGTGGGCTGTTTTGCGCCTTTAAAGAAGGAGTACGGGAGCTTGGTGGAGCAGAAAGCGCGCTTAGGAATCAATCGTGGCGATGAGCTTGGTATCTTAGATGCTTTCCCATAAGCTCGCGAACGCGATTTTCAAGCAAAATCTATTTGAAATAGCTTTATAGGCGCTGGCCTAGTTCCATTTGATCCCAATAGGGTGCTCAGTCAGTTGGAGATCCAACTAAAGACCCCTACACCACCAGGCAGTCGATCAACCGATTCAGCGCCTGTAACGCCCTATACTGCTAAGCAGTTGGAAAAGCAGGCATCTGCTATAAAATTGCTAAGGGAACGCGTGTGCAGCGCTTTACCCCTATTAGGGGTGCGGTTGGACGAAAGTTTAAGATGGCCTAGGGCAATTCCAGCAGGTGAATGAAGGCGATGAAGCTCAAGATACACTTCCTATAGATCCAGCGCTTTCTATAGTTGGACCGCGCGTATGAGTGCCATCGCAGTATTCTAACTGCCACATTGTCCTAAACCACTTAGTAATTAATTTTTGAATAGAAATGCAATTGTTTGGTTGATAAAGTCTCTAGAATATGGTCCATAAGCTGGAATTGGCGGGTGGGTGGCCACTAGCTTGGGAAATACGTTAATTTTTATTTTTATCGTTAGATTGATGCGGAGCGCCTCCCAACCCTTCTATATATAAATATTCTCTTGACTACGCGCGATTCTATACTACTTATATAATCGGCGAAGATTAAATTCCTAACTTTATCAAATAATACGAAGAGGTAAAATTATTGTTAATAAGCGAGATATAAAGATTAGAAAGTTATAATAATTTAACGGTATATAAATCATTGTAATGTAATATTAGATTATATAGAAAGATATTAATAATTTTTGAAATATACCACTAGGCCAAAAAGCGTGACGCCACACTAGCTGGTAATAATACAGTATCATATAGTAGATCTGCTCCTGTCTGACAATAATTGTAACGAGATCGGCTTTATTATAGGCCTAGTAACTATCATTTACATAATTATTAAAATTAATTACTATAGAAAACCTCTCTCGTATAGCTAGGCAATTGGAAATAGGTTATTGTAATTAAATATATATAATATTGCTATATTAATTTTAGTTGTTAGCCGCTATCTCCATATATTAATTCTAAGAATATAATAATAACATCAAAATCAATCCTAATAGATAAATTACTAATGAATAGACTTTCGCTAGTTAAAAAATCTCTTTATCCCTACTATTATAAAACTAGTAAATACCGCTTTTTAATTTTAGTTATATATAGTAGCTTAGTATCTACTTACGCCTGAATATATAGATTCTTTTTATAAACTCTAATTATTGTCAGATATAGGCTATTTTACGCCTTCAAAATATATATAAATATATATATAAACTTAATAGAATAGAAAATACATTTATGAATTAATTATATCAATGAAATTAACTTTTAACTATCTATTTATCAGCCCACGAACGCGCTATGTTTTTTGAGCGCTGGCGTGGTTCTATTCAATTTAGATAGGGTGCTGAGTCAGTTAGAGGTTCGATCAAAAATTCCTGAACTATTAGATATTAATTAGTTAATTTAGCGCCTAGAACACCTATACAACTAGGTAGCTAGAAAAAGAGATATCTATAATATAGAAATTATTTAGGGAACGCGCGTATAGTCTTTTTCCCTAAAGGTAAAATAATTAAAAACTATACATTAGCGCCTAGTAAAATTATACATAAAAAAAGCGACAACGTTCTAATAAATAATAAGTATTTATAGAAAGACTATATATTTAATGAATCTAGAGCGATTTCAATATAGAAATAAAATTAAGAAAGTTTAAGATATGCTTTTTATAAATCCTACTCTCTCTATAATTGGGCCGCGCGTACGAGCGTCGCCGCACTATAGCGATTATAATATTATAGAATATAGGCGGTTATAATATTTCAATTGGGCTTCTAAATAATTTTATATAAAAATTCAATTATTTAGTTGGTAGAGGGTCTAGTATTTGGTCCGCGGGCAGAATTCAGTAGGAGGTGGCCCGCTCGTCCGTATAAGTGTTAAGGTATACGATATTTCATCGGTGAGTCGGCTACCTCTATATTTTATATTATCTAGTCATTTTTGAGCTTTATTATCTTAAATACTATTGGTCTATAAGATATACAAACTAAACTACTTAGAAGTATAACGTAATATATCCTACGTAGAGATATATGTTGGACGCCCTGCCGATCGACCATATAAGTCAGCGCTTACGTGACCGGTGAGGCCGTATAAAGCCCTATACTACTAGGTCGTTTTCCATTTCTCTCTTCCTCTTCCTCTCCTATCTAATCTATTTGAAATTTTTATGAAGTTATAAGTCTCTCTAAGTGTCTAAAATATTAATGTATCTATTTTAAATTTTAATGTTTTATTAAAGAACATACCGCTACTCTATTCCTATATCTTTATATATTAATTTAGGCTTATCGCCTAAACAAAAAAATACATTTAAATTAGAATCTATCAATATATATATAGGCTTTAAGAACTAGATCTTATAGCTTACCTATATTTAATTAAAGTTAAAGGTATTCAAGCTCGCCAGTTTTATTAATATAATAATTTCTATATCTAAAAAATTTTTAACTACGAGATTTAGAGAAACTATACTAATCTAGTATAATTATAGTTTTTTAATCATTTATATAACAGAATTATTTATGAGATATAGACCTTATCTACTCCGCAGAAGTATCCCTATGAAATTTTCAAATAGTAAAGTAGATAATAATAAAAACTAAATATGAAATAGTTTATAAGTTATAATATGTCGCTTAAATATCAAAATTAAGTAGTTTATTAACGCGCTTATTGATAAATTAAGTTATCTCAATAATATAAAAATATATATTTTGCCGTATTAAATAACTACTATCTTGATAAAGAGTGTCGAAAAGGCAATACCTTTATATGATAATTCTAAACTGATTAGTATACCCGTAGACTCTACCGAAAAGAGAATAGAATCCGATTGTTATACTGTTATTTGAAAAAAATCGAAACTAGGCAAAATATATAATTCTAATTTCTATATCTATAATATAGGAAGCTCTTAATATATTAATTAGTTTTATAGTTTCTGGTCTTATATTTTTGAAGACTAATTATGTAATTAATATTATAATAGTCCGCTAGATAAATTAATTTTTCCAAATCTTATCTAATATGTTTAGTGTTGGATAGTCTCCTGCGGAAGATCATTCCATGCCTTCTTCCATACTTGCTTTCCAGTTTTTTATCGCGAGGCGCACCTTGAGATGTTGTACGCTTTTTAACCAAAACCAACATGGCTCAATAGCGCTAAGATCCGGTGAATTGCCAGGCCAATTCATAATCTTCTGAACCTGATAAATATCGTATATACGTTTCTGAATATGATGACGATGAGCAGGGGCGCTATCTTCGAGAATTATCGTATTTGGGCGTTCAATTATGCATTCTTTTGCGAAAAAAATAAGAAGAGGCTTTAAAACTTCCTCTAAAAAAAGGAGATATTAGTAATAATTCAATAAGAATAGAAGAAACTAACCGTCTGGTATTGATACCAGTCAATTCCGCCTTTTCCTTTGCGTATAAGCTTGCCATTTTTCTCATGCCCAACTCCATCGAGGCATACGTCCGCGACTAGGTCGTATGAAGTCGATTCATAGCAGTATTCATCTCCCATTCTTCTCTGCACAGACGCTCAAGCTCACGATTTAAAGCTTCAACTTCAAGCTCTGCTTGCTTTCTCATTGCAGCTGTTTCCGGTTCCCATACATGCAGAGGGCCTTTCTTGTCGTATGTAAAGCAGCCCCATACCATAAAATCAGAAGAAGCTTTCCAACGTTTTCGTACAACGGTACGGTGATGTCGATCTCGAATGGTTCTCCAGACTCGTACAGCGCCGCGGCGGTTGCCAAGAACAACAGCAGTTTCGTCAGTAAATATCACATGTTTCCAGTCGTCTAAGGTCCACGACTGATGTTCTAGGCACATTGGGGACGTCTAGTACGCGCAGCTTCAGTTAGACCAGGTTTCCAAGAGAGTTTGGCAATAATAAGGCCATGCTTATGAAGAGTGCGTAAAATAGAAGAATAAGATATACCAGCTTCAAGTGCAAGAATTTCCGATGATTTTTCACGTCCTGCGCGGTCTGCAGTAACTGAAGAAATTATAGAATTCTCTATAGCTTCACCAATTGCTTTAGGCAGTCCTGGATGCTTGCCATAAACAAGTTCAATTTTTATACAGGGGTTTTCTTCTGGCGGATAACCACGCTCCTTGCCCTTATTGATAAGATTCCATATGGTACGAGGCGAGATTAAGGAATTCAGCAATTCGCTTAGGTTCCCAGCCAATGGCCCATAGGGTAAGGACTTGGACGCGAAGTTCGGTCGAATGATATCCCCGCGAGACATTATAGAGGTATATAGAGAGGCAAGGAGGAATAAAAAAGCGCCTTCAAACTTTAAAATTCGTCAAAATAGATGAGTAGCGGTCAAGGTAGTTAAGATGTAGAGGTTGAGGTGGAGGTTGAGAAAGCAGCTATTATTATTATGTTTACGCGACGTGACAGTTGCCGTAGTAATTTATTAGGTATGTATAACCGCCCCGAGACACTTTTCTTACTAGCGCCATGCCAACACTTTTGGTGTACACCTCCATATATACTTTTTTCGTTTATCTCTCTAAGTAGAGCTCTATATCTTATTAATTAATTTTATTGATTTATACTATTTTCCCGCTTAATCGATTAAATCCCCGAGATATTAAACTCTCTAAGAAATATGATAGTTTTTCAAAAGATCCTGTCTGACAGACCCGGAACCATTATCTAGCTAATTTTATCGAATTCCTTTATTTTCATAACCTTTTCATAGGTAGCGCCTTTATACTCTTATTCAAATCCTATATAGGTTATTATATAAATACAAATAGATTTAGAAGCCTAGGCAATTGGGTAAGTAAATATAAATGATAAAACCTACTTTAACTGCTATATCTTCCTTTGGCCGTATAGAATATAAGATAGAGATATTTTAATGAAAATATAAAAAGAGGCGTAACCTCTGAGAGGCTTATATATAACATAAGAGCGTAAAGTAATAATATAAGCTCAATGAATCCCCTTCCTTCAAAATATAGATGATACTAATATAGGAGTCGTTAAGAAATAAAGCCCTTATTATTTTTGCGGGGTGTTAGGGGAGCATAGTGAGAACTTAGGCAGTTACTATCCTTAGCTAGAAGGTTAAATAGTTAATAAAAGTTTTTCTAACCTAATAAGATCCAATTTATATATTTATTAATTATTTTTAGGGCTGTACTTTTTGATGTATAAAATATTTAATAAATTAAGTATAGGCATAACCGCGGTAAACGATATATTTATTCATTAATTATTTAATCTTATAACTAACTAATCTTATAACTATTTAATCTTATAATTATTATCTTTAATATAGTAAGCTATAGTACAATACCATTGAATTAAAAGGTTGATATAAGCTTTAAATAACATATCATTAAAGGTATATCTTTAAATCCCTTTTTGAAATTATCCTTCAATATTGATATTCTATACTCTATAGGGGTCAGATGGTGTATGTTAGAACCTCAGGCACCGCGGGTGATGATTAATCAACCGCAGCGGAGGATTAGTCAACCGCAGCTATATCACGTGACTTTCTGCCACGTCAAAACCTAACGCTGGTCTCCCCCCTTTAGGAGACCAGCGAACAGTTGTGTATCGATCTCAGGGTCCTCCTCTACCGCAGCTATTCATCAATCTACCTCTCTTCCTATCACCTGCTCTATCTTAGCACGTTAGCTCACCACCTCTAACAGATAATCAACCGAACCCTGCAACGAAGAGACTGGCGACTTATCTATATGTTTAATCTCAAATGTAATAAGGGGTACTTAAATACTGAATCTAATCAGATAAACCATATAAACTCAAAACATATGAAAAATTCTTAATAGAAGACTGTTTTTTTATTATCTACTTCTAATTTTCGATATATAACTTGATTTTTTCTTAGAAATTATATCTTATGGACTTTAAATAGTCTATAAAATACTAACTATGAGGTTAGATATTGAGATCTCTCTCTATTTATATATCTCTAAGCACCTAATTATTATAGAGAAATAGTAGAAGTTAATCTAGAACTTTCCTATAATAAAAAGACTATTTAGTTTATATATAAACTATATCTTTTCCCCAGAACAAGATATAAATTATAGATATATCTAGATTTGGAATCTCTTAAAAATTACTCCTAAATTCCAGTATATTACCTCTATAAGATTAATCTGAGTAAGTTTATAACAATTTTTAGAATATATAAATATAGATTCTATCTTTAAAATATTAATTTATCTAGTTTCATCGTTGAGGTGAAGCAGACCGACTCCCCGAAACAAGTTTTAGGTATCTAGATATTAGGCAAAGAGAACTTTTTTTAGTTAAATTAATTATTTTAATAATAATTAATAAAGGGATACAGGCTTTAAACTATATATTAATTAATTATTTCTAGAGGTAGTATCTCGAAAATAAATTCTATTTAATTTAGAGGATTTTATAGATCTCCGACTAAAATTTCGAAATAAATTAATTTTAATAATTTAAGATAATATTATTAGAGAATTTAATTTAGAAATAAATATATTTAAAGAATGATTATACTATTTCTTTCGCTATGATAATCTTATAATAGGGGATAGATATCATATATATAAAATAGCGGTCTAATATTATTAAAATATTATTATAACCGTTCCCTAATTTTGGTAGGGATTGAAAATCTATCTTAATATAATGTTTTAAAAAAAATAGTAAAAAAATTTAATAAATCCGGCAGAAAATCTTTCTAAATCTTAATATAGCTATATATAAAATATTTATCTATATATCTCCTAACGTTCTAGTTCTAAATCAGTTACTAATATTAAATTTTAATCAAATTACAAAGTTTTCGTACGGCCTACATACGCCGTAAATAATTATTAATATATTTTATTTAATAAGTAGACGCGTAGGTCGTTATTAAAGATTATTAATTAATTTTGAAAAATAAATAATCTATTCTATAATATATATTTCTTTAGATTCTCGTATTCTTTTTTCTATGATTTCTCTAAAACTAAATATTACTAGTTTACCTCTAAAGCTCGGTTAATAATATACAGGATATTATTGATGGATATAATCTATAATTTTTATAGAATTTTTAAATTTAATTAATCTTTCTAAAAAAGACCTATTTTTGACTGTATTCTATATTATTTAATATTTAATTTTTTTATTAAAATATCGGTTAGAGTATTCAGGCTAATATTTAATTAGAAAATAATGTTATAAATAATTTATTCTATTAAGCTTATCGAGCGCTTAACCTCTTTATTATTATAAAACATTTTAGGGTTTAATAATCTATTAGAATTTCAAATTATTTTATTTATTATATTTTTTTAAGCTCGGCCCGCCACTTTTTAAAGACTATAATGATAATAAATAATTTTTATTATAAATATTATGATTCCGTTCTACCTTATTTATAGTTTTTTTAATATTTATATATTCTATATTATAATTCAAAGATAGTAAGATTTTCCGACTCCGGGGATATTTGAATTCTATAAAATTTCTATTAAATATTAAATTGTATATAGATTTTAGTATACTTTGATTAGTCTATAATTTTATTAACGAAATTAGATAAAGGTCTTTTTTATTAAAATATTTAACTTTCTGTAATTAATATAAAAGCGTAACTCTCCGCCTAGTTTAATTGCTATAAAAATAAATAAGGTAAAGAATACTAAGCTAAAAATAATAAATTTTTTTAGAAATTTTTAATAATATAGATTTATATAATTTCTAATTCTTCTATATTTATTTTATAGAATAACGCTATTCTATAAGGCATATCCTTCTTTAATTAAATTTTATAATTATTAGGATATTATGGTGGTAGCGTATCCAAGGCTTTTCTAAAAAAAAATTTAAAAATTAGAATATTTTATTAATAGTAACTACTTTATTTCCTATTCTTCTAAATTTATATCTATCTTTTCCTTGATAGCCTTTTTAATAATATTAAATAAGGTTATAAGGGTCTCTATCTAAAAATATTAATAGAAGCCTACTACTCCGATTAAAATAATTTTAATTTAAACAGGTTATAGGGATTTTCTTAAAAATTTTTAATAGAATTTGATCCGGCTATTATTCTTAATAAAATTAATTAATCTTCTAATTTATCATTCTAAGCGTATGCCGTAAATCTAGCTATTAAATATACTAGATAAGAAATTTTAATTATCGGTCTTTTTTTAATTTCCGATCCCGATATATAATATTATATTAATATTTCTAATTAATGTATTATTATTCTAAGAGAATACGCGGAATTTATTAGGTTAATTTATTTTTTATTGTTTTAAAATTCTAAAGATTTCGGCTAGATTAAGTTCCTATTCTAATAATTAAATAAAATATTATATTTAGTAAATTATATCCGCTTTAATATAATATTTTAATTATCTAAATTAAAAATTAAAAATAGAACCTTTAAAAAATCTCTTATTAGTAGTTAGATTACGGCGAATTGTATAGATAAAAAATATAGTTAATTTTTTATTAAATTCTGTAATAATTCGGGTAGGTTTTAGAAAAGTTGTTAAAATATAAAAAACCTTTATTAATTAAATCGCGAATTATATGTAGATATTAGTTTTTAACTCGATAAGAGTTTAGGTAGGAAAGGCGATTATAGTTTAAAATATTATTAATTTAAAGGTAAAACTATCTACTATATATCTTAATAATTCCCTAAAATTTATTATATTCTAACCGATTTTAACTTCGCCTAAAGAAAAGTCTTCCTTTAAATAAAATTATTTTCCTTTTTTATATCAGGTTCGCGCGCTTCCTCTAACGTTTAAATTTTTATAATAGAAATAGAGGTTTTTTTTAGAAATAATCCCGATTAAAATATCTAAACTAATAATATTAGAAGTATCTATTTTTCTTTATATATTAAATTTTAATTTCTATATTTGAATAGATATCTTATTTCTTAGTCTTAACGACAGTTAGGGCTTCGTTTATATAAAAAGTAGTAGAGCGGTCATTATTAGAGATATTTCTATTTTATTTCTTTTTCTAAAAAGTTTATTATTTAGATCTGAAAACTGTATATATTTATCTATAAATTAGTCGAATTCTATATTATTAATATTAAAATAGGTTATAATTAATCTTGACAGCTTTAGTAGAAAACATATATATATATATATATTTAGAAGCTCTTATTTATCTTAACCTCGACTATAAAATAATAGAAATTAAAGACAAACTTATAAAAATTTTCTCTAAAATTTATTTTTAAATTATTATATTAATATCTTATATTCCTCACTCTATTCGAATTATTAAAACTATCTTTAAATATTTTAATATATTTAAAATATCCCTATAAATGTTAGTCGTATCTAATTAAAATTATAAAATAAGATATTAATATATATCTCTTTCGTATTAACTAGCTATGTATACTATATATAAATTAGAAATAATATAATAATCCGTATTCGCCTTTAACTTCTATTATATAATTCATTTTTAATTTTAAAGGTGATTTTTTTACCGTCGTTAAATATTAAGGGACTAGGAATCTTAATCGACTTCAAATATAATTAAATTTATAGAAGAAAGCTTTAGATCTTTAAAAGAGCTATTCTATTAATTTTATTATACAGTAAATATAATCTTCCTTTAGAATTTATGTATTTTTTAAAAAATTTAGTAAGAACGGGACTTTATTCGAACTACTAAAATAATTTATTATATTCTTCAACTAATATACCCTCCTATAAAAACTACTAATTTCTTTAATAGGTACCTCTACTTAATCTTCTATAGCCTTAATCTATCTAAGTAGACGAGTCTATAATTTATCTTAATTTAATTAATTAGATTTAATAATATTCCTTTAAATACTTAATTTACTCTACTCGTTATTTATCTAAGGTAGTTCGGGGTATCTAATTAAAAAATATATTAATATTCCGGATTAGAATTCGGTCGTACCATTATAACTTTAATAAAGATTTTCTTTTTTTAATTCTAATTTAATCGGATCTTAGTGCAAGGGGTCCCTAATAGCGGCAACTAAATTTAATAGAGTAGATAATTGCGTATATTAATCGGGGCAGAAAAAAAGATAGAAATTAAATATAAAGCTTAAAATTATATGAAAACTAGGCAATATTTAATAGAAATTGATAATGTTAGTGCTAAATGATGAAAATTTTAAGCCTAGAAAAAAAGAAACGAGAAAAGGAGGTATAGGTAGTAGGGCTCCCCTATAGTAAGTAGGCAAATAACTAATATAATTAAATAGGTTAATTAGTTAGATAGTGCAAACAATCTCCCATCCTCCCCTACCTCGCCGTCACAATAAAACGTTTCAAAAATTTTAATTATAGATTTTATTATAAGTCTACCGCCTAGTTTATCTAGTAGAGTCTATAATACGATATCAATAATAGGAGATATATTTATTAAATGCGCTATATATTTGCCCTATAATATATCTAGTCTAATAAAATTACTTTATAAAAGGATAGTACTCTTATTCAACATATTAAAGTATATATTATCATATAGAATGAAAAGGCAAATATCTACTATATTTGATCTCTAGATAGATAGAGAGATAGAATTAAACTTTAAAATATTATGTAATATAATATCATTTGTATATAATAATATGTAGTATATTTTATTGTTAAGGAAATATTAAAGGCCCTAATCAATATTTTACCTAAACTTTAACATTAAACTCGAACCGCCAGAAAATACCGCTTTAAAAGGTAAAAACGAATTTAAATATTCTAAAAAACTAAGGAAGCTATTAAAGATATATTAAAAAGATTAAAAAAATTATAATAGCGTAATATAATAAAAAAAATAAGTTAATTAGTTTTTAAAATCAATAATTAGTATTATTAAAAGTTAGAAGTATCTTTAACGACTAAATATTAAGCTAGATTACTATTATTTAGAACCTTTTTTTATTATTGATATATAAAATCTCTAATTTTATAAATTATAATTATTACCGCGATACCGCTATTTATATCTAATCTTCTATATATCTTTATTTAAACTATATTATTAAAGAGAATGTGGGATAGTCGAACCACCGCCTATATTTATAAATAGCGAGGAAGAATAGGTTATAAACTATATTTTAAATAAAAAATAGGATAAAAGTAGCGATAAAATTAGATATTTAATTTATTAGTTAGGCTATTTACTAGACGAGAACTTATAAAACCCTTAAATCATATAAATTATAAAAACCCAATAATTTTTTAAATAATTTATTAATAGAAACCGCATGTATCTATTTATCTGCGGTTTCTAGACGCAATTATTTATATAAAAATAAAATTTTTATCTATTAATCTATAAGATACGGTATTATATACCTAGTAAAATCCTCCTAGGCGATGATAGAATAGCCTACGCGGCATCTAAAATTTTATTAAAGATAGAGATTAATAGGGGACCGTGCACGAAAGAGTCCGCTATTTATTATTTTAGATAGATAATAGCTATTTTAGCTAGCCCGGCTGGAAGTATAGGACCTATAGATTATTTTATAAAAGAATAATATTATTTAAACGACCCTAATATAGTTAAAGATATTATAATATAAAAGCCGCCTAGAACCGGCGATATATTATGAGAATCTCCGCGGTTAAACCCGCGTACTAAAATTCTATTCATTATTATATATTCGCAGCTTAAATAGTTAGAAAAGTTTCATCGGGCGGTAAGTATAATATATTATTAATAATAAATAAACTATTATAAAAGTGCGTAGAACGATGGGTATTAATTATAAATCATAAAAAAGATAAAGCGGCAGGGGCGATTATAATAATATTTATTTTATAATAAATATTGATAAATCTATCTTATAAAAATTCATATAAATCTATATAAATCTACTGCTATTATAGGTTAAAGCCTATAAATAAAATTATATTAAAATATTGGAAATAGCGCGTTAAATTAGATAAAATAAGTAGGAAATTATAGGTAAAAATAAGAAGGGATTAAAATCCACGTCTATATAAATTAATTATATAATAATAGGAACCGCCGCTAACGCGCCTCTATAATAGAAATTCTATATAATTAGCCGTGAATTCGGCGTATAAATAAAAAGTTTAGAGAAGAAGGAAAAAAGAAGAAAAATTTTTTATTACAGGTAATTAGAAATCGCTGCCTTAATAACTACTAATATAAATAAATTAGGTAAATATTATATTAAGGACGCGCCTTATTATAATAATGTATTTTCTAATTACAATAAAGTAGTAGCCGGTAGCCTAAAATATATTGTTATATAATAAATAAGCGGCGAATAAGGCGCCGGATAAAATTTAATAAGAATTTTAAATATTAAGCGCGGTATTCATCTATTTTAAATCATATAAAATTATATACGCGTTATATAACTACTATATTTAATAGATTGTAATTACTATTATACCACGCGTTAAATAACTATTATATAAACTATTTAAGTAATTTAACGCTGCCTTTCACTTAACGACACAAACGCAGTCGACAATGGCCATGGCGTGGAATCCCATGATTCCTTACAGACCGTCAATCCACCCATCACTCGAGGAGGTCGAGGAAGACCTCCCATCCGAAGATGTCGATTGGCCAATACACAAGGCTGGATGAGATATTATAGCTTAGTTACTTCCTAATATTAGATTATAAGGCGATAGCCTTCTAGAAAGGAGAAGATAGTATTAAAGCCTTAGTATCGTGGGTAATCATTAATTAGCCGTAGTAAAAAATTAGTTAACTATAACTATAATATATATTAGACCCTTTTTAAAACCTGCGCTAGACTTCTAACTCATTAAAAAAGACTAGTAAGTAACTATATATCTATCCTATAGTCATTTTTACTATAGTTATTTAATATATTACCTCCTCCTTCTACCCTCTAGTCGTCCTAACACGTTAGCTCACCACCTCTAACATTATTATAGGATTTCTAATAATTTTTCCGGTTCTACGATAGGAATTTCTTCCTCTAGCCTTTTTTAGAGTTACATAATTTTTTATTAATTGACCATAGGATTGACGTCTCTAAGCTATAGATAGTCTATAATAATATTATAATTCTATATTTCTATTATATCTAACATTTATAGTATATAGTTACTCGTTCCCTTAATATTAACTATTCTAATTTAGAATTAATACCCCCTATAGGATAGTATATAGTATCTATTTACCGCATAGATATATTATAGTTTAATCTTTAGCGGTAAGAGATATTATTTAACCTATTTTTAATTAAATAAATTAGCATGAGCGCCGCTATCTACTAATATCTATATTTTTTTAATAGTTTTTAAATATTAATATTTTTATAGTAATTTTTATAAAAAATTTTTAAATATATTTTTTACGGTTAGACCTAGGGCCCTCGCTACCTTTAATTCTAAATTTAATCATTTTTTAGTTCATTACCCCTATCTTCCAACTCAAAAATCCTTTTTTAAATTTTATATAATTAGGCGCGATATAACCGGATTAATCGTAGTTAAAATATACTAGCTTTGAATAATCTTTTTTAAACCCTTTTTTATATTTTCTATAATTATTAACTTAGTCTCTATAGTCCTCGGGTTTATTCATCTGATAAAAATACTAAATTTAAGATTCGTATACAATTTTCCGGGTAGTTTATCTAAGAATTTAAAATCTCTAGTTTTTTTAGGACCGCCTTCCTAGAGAGCATATTCTCTCTATATTTATAGTAAAATTTTAGCCTATAGATAGTTCTTCTATTAATTTTTAATAAAAGTTTCGGGGAGTTGCGCTTTCTATTAATAAATATAGATTATTAGAGCCTTTATCAACGAATATTTTTACTATTGAATATTATAATAATACCATTAATTTACTTTTTTAAGTAGGTTTTCTAGGTCGTTTAATTATTATAATAGGAAATTATAGAAATATTCTCAAATTATTATATATTATAGTTTATCTACATATTAGCTCTACTAAAATAAAAATATAATTTTTAAATAGAAGACTCTTTCTAAATCTTTAATACTAAGTAAGGATTTCGATTTGGGCAGACGGTGCCTTTTTCGGCCCCAAATGACGCCAAAAATGGCCGCCCCGGCCCATCCACTGACTCAGCCGCCGTGCGCATAAGAACTCCAATTTGGCCACGCACCAGGTTCCTGGTTCCTGGCCCGTGAATAGAACCGCGCTAACACAACGACCGCTGAAGCGGTTTGCTGAGCGATGCCGCAGCGACACTCTTCGTCGCCTTTCGAAGCCAGACGCTGAGGAAGGGAGCCGAAAATGGCTCCCCCTCCCAGAGTGAAGCACACTCCCTACGGTGGCCTTTTTCCATAAATGACGAGCTTCTTCCCTCCGTTCGTTCCTTTCGTCGCGGCCCTCAGCCATCCTCCCTTCTTCCCATCCCGTTTCCCCTTCATTGACAGACACCTCGTCCTGGTTCTACATTCGCTCGTTTCCTTCTTTTGCCAGACCGTCCGTCGGTTCCTCTTCCGTGACTCATGGCTCGCCGTCCCCGTGCCTACGCTGGCCGTAGCAGCGACGACGACGAAACCGCTAGCAGTGCGTCGTTCCGCCTAGACTCGGATGACGCCGTCAGTGCGGATTTGCAGACGGATGTCACAGATGTCACAGACGACTCCGATGTGCCTCCCCCCACTCGCCGTAAAGGCAAAGGTCGACCCCATCAGAAGCGCTCTAGGCCGAGGTCTTCGGGGAGAAAGGCTCACGAGAGTGAGAAAGGGTTTCCTTCTCTAAGCCGCCGAGAGACGGACTCCGACTGCAGCTCTAGTGACGATGACATGAATGTCGACGCTCGCTGTTCTCAACGTCCTGGGCGACGATATTCCCGAGAGAAATCTCGAGCACCTGCTGCCCTGCCAGGGCCCTCAAGACGGACCGACGATGCGGACACCAGCTCCAGTGACGATGACTGCCGCGACAGTGGCTCCGATAGCCACTCTGACACGGACCCTGACATTGACTCGGATGACGAGGTATCATCAGACAGTGACGATGATGGTTACGCGGACGGCACCAGAAGAAACATCACGCGGATGGACGAGAGATGGGCACGGTAGGCCGAAGACCCCTTCGGTTGCAGCGAGGCTCTCGGAGCGGGCTAATAAACGATCAGGTATTGCCGAAAGAGGAACAAGAAATACAGGGCGCTCCCAGACTCCGTGTGGGCAGACCCTGCTTCGGCTCTTCGCAATGCAAGGAAAAAGGAGTTGACGCTGTTCCTCCGTTGGTGCTTGCGGTTGCGGCGGGGGAAGAATGGCCGGAAGCTAAGGGGGATCAAGAAATTCAAGTCTTTGGATACGGATTGGAAGTCATTCCTCCGTCATTACGAAAAGGTTACCGGGGAGCCAATGGACAATGAGCTCGGAAGGCGAATGAGAAAGGTTGGGATCGACCCCAGGCCCTCTTCTGGACGAGTTGCTAACCGGTTCCGGTCCCAGAGTATTCGCAGGATTGCAAGGGAGCATGATCTGGATACGGATGAAAAAGAAAAGACCCCGATGTTTATTGAAGATGTGGTGCCCCTGCAGGAGACAACCCTGCGCACCATGGAGAAACGGTTCTATCTTGGACTTCAGCGCATGCAGCAATGTCTCTACCATTTGATGGCGTGCTTTACGGTGAATCGGATTAATGCGATGCGTCGTCTTCAGTACCAGCATCTGCAGTGTTCCATCCAACGGGATCCCCATGGGGGACCGCCCCGAATCCTTCTGGAGATCAAGTATAAATTTGCCAAGAAATACATGGGCGTGACGCAAGCGTATGTATCTTCCTGTTTCTTTCCGCACCGCTTGCCATTAGAGATCCCGTTGCTGACTGGCCCATCAGAAACACCTTCCCCCTCCCCGAGATTATCTATGATCCATCGTTGATGCTAAGCCCTCACACGTTCCTTCTCGGGATTCTCTTTCATGATGATGCATTTCGGGCTCCGGGAATCAAGTCCATGGAGGACCTCCGACGCCTATGGGTGGAAGATGGCCGCCAGCAGATGGAGGTCCCACTAAAACGGGACAAGGCTCACCACTATGTCTTCTGCAAGGTCACGAGCGTCCGCGGCAAGATTCAGATCCATCGCGATCAGCCTATCTCCCAAAGCACCCTCTCCCGACAGCTCAAGGTCTGTGGCGAGATCGCCGGCTTTCCGTGGTCGTTGTTCTCGCATCGGTTCCGGTACGGTGGGGGGACTATTCTGAATGAAAGCGGTGCGTGGTGGCATCTGCCGTCTTGTCCGTCCTTCCGTCATACGATACTGATTCAGAGCGGGTGGGATTGCTAGGTCTTGTTAGCGACGCCAAACAGAACTTGATCATGAAGCACGCGGATATCCGAACGTTCCTGAACCATTACCTTCCTCGGCGCATCGGCACGGATATGCAGGCGTTGATGAGGGGACTCCAGCCCGATTCGGCCATGATGAGGGCGGTCACTCGCATGGGACGATGGATTGACCGACGTCGGCCCCGAGAGCTCACGGATGCGCAGAAGGCCACGGTGGAGCACGACCCCGAGCTGCAGGCAGCCATTCGGAAGCGGGATGCGTTCTCCAAAAAACTCCAGCGCAGTCAGAAAAAGACTGGCCGGAAGCTCGAGAAGCTTGACAAACTGAAACGGGGAGTCACAAATACGCGGAATCGGCTCCTGTATGCGCTCCGCCAACGTGTGCGAGAGGAATTTGATGAGGAGCAGGCGGTCCTTGATATTGAGCGGCAGCTGGCGGGCACTGCAATTCCAGACGAAAAGACTAAGGAGCAGCTCCAAACTGAAGAGCAACTCCTTCCACAGCAGATTCACCTGCTGGGGAAGCTCATGACTTGGCCCACCTCCTCATCTGTGGAGATCGAGTGGCAGCGACGAAATGAAGCTACCGAAGCCGTTCGACTCTATTGTGATGTTCTGGAAGGTGGCCCGCGACGCGGTCGACGGCCCAAGCGGACTGTTCCGGTTAAAGAAACCCTGATGCATAGCCCCCCCGGAGAAGTTTTGACGCCAGCCCAACCCCCTCATCTTACCCCGTCGCCCTCACCGCATGAGATTGCCTTGCAGGAGGCTGGCAAAGACATCCAATCTGCCGCGAAGCCCCGAGCGTGCTTTCAATGCTATGGAAACCCCGCGGGATTTGACCATCGGCGTCTTATGCAGTACTCCCGCCATAAAGGTCTGTTGCGACACTTCCGAGCCGTGCATCTCGACGATCGTCACTGTAACTACTGCAACGAGTCGGTGGCCAACGAGATGCATTGGCGAAGGCACACCGTCGACAAGCATCGCTTGAATGTTAGATACCTTGGGGACTACCCTCATGATCTTTGAGTCTATTAGGGATAATACTCTGGTCCAGGAGCATATTTGCATTAGAGAAGCCATGGAGAAGTTAACTGGTTCGCCCAAGTGTGACCGAAGAAATGAAATCTCCATTAAATATTCACTAGCCCAGATTTACGCTTTCCGATATCACGTCCTTGGTTAGAGATTCCTGACGTCTCGCCGCTATCCCACGGCGAGGCTATTCTCAAGATCATGCCATTTCTGGGACACAGTGTCTCATGAACCGACAGTCGGTTCCTTGGTAGCACGAGAGGCCAAAATGCTGAAGCGCTGAAGCAGGAGGATCCACCGTAAACCAATCAGACGCACCAAGAGTCGCGCTGACCACGCTAGTCCTTCAGCGCTCGCAGCAACCAATTACATTCTCCGCCAGACAGACTCGTGGCCAATAAAAGCCTCTTTTGTTGAAACCTGGACCGTCGGAAAATTCCCCGCCGCAAGGCTGTTCTTGTATAGATCGGTGCCGTGCTCTCTTCTTTACCGCTCTGCTCCAAGGCGCACCCATCGACTATGCCTCCAGGCACAGAGCCAACAGACACCGCCACCAGCGGGTGCCGCGACGGAACTTCAAACCCCGAGGCACGGCCAGAGGCTGCTCCAGCTAACCCCGCGGTCGCGGACGCAGACGCGGACAGGGAAAGACGACGGGAGAGGAAGAGACAAGCGAGACGGAGGAGAGAAGAGGCAGGCTACATATTGAAGGATCTGCGATCCGGAGAGCGAATACTCTACCTGCAAGAGGTGCCGCGGGTCAAAGCCAGCCACTGCAGAGCGTGGGACTGCGCGATTACGAGACTCGCTCGCTCGCCGATTATCCGATCCCATTATCGCTTTGCGCTGAAGGGTAGCCAGAATATGTATTATGGGGGAGGTATTGTCGCCTTTCCTTATTCCCTATCTCCTAGAACGGCTCTCATTCTCAACCGTGTGGCTGACTGGCGGACTGACGATGCGTCCCCAGAACTCATCCAGCACTACCACATTACCTGTATCGAGCGCCTCATCCCCAATCTCGCTGAGCTCGTCGTAAACGGGCATCTAAAACTAGACGGCTGGGTATCCGCGCCTCTAGGTTGCTCTATCTCCATCGAATCCTCCACCCAGGCTATCACGGACTGGTTCGAACATGGCGGACGCACGTTTGATATACAGTGTTACGAGAGGTTCAAGGCGGACCACGAGGAGTGGACCGGTGAAATCAGTTTTCGTAGTATCGAGCATCAGCTAGGGCATGAAGACGGAAGATCTCGAGTTGACTGCTATTACTGTGAGGGAGGGCCGGCCGCGCCCAGGGAGCCCGTGAGGAGTGATTATTTCCCTACCGAGCCGGCAGCTATCTCGCTGAGTCGGTTGTTGGCGGTTGTCAGCGACGAGCCGCATATCGATGCGTGGTGGTGCTGGGGACGGGCGAAGAAACGGTCGGAGACGACAAGGAATGCAGGAGTCCCACAGGAGACTTCGCAGTGAGACTGTTCACCTGCCAGAACAGGAAGGCAAGTGGTTGTACTATCTCTCTACGCGCTTGGGCTCCTATCAAGAATTTGCAAGCCTGAATGTTCGTTCTCTGTTATGGTCTGTCTCGTGATTCCCCATCTCATCCTCCTTCGCACCAGTTCCCTTCGAAGCGACTGGACTCTCTACGTCGTCATTTGATCGATTCTCACCTCGCCCTTGTGTGCGATGGAATCAGTTGCAATTGGTCATCCTGCCGCGATGACCCCAAATTCGAAGAAATCACTGGATTCTTGGCCCATGCAGTGAACGTCCACGCATACGAGGCTTTGGAGTCAGACAACGCATCGCGCACTGATACTCCCCCTTTCATCTCTCGACTCTGAGAAGGCAAACATCGACCCGCGCCTCTTGGACTCCCAAGATGCTACCGTCACTAGACCTCCGCCTCGACGGTCAAAACGACTGCGACCTAGTTGCCGCGGCATTCGGGTCCGAAACCGTGATCGACCTACTTCTGGGCAGGGTAGACATTGATGTAAATTCCCGAAATGTGCTTGGAGAGACCGCATTGTGGCATACTGCGTATGCGGCCAGGATATCTGGTATGGCGCGAGATTTTCGTCGTGTGCTGTCTTTTATATTTGCATGAGGGGAATACATGTGAAGCCGCTGAAAGCGCTAGCCAAGGCGCTGAAGCCACTAGCGCTGAAGGCGCTAGTCCTGACTAGGATTCGGTAGCAATTATTGGCTTACAGCATATTTGGTATCCCCTTCAGCGCTTCAGACCTGCAAGTGCTGTCCCGGGCCAGTCCACCTAAGGACGTGAATGACCTTGGGATATGCCAGGCCACGAATAACAAATCTGCAATCAAATGATTACGAGGTAAGATGAGGTAGGAAGAATGGGAGGCACGCAATAAATTGACGAATGTACAGTTTCTCGGTACAATATGAGGGTGAAAAACCATGAAGCGTGAATTGGCAAATCCAGAAATGCCAGTAACAACAAAAAAAAAAAGGTACGCGGGCCCAAAGCCCTGAAAAATGAGAAATAGCGCCTCGCCCAGCAAGTGCCGCTTGGTTCATACGGACATAGTTGTCAAAAATAGTCCATATACGAGAACGTGGTGATCTCCTAGTTGAATCCCCGAGACAGTGTGAAAAGTGAGGGTTTTTATCGAATCTAATTGCCCAAACTGCATGGAGTTCTCCATCTCTCCACGGCCAGGCCGGATTGAAATTTGTCGAGCCCATAGGTCCTTTTCTGATCAATCCTGTTAACTATACGTTTTCGGTGGGAATATATCCTGGAAGATTGGCTTTCTGGATGTTGGCAGCATATCCACCTTCTCGTCCGGCACGAGAGGGAAAGAACTTCCAGGTGCCATCGACATGTAGATGAACCGAGCCAACACGAGTCCCAGACTTAGTTTGCAACCCCACCGTTATGACCTCTTTCGGATCGTCCTTGTCTTTCGAAGATATATGCGCCATGGCGCCCCTAAAACAAGAGGTTCAGAAGAATTCAACTTGGAGATTGGATGGCTCAAGTCTGAACGAACTGTATGTCTGCAAACAGGATCCGCGGGTCCTGAAGTCGTTAGTATAACAAGATGCCACTATAAGACCAACTGTTCAACTCACAGCTCCCTCTATTGCATTGCAGACTGCTTCAGCCGATGTTCTCCACCGAGAGCCATTGATGCCATTTTTGGCGACAATGTCGTCGAGAGGAGAGCCAACGAATTGGATCAAGGTCCTAGCGGTCGTCTGCAAAGTTCTGACGAAGTTGCGACTCATGTTGGAACAGAGAATCTTTGATTATATAGACTAGAAATGTCGATGTTTAACCCAGAATATGGAGGATATAATCTTGTGAACGGCGAAGGTATTGGGGAGTGTTGATTAAGGCAGCAGAGAGGGGCATCGTCTCCGTTAAATGCTAAAACGGGAGGGTGTGCGTGCACAAAGGAACGGATACAAGGGTAACCAAAAGACCACCAATTCCAGGCCTCCTTCGCTTTATTCGTAACAGATAACTTAGCGCCTTGAGCCGGGCGCTTCGGCTTTTAGCGGTCGGCGTTTTTAGACAGTTTGTGTCCAGTCGTTCTACGCGCTCGCAAGGCACAGATATATGAAACATCTGAGGCCGGTTAGGCTGACATTAGGTTTCCTTAGCAATGACAGGGAAGCAGCTTCTGATACGCTCCATTCATATCCTGTTGATTCACCCTGGGTCATACTTCTGTTTCGTCACTATATTCTATTTGCCCACTTGCCGCCGTATCTGCAACCAAGGACGACAGCGTCCTGAACAAGTAGCCGAGCAGGGATATTAGTGGCCGTGGTACAATGGGATGCATATGTCAAACCTAACGCGGCTTAGTTAGCGTGGAACTGAGGCTTAGATAATTAACTTTGCGGCCAACGGGGCTTGTGTCCAACTGAGTGGTTTACCCGCCTGGAGATCATGTGTTGACCCCAGCCTCCCCTCTTGTCTTGCCACTTAATGCCTACGCGCCCAGCTTTTGCCCGGGCCCTCTCCTGCGCTCAACTTCATCATGCAGCTGGCCGCGCGACACGCTTTAACTACCTGTATCGCCGGTGCTTACAGGGGCCGCGCTATTACTTTACCCTCTTGCCGCCAATTAAATTCGCTGCGGTCTAATACGAGAACCACAGTTGCGCCGCGTCGAACAGTTATGCCATCGCAGTGGACATGCACTCCGAGAACGTTTCCCACGTCGGGATTCAAGTTACTTGATCAGTCAATTGAAGTTGACGAGGAGACACTGCCGACTTACCAACCCGAGAAATACTACCCAGCCCACCAGGGAGAGGTGCTCAATGATCGATATCAAATACTTGCTAAAATTGGCTATGGAGTAACCTCGACCGTTTGGCTCGCGAAAGACCTGATGTAGGTAGAGTGGATTCACTTCAATCTTACGAGATGATGGCGACGATTCTAATAGCAGGCTTCAAACTAGTGCAACAACGTATGTTGTTTTGAAAGTGTACGTAACGGGCGAAAGCCGGGACCACGAGCGAGAGCTGCACATCTACAAGCACATGGCTCTGGTGGAAACAAATCATCCCGGCAGAAACTTCATTCGCCAACTCCTCGATCATTTTTATCTCCATGGCCCTCATGGACGCCACGTCTGTCTTGTTCACGAGCCTCTCGGGACGAGTGCGGATATTCTGGTGAAGATGTCTCCTGGGCACGTCATGACCCTTGATGACATGAAGCCTGCTATCCGACAGCTCCTTGTCGCGCTAGATTTCCTGCACTCGGAGTGCCATATCATTCATACGGGTAACGTGCTTAACCCCCAGAGGGCCATATATTTGCCTAACTTTGATACAGATCTTCAGTTGAAGAACTTATTACTTCCAGGGCCTGAGACTAGCTATCTTTCCCGATTCGAAGAAGCCGAAGTTACAGACCCATCGCCTAGAAAGGTGCTCAAAGACCGAACAATCTACAAGGCCTTAAGCTTCCTTCCGAGAGGTGGGCTGCCAGTTCTCGCCGACTTTGGGGAGGCTAGATTTGGCGACAAAGAGCACATGGATGATATCATGCCAAACGTTTATAGAGCTCCTGAAGTGATTTTGAGGTCGAGCTGGAATTACAAGGTGGATATATGGAACATTGCCATGGTCGTAAGTGGAAACAATCTCGATTCTGCTTGAATAGAAAAAGCTAATATCTGTTGTATTTAGGCCTGGGACATCGTCAGCCCTCGCAACCTTATTGATGGCAAAAACCCAAATGGTGTATTTGACGATCGGGTCCATATGGCAGAACTGGTAGCCTTACTGGGCCCTCCGCCACCCGAATTCCGAGAACGGAGACACCTCAGTTCAGTCTTCTGGGATGAATCGGGTAACTGGAAAGAAATTGTCCCAATACCAGATATTACCCTCGAGAGCCTTGCCGAGAATGTTGAAGGGGAAGACAGGGAAGGGTTCTTGCGATGGCTTCGGATGGCTTTGCAATGGAACCCCGAGGACCGGCCGACGGCTTTGGAACTCTTATACGACGAGTGGCTGATGAAGGGACTCGGTGAGTGAAGCAAGGATAGGCACATGGTGCGTCTCATCAAAAGAAATTTGACAGTTATATGTACAGCCGTGGAAGTTCTGCATTTAGAATAGAGAAGTCAGTACCCAATTAGATGGCTCTTCAGCGCAACGCCTGAGTGCGATGCAGTAGCAACGCTCGAGACCGAGGTTGACACGAACTGCTGAAGTCAAAATAGGATGGAGGTCAGGCGCTAAGACGGCCATGCGGAGAGTTTTCCGTCACAACATTCAATAGGTTGTGAGCAGTGGCAAAAGGTTGGATGCTGGAGCAGGAAACTTTGGATGGTGCATAACGACGTCATATAAACGCAACGATACACTTCGCGAACTTCTTCCCACTCCTCCATTTGTTTACAAAAAACTACACTATGAGCCCAGGTACGACAGGAACGACAACGCTACCGGTTTCCATGATTGGCTTGACTTGTTATTTGGATTGTTAGCTACTTTATGCCTTAATACTCACATTTCGCAAGGTTGTTTACGCCTTTTATATAGTTTGGCATATTCGTGGTATCACAACGGTACTTCCTGTGAAAAAACGTCTACTTTATTCGACCTCCGATGAAAACATGAAAGCAATGAGACTACGAGGCATGACCAAGTCTCACATGCTGCCGCATCTTCACAAAGCCGGATGGCTTCGACGGGGCGTCCTGGTGCCCGCGCTTAGTCGAGCTACCCTGCTGATAAACCTTGAGCGAGTTGATAGACCAGTAGGCATCACGAAAAGCGGACGGGTTGTTCGCGACGTAGTTCTCGCAGGACGACGCCTTGGATGCACAGCTAGTTGAGCCCCAGGCGGCGCCGGCCCAGCCGCCGCAGAACGTGGTATCAAAGACCTATTAAACTCAGCTGCATCCTGGAACCCAGCCAGCACAACAGAAGAAAAGAACACATACAATCTGCATCTTCTTAAAATGCGCATCGATATCGCACTGCCCTGCGAACCGCGCACTGGGCATCCCCCACGAGCCCGGGTCGGGCGACCCGCGCGCAATATCGGCGGGGGTGCTCCCACGCGGAAAGAACCAGATACTGATCGCGTCGGAGGTCCACTCGGTGGCGAAGACGCCGCCGTTGGCGGCGTTGAACCCAGCGCCGTAGGACTTTACCGAGGCATCGGTGATGCTGCAGCCGGCGTTGGTGGGCTGGTCTGGTGCGGAGTCGTAGCAGTTGCTTGTGCCTAGGGAGCCGGAGAAGCCGGAGTCGTCGATGCTGCAGCTGTCGCTGGTGTGGCTGGCCATGGCGTTGTTGGTTTGGTCGTGCACGCCTTCGATGATATCGATTTCCCCCTTGGAGTGCCAGTTGCTGCCGTGGAGCCAGCTATCACATGCTGTTAGCGGGTGTCTTTCGTTGTGGGGAGGTTTAGAGGACGGGGAAAGTACTAGGCAGGCCAGGTGCCGCAGATACCGCCGGGCATGTGCGCCAGGTCCAGGATGAAGAGACCATGCGTGTAGCTCTTCTTGCTGGTGATGCGGACGCTCTCGCGGCCGCCGCTGGCGACGTTCTTGTAGTCGACGCCCATGTAGACGGAGCTGTTGGGCGAGGAGACTAGGCCGTCGGCATTGGCAGTCGCGCGGTCAACGTACTTGACGTAGCCGTTGGTGGGATCCGGGGAGGTGAAGAAGTCGAACTTCTCGAAGAAGGACGAGCCCGTGCCGAAGTCGTCCGCCAGGGAATACGACGCGGCGTGGACGAGGTGGGTGGAGAGACCCAGGAGTGAGAGAGGGATATGGAGTAGATACATCTTGCACGGATTGGTTGGGATTCTTGGTGCTGGAAGATATACCACGAATTGAAGACTTTATCCAGTATTGTTTATTGATCCTCAGGCTTTATCAGCGCCACGAACATGGTGACGGAACATCATAGATCCGACCGAATGGCGACTAACCACACCTCAAGAGGTTGGAACTGATGTCTATGATCGAATATTTGCAGCAGCCAGCTGTTTCTCACATCCAAGTTGTCGTCAACTATTTGCTGTTGATCATATCACGGATCATGCTTCGCTGGGATGCTACAAGTCGTGGCGCCTGACGGTCCTGTCGAACGGCTTGCTGATGTGGCCAGGAACAGGTACAAATAGGTCCGGGTCGGTTCGGGCCGAGAGTCGACTGCTGAAGCGACTAGCGCCTTCAGCGCAACCCCTGACTAGGATTCGGTAGCAATTATTGACTTACAGGTTATTTGATACCCACTTCAGCGCTTCAGACCACCAAGTAGCGGTCTCTGGTAAGCAGCAAGCAGCATCACACCCCTTTTGGGAACACAAAATAAGTTGAGAACGTACGGTGAATTCTAAATCTGCTGGAAATGCTCGCTAAAGACAAACGACAAAATGCAGACCCCAAGGCCGATATCCCCGCCGTGAACCAGCACTCGGTCGATAATTGGCCAGCTTCTTTCTAATCGGCTATGCGTAGAACAGGCTGACTGTTTTAATCCCCGCTCAAGTAGCCTTTACTCATACCACGCGCAACCGCTTGGAGTGACGTTCTTCAGAACCATATCGTAATCGTTTGAGAGCGCCTGGGTGTCTGTGCAGCAATCGACGGTCCAAGGTGCACAGCTAGAAATCAATAATCAGCGCTCGCCCGAGCTCAGCATTCCACAAGATATTGTCCGGACGAAGATCTTAGTGGACAACGCCGAGACGACGGATTTCCTTCACCGACCGTGAAATCGCATGCTAGATAGTCTTGTCTAAAGGAGGATCGCCCACGGTTTCACCACCCCAGCCTATAAGGAGCATGTGACGGATCCTTCCCGCGCCATAGAGGAAGTAGGTTAGGGCTAAATTGATCGCCCCGAGAAAGACGGGAACGGCCGATCCTTAGGCACGCTGGAGGACCCGGTAGATGTCGGCTTCACGCGAGACCTCCCCCCAGAATCTTGATATCATCCCCTTCGCGACAACGGTATATCCGAAGGTAGCACACGTAATCTTAAATAGTGCGCCGGAGGAACCACAAGGGCCGATGGGAGTGCAGTTATAATCCAGATCCCGATCCAGCTGCAGCTTAAGCATCTTCACCAAGTCAGCGGCGCTAATCGGATGGTGATCGGCCCTTCCACCGAGCATATGCAGCTTCGTGTTCGGGCACTCCGGGTCCAGCACGCCGCCCTGCTATAGCCCGAGAAGGCACTTTTGTGTGCAATAGAGGGCATTATAAGCGTGAGATTGCCCGCTTTGGTTCCCTTGGCGAACTGCTCGCGATGCTGACCGTTGGGTGGGAGAGGATAACATGACCTGGCTAAACCCTCGCTTCCGTCCTGCAGATGCGGTGGGGTCGGCCTCGGAATCCGAAGAACTCTCGTGGTGAGACGGATGGGAGGGTGGTGCGCAGCTAGCGGCCGCTCGTGTAGTCACCCGAGGGCCGGTGGTAATGGGGGACGATAATGTGAGATATTCGGAGGTCGACTGATCAGGACTAGCGAATTCGGAGCTGGTATCGTCCACGTTCGGGTCCTGAGGTAAATCTACCACTACAATCTGCGAGCGATCGCGATCATAGCTCGTATGCCATTTCGGAAGGTTGTTTTTAGCGGCATTCCGCCACGCCTGATCACGAAGAAACGAGCGGAAACTCATCAGACAGAGGCAGAGCGTCCTCTCAATTCGAGTCCTGGGAATCACAGGCTCTGCATCACCCGCCATCCCGTATATCCCGGGATCACCCAGGTAATAATAAAGGATCGTCGGGTCGTCGTAGGGCACCCAGAGCTGCACGTCCATCAGACCATTCGTCAAATATAAATACTCCAGACCCTCTTGAATCATCACGTGGAATTCTTAGATAATGGCGGATCCGACCAGCCGCTCGGCGTAATATCTTAATTTCTTCGGCTCTTCGGTCGGCACACTGTTCGGTCGGACCACTTCTCGCCAGAAATCTATCGGTCGCAGTCCTCGCCGCAGGTTCGCCGCGGAGAGCTTGTAGGGCGGTTTGTACTCAACGGTAGTAAGCAAGGTCCGCCGGTTACCATCCTTTTAATAGATGCAGAATTGGTCTGGCTTCGAAAGCCTGGTGGTTGATAGTTGGTTGACAGCGACTTCATTATCGTGGTCCAGACCGTTAGGGTGATTATTAAACCATATTCCGTTGCCCAAGCGGAACTCCTCCCGAGCCTCTAGTATTTTGCACAACTCGGCGACGATATCGTGCACGTGGTCTTCAACGGCGAGTCGTTCGTAGGTCTCGAGGTCCTGTTCGCTGCTAATCGGTCGGCGTGCAGATCGTCGGCCGTGGTCTTCCAATGCAACCAGTGGCGTAAATAACTGTCGTGCATCCCCGTTGGTCGGTTGCAGGTAGCGGCAGACAGATTCGTAAATCTCCCGCTGTTTATCCTCACAATCAGTCCAGGGAAACAGTCGTATAGGGCAGTGTTTTCCGATAGGGGCGGGAATTTTGCCGGTGGTGGAGCGAGACGGTATTTGGGCTCGGAGTGGCCTCCAAAGGAGATCGTGGCAATAGTAGATGAACTCTGGAAAGGTCGTCGGTCGGTTGCGTTCCCTCTCTTGCCTTGCCTGTTCCTCTGCCTGCCTCTCCCGTTCTTCTGCCTGCTTCTTTTCTTCCTCTGCCTGCCGTCTCAGCTCGGACTCCCGCTTCCTTTCCTCCTCTGCCTTGAGAAAGAGCGCCTTGTAGTCTGGAGAGCTGCTTCCACTCATCGCTACCGCGAATAAGGGATGGAAAAGATGGAAAGCTCCATGGCAATGTTGGTGGTCAGACTGTTCCTTTGTTGTTGTCGGCTGAGCGGCATTTCGGTAGAAATATTAATCCGGGGATGCTCGTGGACCCCCTTCCCCTTGTCGGTGCGGCAAGCAGAAGTACATCCAAGCTACAAAGATATGTAAATACGGCAAGCACAGGAGAGATTATTATGGAATAGAATAGATCACGAGATTTGCAATCCTATGACTCCCCATCCTGGGACGCTCTTTACCCTGGGGACATTCCTTGCCTGAAATTGACCATCCCATGATGGATTCTATCACAGGATTGAGTATCCTGGGATTCGTCTGCTCCCGGAATCAATGGTGGACGTGGGACTGCCCTATCTCGCTTGTCATTGGTCATTGAGGCCTCTCCGACCAAGGGCAACCCACTAGATTATATCATAGAGATTCGTGAACAGGTAGAATGCATGGTTATATTATTGAACACCGTCAGTTATTACATTCCGTTCTGGATGTTTTACCAGCGGATAGCGACGATGGGCAAGGAAGAGAAAAACTTCCTCCCCAAGAAACAGACTGAATGTACATCGAAACAGACATTAGAGGAGGGTCCTCATGGATCCAATACCCGGCTCGCACGTCGGCACTGTGTAGAATCGAGGCAACAGTGTGATCAGAAATACTCGACAGTTCCTGTCTCAAGCTGTAAGAATGAAGAGTTTTGGAGTTTTAGATATAGGCCTGGGCACGGACCGTCCGAAGATTATTATCGTTTGAAATTAGCCTCGCAGAAATCAGATCGAGTTCCGAGTTAGATATAATATGGTTACGGTTAATTAACCAGCGCTGAGCAGCTGCGGCATATTGATATAGCTTGAATGCCTGATGCCGACGTGAGCTCGCATCAAGCAAGCTTCTGTGAGTTTGTATGCATCAGCCTGGTTCATAACCGGGGAAAGAAAAATATGGGCTTCCGCTTTACTTACGAGCGAAGCTCCGTCTCCGCACTGTGTGTAGTTGCATGGTCGTATACCGCTTCTGGGGGTGGTTCATAAGGTGCCATCATTAGGCTTCGAGCAGCGGTATCGCAATGGCGCAATACTTGACAAGCAGTATTGGTGTCATCCAATGGTGTTCTTGTGGTGTATTCCATTATATGGATCAAGAATGAGCGATAGTCATTCAGGAGCTCAACAATTCTCAATGCTCGTACGTCATCTAGGGATACGGGAGAACCAGCGTAGGAATTTGCGTGTGCGGTGCGTGTCTGTTGCTCTGCCATGGGAACTCAGAATACGCATTTCATCTGCGAAGTTCCCGTTGGTCAAAGGAGCCTTTGGTGGAAGGTTTTTGTCAAAACAACGCGGGACCGGTGAAGGTTGTGAGAGGAGTCCTGCTGCATGAGCACTCGCTGCTTCGCCCGCTGCATTTGCTGACCCGACTATGGTAATGCGTCCTGCACGAACGCGGGATCGCAAACGGATCAGGTGACCAAGCTGTAAGGGCAAGGACCGAAAACGCGGACGTGTATAGACCGATAGAAGTAGCCTTCCGCCCACGCTGGCTCTCAGTCTGCGGCTTCCAACCCCTGCTGTAATAGTAGCAGGTCGCAATTGTGGCTCGGTTGATTGTATCTGAAAAAAAAAACCGTACACGAAGCTCTACATCTTCGCTAGTAGCGAGGTTGGCTAGTACCTCGCGAAGTGGGCTGTCCTCCGGCAGAATGTAGGTTGGTTGGAATATGAACTTGTCGATTTCCCTAAAGAGGATTCCCAGGATCACAGCGAGCCTCATCTGCTTTGCTTCCTTGGAATTGGAAGACGGAAATGGGACACGGTGCCGTAGGATTTCGACCCTTTTCTCCTGGAATTTCCTCCAGGTTTGAATGTTCTAGACTGGATTGAGTGTCGTGTGGAAGGGGATAATGCCGGGATACATTCATGTACCTCGAGGGTCTCAGCTGGTAAGTCCTTCCGCAGATGACTGTATATTTCCCTCATTGTATATTCCCACAACTCCCTAAACCCTTCAAGCCTGAGAAAAGTTAGCAGATAATCCAGAATGCTGAAAGTGGGTAAAGATACATGGTTTCTTCGTCTTCCTCATGGTACTTCGCCGGAAGATTTTCGAGTTTTTGAGCCCGCCCCTTAACAACTTGGCGGAACAGGATGCATTTTCTGTGTCGTGATATGGAAGAGTATTCTATGTGGGCCGTCATGGATATCCTATCATATGAGCAAGATCCTGTGTGAATGGCCACGTAATCGACTTGAAAATGCCAGATTAAGAAGACAGTTCTGAGAGGAAGCACAGGAGAGATGGCTCTGGAATCGAATGAGTCCCATGACTCGCCATCCTAGAAATCTCTCAATCCTGGGCACGTTCCTTGCCTGAAATGGACCGTCCCATGATCACTTCTATCCCAGGACTGACTATCACAGGGTTCGTCTGCTCCTAGAATTGATATTTCCCAGGCTATGGTCGACGTGGGACCGGTCCGGACACATGACCTTTAGCGACTGAAGCTCACGGTAGAGATATATCTCTGGGGGTGGAGGTCTACGTGGGGTTTAGGTCGGGCGGCTTGGGTCTGCGGCGGGCCTAGGCCTGTGGTCTGAGCTCCTACGAGGTCGGAGGCCTGGCGGCAGAGGACCGGGGCGGTGTGCCCTTGTGCTGACGGCCAGTGTCCTGAGGTCAGATGCATCCGCCCAGGAACATCAGCTCAGAGAGGGCAGACCGCGTGCCTCCGACTGACCCTGCCATCAGTCCCTGGTCGTACGACCAGCTCGACCGCAGGACCGCCAACTGGCGACCACACTAGATGTGCGTCTCCAGCGGTCATCTATCTACGTGCTTGCGGCCCCGCTGGTCGGCCGGACCGCCAGAGTATCCCGGACGCGCTACAACTCCTCTTCCTCTTCCTCTATGACTGGCCCGGCGGTTCCAACATTCTCGAGCAATTGTGTCACCGAGGCCACCAGGTTCCGCGTCACTGCGAGGCCCCTTCCCAAACCCATGAGGACCGTGAAACTTCCGTCGTCGATCGCCGCGCGGACACACTGGTCCACAGCAACTTTCCGTAGTGAACGATCATAGAAATGGACCTCCTGCTCCGGGTCTCGGGCATACCGCTCGGCGATAGCCTGCGCCTCAACTGGATGATCGGAATCCACAGACACCATGTCCATCGTCGTCCATTCCCCTCGCTGGTAAGCGCGAAAGGTGATTGTGACTGGCCGTACTGGTGACGAACCGCTAGCAGGACCTCGATTGATACTACCAATCACACTCGTGCTGACGGGGTTCGTTATGTCCCGCTGAGTGGCATCGAGCGGTGTGACTTCTCCCTGCACGCGAGCCTCGACATCGACCGCTCGTCGCCGGGAGGACAAACCAGCTCGTGACGCCTTAGACGATCTCCCCGGCTGAGCCTGCTTTGGCTTGACTACCTTGGATGGTTTCGTGACCTTCTGGTTGGGCCGGGCAGCGACCGCAGGAGGACGGCCTCCTTCAAAGTCTCCCATTTCCGTGTCCTCTGCCTCTTGCATAATATGCGGAGTATCAAAGAGGAGGTCCTCGCCCTCCTGCCTTGCAATAGCTTCCCGTTGGGCCTGCTCTGGATCGGCCAGAACGGCGGGATATCGCTCAGCATCCTGGGGAGAGACCGCAGTCGTTTCGGCCATGATCCCTCCCGCTTCGTCGCCGCCCCCATCGCCACCCCACAACTCATCAGCGATAGCAGCATCTCGAGCACCTGCCCGATTGACCTCTCGACGTGTCATCTGATTCTTCCTCAGCTTACGGGCGGCTCCTCCTGGTTGATGTGGCTGCGGACCGATCTTCGGACGCCGTTGGGGAGACCGGGGTAGATTCGTACCGTCCAAATCGCTTCCGGGCCATCCCTCTTCCGTGCTCTGCGCGATGGGCTCAAGGGGCAAGGGGCGGAGGGAGGCTTCGTCTTCAGGGCGCGCAACGCTTGTTACATCGGCGGGAGATACACCAGTATCATGCTGGCTTTCTTCGCGCAACTGTGCGATTAGACGGGACAAATCCACCGGAATTTCGGTGACACGGCGGGCGACAGCATGGGCTCCAGATGCTTCTAGTCGTGCTGGTGCATCTGCTTCCTCCTGCGAGTGTCGCTCTTCCTGGACAAGTTTTTCAACCTGATCGGCGATTGACTCTCTGCTCTGTGTCAATTGCTCTCCGCGTATTCCTTCTGCACCATCAGACGGTGGGATTTGTGAGGAGGCGGGTTCGTCGCCTTCGCTGTTTCGCTGTTCTGACTGCTCCATTTGGGCAAGGTGTCGCGCGTCATTTCCAGCAGCTTCGCGCTGGGGTGCACCCGTTAATGTGCCATCCTCGTTCATAGCATGTAGTTCTTCCGCCGGCTGTTCCACTCCCGCGTGTTCCCCGATTGGTTGCAACGGTTCTGCACGGGGCCAGTGCTCTGCGCTTGGGCCCGGGTCGGTGGAGTTACCGATGGTAACTCGGTCTTCCTCTGGGGAAACTGTCCGGGCCGCACCGCGATTGCCTCTCTGTGCAGGATTATAGGGTTGCCAGATGGCGTCTCTATTCCGGTTCCTGCGTATTCTGGGCTGGGTTCTTGACGTGCGTGACGACCGTAATGGCGAAGAGGCCTGCACTGGTCCGCTTGAGCCTGTATCGTCCCCTACTGTCCTCTCTTCTAACCCCTCCCATACACTCCCCCCCACTGGTTCCCCAGGAATCGAAGTCGAAGTCACATCGCCCGAAAGGTCTCCATACCGTCTCCCTTCTGTGTCCTGCACGACGGGCTCAGTGCGTAAGAGACGGACGGCGGCTCCGTCTTCCGGATGCGCCGCTGGCGGGTCATCGACGGTAGGTACAGGCTCATCCCGCTGGACACCTTCTTCGCGCAATCGTGAGATCAGACTTGGCAAATCCGCTGGAATTTCGGTCACACGGCGGGCGGCTCGAGATGCTTCTACCTGAGACGGAGGATCTGCTCGCTCTAGGGAGAGTCGTTCTTCCTGAAGAAGTTCTTCAACTTGGTCGGCGATTGCCTCTCTGTCATGTGCCACCTCCTCCCCAGTTATTCCTTCTCCAGGATCCGTCGATGGTATAGGTGACGAGATGTGCTCCTCGCCTTTGCGGTTTCGGTGTTCTGACTGCTCCGCTTGGGCAAGGTCTTGCTCGTTATTTCCAGCAGCTTCGCGTTGGGGCGCATCCCTTGATGTTCCAGGGGATGTACCTGGCTGTTCAACCACAGGATGAGGCCCGACTTGGGTCATGTCCAGACTTTCGGCCACCGACGAAGCTCTCTGAGAGGCATCGTTAAGGGTGTGTGGTTCTTCAGCCGGCTGTTCCACCTCCGTGTGTTCCCCGATTGTTTGCAATGGCTCTAGACCGGGCCGGTACTCCGCGATTGGGTCCCGGTCTGTGGCATCGGTAACTCGCTCTCCACCTGGGGAAACGGTCCTGGCCGCACGCCGATTGCCTCTCCGTGCAGTGTCATAGGGTCGCCAGATTCCGTCTCTATTCCGGTTCCCTGCGTATTGGCCCACTCGGCCGTGTATCGTCGCCTCCGACGTCGCTCTCGTCCCGTCCTTCCGGCATCACTCTTTCGGTTGGTGTTCCAGGAATCGACGTCTCAACCGCAGAGAGATCCCTTGCCGTAGAATCCTCACCCTCCGCTCGGTGCAAAAACTCGTTTTCGTCTATTTCTGTGCAGTCATCCTCTCCTGCCCCGCCCTCTCTTCTTTCGTTAGTGGCTGGCTGATCTTCCACGTCAGAGCTATCCCAATGGTCGGTAGTCCCCACCCGCAGCGGGAAGAGATCCCCTTCCTGCGGAGCTATCTGGAGACAGCTCTCTGGCCTGAGACGGACTGTGCCTTGCTGTCGGCGGCCGCGAAGGCTGTTGACCCTGCCGCCGCCCTTCCGGTTGGTGTTCGCGAGTTTCCGACAGTCCCTGACGGCTACTTGATGGCCCTTCACTCAGACCGCTTATCGACATATCCTCGGCGTACGGTTCGTTTGCGGGTGTATTGTCACGTGGAACAAACAAGGGCGAAGAAGGCTCGCTGGCCGATGACCATGCTGGCGGAGTGCGAGGCATATATGTCTGGGAGATGGCTTGCCGAAAAAGGCGTAGTATACGCTCCGCCTTACTTCTAAGGACGACAAGTTCCTTTGCCTCGACGTTGCCGAATGTAGCTGGTCCAAGAAGAGATGCGGCCGGTCCAGCGGCTGAGCATGTTCCGGAGGAATTCCATATCGATCTTTCAATTTTATCGCCCGACCAGCGGTAAGTGTCATTGGCGGGCCTTCGTTCGGAATAGCGCGAGCAAAACAACTAGCAATCTGCTCGATCAGAGACTCGAAGGTTTCCCGGTCGTAGTGGAAGTGATCAGGCATCCGAGCTTTCAGCAGCGCGGCCCGAGCGATCTGCCGGTCAGGCGATTGCTGGAGGATTGCGTTAATCTGCGTGGTCCGAAAGCCCAGCTTCCGAGCAAGAGTAGCCATATCATGAATCACGCTCTCGTCCGCCTTCGCTCGCGCCTTTGCCCGGGCGGGGTTTGGCAGCCTGGCCGCCCCGGATATTCTTGGCATGTCCGGGTAATGTCGCATAGCATACAGCCAGATCTGGCGGTATCCCAAGGACAGTCGTTCGTCGTTCGACCCCGGCTGTCGGCGGAACGTGGTTTCAGACGTCTGGATGAGACAATCTGTGTCCAGCGGGACCGGGTCGAAAACTGTGCACTAGTGCGCGCCGAATGGTGGGGTGCTGCTTGTTCAACGCAACAGCCGTTTGACAGCGATTGGCACAGACTTCCAAGTACAAAACGTCGCGGAAAAAGGTATGGAGGGACGGGATGATGCCGTCGCACGTCTCGTGCGACGTAGGCGCCCCCAGATCGCGGCACGTTCCGAGCGACTGAAGTTGCAAAACACTTCCCCGGTTGAGGATCTTGCCTTCACGATCTTCCGATCAACTGTAGACGCCGAGGAGCATACAGTTGCAGTGTGTCCACCGTATGTAGGTCGATTCGGGCCATCTGAGCACGGTCATGGTTGACCAGCGTCGCCCAAAAATTCTTCACATGCTTCAAGTAGTGGATCACCTCCTACCAAGGTCAGAGATCAGGCGACAGCGACTGAGAGGTAGACCAAACTTCGTCACACTTCAGCGCCATCACGGTGTTCAAGGATCCCAGGCTCATTCCATTCCAGAGCCCTGGGATCGCCAGCAACGCATCAAACGCGGCGCCAGAGGTAGGTATTGTCTGGGGACGTGAGCCGCCGTAACCGCTTGGCTTTGTTCGGCGACAGCCGGGACCACCAGCGATTTGAAAAAGAGCATTGCTTTCGTGTTGGTATTGACGGATCTTCCGGTACACCTCCCGTCCGTTGGGGCTTCTCATAGGCATATTCATCAACGAGGGCATTCCGTAGGTCGGGGCTAATATCTGCAAGCCAAGGTCAGAAGCGATGGGAACACGGCATCAGGGACACCAAACCATCCAGATATAGGTGTCGACCGTCCCACCATCGGTACGGAGGGGGGCCAAGAAATCCTCCGCAGCTTTGAGTCTATGCAGTCCATGGAGACAATTTACCTGTCGTCCACGGAAGGTCAGGCGTGGGTACTGTTGTTGGCGAGACTTTTAGTTCCTCCAGAGTCAGTCCCGTGCGTGGCAGGCTCTCTGCAGGTGTTGCCTGGACGCGACAGCAGTCACGTGGTTTCGTAGGTCGAGGCGTTTACACCCGTCCTTGGCAAAGATCTCTCGTAATCGCTCCACATTTCGTGGTCGATCTCCCGGCTGCTCAGAGCTGGAGAGAGATCTGATCAGATTGACTTTGGCGGTCCCCTGGTATTTAAGCTGCCGCTCTGTGGTTAGCGGTGTTCGCATCCGTCAACATCAACTCCATAGCGAAGAGAGTAGGGCTTTGATGCTCCTGGTCGGATCTTGCGTGGAAATGGAGGTATTTAAGCTGGTTGCGTGGATAAAGTTCAGCGCTGAACTGCCACGGATTTAGAACAACTTCAGCCCTTCAGCGCTCTACCCAGTACCGTCGACTCCTCATTTTCATAAAGACGTCCCCAATCTCCCCCATGGATGTCTTGTTGGCCTTCGTCACCAGACATCCTACATCATGGCTAAGCGCGTCACCAGATATTCACCGAGGAAATTGAGGCTGGTCCTTCGCACCCACACCAGTGCCTAACAGACGAGTCTCAGCCTTAGGCACCCATAAAATAACGAAGGGGGTGAAACCACGATCGCAGCAAGACCTGTCCAAGAATGTCCTGCGCGACCATGGGCGACACCGTCGAGGTGAGGGTCTGGCGGTGCATTCGCTGGCCATCCAGAGAGGCTGTCCCTGGGACACATTGAAAGATCTATTTACCTGCGATCTTGCCGGCCCGTATCTCTTGCCATCCACAAAGAGGACCTCGCAAGTGATCGCTGTCGCTTTCTCCAGACAAAGCAGACATCTGGCTGCAAGTCCTTCGGAAGACCAAACATCCCAATATCATCTCTGCAAGGGAGATTTTCAAGGATCATGGGACGACTACTTCATCGTCGATGACCTCCCTCTGACTTTGGAGCATGTGTCGCCTGCGATATCTTCCCGTCTGAGCTTCAGCTGCTTCTATCCTCATACAGGTATGGGTACAGTCAAATCATAGCCGATACTGACATCATCCCTGGAAGGTCCTTGATGGGTTAGCGCATTTGCTGGAATGCGGCTTTGAACATGCATCCTTGACGTGTTCCAACATTCTCCTAGGGCAAGACGGGATCATTCAATCGGTATGTGCGCCAATCATTTGGATACATCTTGCTCACGATCCCGGACAGCGGCCTTGGAGCACTGCATTGAGCGCCAGCCGAATCAATCCCAAGCAGCCTCTCCCGCTCTGACCAACATCACCACGCTTCTCATGCAGAAGTATTTGAAGCCGGATGGTGTGATTGGGATCGACAGTGCCGGTGGCAGTCAGATCCCCTAGGATTTCTGTCCGCTACGCATCCGTGCGACAATCCAAGAATTGAGAAAGGTCAGTTACCCTTCTGGATTCAAGCCGCCAAAGGGCTATATCTGACGGCAAATAGCACTCCCTTATCACCAAGCATCGCTGCGCTGCAGGAGCATTGGTCGGGCTTGCCGTCTCTGTCTCGTTACCACGCGTACATTCATACTGAAACCATGGTCTTAGGGAACAAATACGGAAACAGCTGGGATTACGTGACTTAAGGGCCCGGTGTCTTGTCAATTAATTGTTAGCTTGCATTTCCTGATTCTATCTAAGAACGCGTGGCCATCATGGCCGAACAATAAGTCTACGAACAAAAAATCTAGTACGAGGCGGACCAAAGTAGAACCGCGCTAGATCCAAATCTGGCAACCACAAAGAGTGTGGCAGATAGTCACCAGATAGTCAATAATCCGGAGAAACTCAGCTATCTTCTCTCTGCAATAGACTCGACGTCTATCGCCATCCAAGTCTCTCCAATCTGTTGGCGGGACAAGGCTTTCTGGTCCGATTCATAGGCGCACTCTAGTTCAGCTTGTCTGACAGTGTCAGCATTGCTGGCTTCAAGAACCGGGCGAAGCTCGGATGTAGTCGCTCCAGAAGCTATTGCCTTAAACACTGGTTCCCAGCGACCAAATAAGTTGACGCTGCCTGGTCGAGTGCGCAAGATCAGCGATATAAAAACTTGTAGTTGCTCTTTTTTCGAGCTGGTTATGATTCTATGAACGTGAGTTAATCCAAGCACAGTGAACCTCTCGGGAAGGGCGTACTCAGTCTCCAAGATACCACTAGCATGCGTCAAGATACCAGGTCCTAAACACGTCGCATGTAGCCACCATCGTTCCCCTCGGCGCTTGTGATAGCCAGTGATATTGTCACGACGGGGTTTCATGAGCTTCGGGTCTTTTGGTTCCTCGGGGCACTCGTTTAGGATAAGTGTGGCGACGGACCCTGTCATATGTTTTTCCAGCCACCTATAGTTGAGATAAAACAGTATCTGTCCAATACGCTTGGCGAGAAGACTAAGAGGTGACCTTTTCTTCGCGGCCTCGAGCGTGCGATAGTAAATCACAGCACCCTCGAGACCTCTCCATTGAAGCGGAAGGCCAAGGGCTTCTAAGGCCGGAGTGTCGTCCTCTCTGTGATCCAAGAGGGGCTGCAGCAGCCTGGTACAGTTATCCAAGTGGAGTCCAGCTTCAGCTCTAAGGGTTGATGTGATTTGTTCATCCTCCAAGGATCCATTGCCGTCTTCACCAAACCTGCACGAATGCAACAGTTGTCGCTTCGTCAGGCTTGAAGAGTTGGAATCCAGCGGGGCCATTGGTTCGTCTCCGGGGGGTGAGTTTGTACATGATGTGAAGGGTGTCGGATAAGACGAAGGCGTAAAAGGGCTGTCAGTGGATGCTGGAGAATGAACGGATTGGTATCGTAACTGGCCGTGTCCGGGGGTTGGAGGGGAAAGTGGCTGACCCCTCGGGGGTGAGCTGACGGAGGAAAGAGGTGTCGGGTACGAGGACGCTTCTGCACTGGACTGGGGAGGCGTGACTGGTTCCTGCCAAGGAGAAACAGTATGCGGCAGCTCGGCGGCAGGGTTATATTGCTCCAGGAAGGAGTCAAACTGTTCCAACAAGCGATCGAATTTGTCACCGGCGTTCGCGTCATAAGAGGAGTTTAAGTTGTAGTTTCCTACCGGGTGTGCCGAACCCGAGGTCAGAGGGAAGAACAATGGAAGACGGATGGTATGGAAGGAAAGACACACCCAGTGGTTCAGGCGAGTCAACATTGACAGGCATTTGGTTCTGCAGCAGGTCAAAACGTTCGATCATGCCGGCATCGCGGAGCCATCCAAAGAGGCATTCCATTTCTTCTTTCCCCAGTTTCCGGATCTCATCCAAATCAACACCGAAGTCGTGCGTAAACTGGCGAGATGTGAGAATACTCTGGGAGAATAGTCGGAACTGACTAACCTTTCGGAGATCCGTTGTGCTCATGGCAACCACGCCTGCACCAGGATCCTACAGCGACGATGAGCGTTGGGGAAAGTGTAAGTACCCTGGAAATTACCTCGATGCCGACCGAGACTTCGTAGGTATTGAGACACCCAGCTCGGAAATCCGACGAGAGCACCTCTTCCTCTGTCGCCAGATGATGCCATCGAACATGTCCACCTTTTTTGCAACCTCCCAGCACGTCGGACCTCTGCTGCAGAGGAAGTAAAAATAACCGTCGGAGATTCCCGCCGTACCGGTTGACCAACTAAAGAAATGTGAGTGTCTTATCGGAGTTTGAACACGGTTTACACACATCGGCGCGTTCGTCTTCGTCAAGATAAAGCACTTGTGTACGATGAATCTCCAACCAGAAAGGTAAGCAGTCTGGTCTATATCCTTGGACGGGATGAGGGAGCACTTACAGGAAGGCCGAGCCAGAGGTAGAGCATTATAGCGGACCAGCCGCAGAGAAAAAAAAATAAATAGGATGAACAATGAAGCGGCCTAGGGTAGCGAGGGAAAATGGTCCCGTGTGAGGTTGTCGGTCGGCAGAAAGGTGGGAAGGGCGGGCAGAAGAGAAATCGGAGGAAGAAAGAGTGAATTCATTGCGGAAGGAGAGAATGGGGGGGTAGCGTCTATTTATAGAGAAGGGGAGCCAAAATCGGCCGCCAGAAAGGTCTTGTGAAGGTGGTCAAAATGGTCAAAGAAAGGAGCGTCCTCTGACAAGAATCGATGGCCATGGTCTGAAATCGTGGCCCTGGACCGGAAATTTAAATAAATTACGTCAACCCCACCAGCTCCACGCACGCCAGCGGTTCCTGCAGATCAGAGGGACACAAAATACAGCGATGCCTCCAAAACGAATGGAAAACAAAAATAACAGTCCAGTTCACGATTCCATGACATTCTCTTCACTTCTACCCGATGTCTAGTAATTTCTACGTTATGATTTCAATTCGCTATGCTCTCCAACCATGATTTCCCGCGTTATCACCGATTCTAATCGCTGGGCTGGTACTCCAACTCGGACAGCTTTACTCCATCGTGGAGGTATTCTCGTACTACTCCCCGTATGCGATCCCGAAGCTCGTCCGTTGCCGAGACTAGCCAGAGTTAGCCAGTACTCCACATGGGGAATCGGAACACCTTACCCATGACCAGCATCCGGCCTTGCTCGTCCCACATGTTCGGCAGTCTTTCGATCTGATTACCGCTGGCTTCGAGAGAAATTATGCTTTGGTAATCTGGTATCCCTGTATAGATAGACTCGTTCGTGGTCCCCAAAGAGGAACTTCTTATGGCCAAGGCCGTCCCTGACGTAAATAGAGATGTGGAGTATCTAGACCCATGGATATGATCAGCCTCAGACGGAATTCCCGCGTTGACGCAGTACCCACATAGCCTCCATCCACGATATCATCCTTCAAAAGACGGTTCAGTAGAGTCAGGCTGCGCTCATCTCATCGATTGATTCTACCTGCCACACTAGATGTAGCCGGCGATCTGAGAGTGCAAGTATTGTAACGTAGATCGCTTTCTTCAGGTATGGTATGGCCCCGCGATCCCACACCGCTGGCAAGCAATAATATACTTTCGTAGTGACCAACTTCTTCACTCACTCCATGAGGGCCAGTGATGAGGGCCAAAAAGAAATGAATCCCCTCGCTCTGCTCGTCAGTGGGTGCATAACGGGCAAGATCCGCCGTTAAGCCTGTGCGTGGCTTCACCAGGAGCTCCATGGTATCCTGCTTGCCTTTGGACCACGACGACGGTGAATGGATGTGTCTGCATCCATGAACATAGACTGACTGACGGCATCCAGAGATTGATATATTGGCCGGCTTCCACTCTCACGGTCGAGGTAAGAGGACACGGACATGGACAGCGTTCACCACACTTCTTCCTCGTTCTCGCTCACGCTAAATGAGACGATGGCCCTGGGAGTGCCGCGGCCCGAGAACAGGCCGTTTCGATATAGGAAAACTAAACTCTGTGAGAGTAGAGTCAATCCGAAAACACCCAAAGCAACCAAGAGATATATTTTGGAGGCATGGCTGTGGGAGGGAAGGTGTCGCCAAGTGCCATAGACAAAGACCCCAGCAAAAACCTGATGCGCTCGGAGGAAGATCTCGTAACAGCCGTCGAACCGATGGGAGAGAAAGCAGGACAAGCAGGCCCAGTGAAATTGCGGCCTGTTGCACGTTAGTTCATCTGAGGTGGAGTATTGAATACCCGAGGCTATACGTACAAGTAGGGTAAAAAGGTTTCGTATTTCCCGAAGTGGGAATGTAAAGCCCTGTGTCTGAAGTGCCACTATCATATGAAATGAGAGCAGAGAAACAGTCATCCAACCGGTAGCACGATGTATCTTGCGACAAGACTTCCACGTGATACCTAGAAGATCAGCCAGGTAGCTCAGGTGAATGGTAGACAAAGGGAACACCAAATTGACAG